>JAVJAQ010001619.1:0-326079 GCA_032362365.1 Zygogramma bicolorata
CTTACTTCGGTGGTCAAAGAGGACTATATCAGGCTTATTGGCCTGTATTTGCCTGAGGGTGGGGAATGAAAAGTTCCAAAAAATTCGACACCTTTCATTCTCCACTACGGACTCAATATCCCCTGGAGCGTAAGGCAGCACCGGTGTCCTGTCTATTTCATACGAGTTATTATTATTATTATGTATTTGTCGTCTAAACAAGCCTAGTCGGGTCCGTACTCCCCACTGCTCCGACCCAGTGGGCGGACGCGCTAGTATAATTAACCAATGACCACTCCCCGCACCGCGGGGTAAGTGGTCACTGGCTCCGAGAATCGTGAGTCCTGAGCAGACGCAACGAACCGAGAATAACGGCCTTCTGCATGCGGCCGGCCAAGATCTCTGCCGCATTACGGCATGCCGGTATGATCTTGAGCTCCGAGAGTAGCGTTGATCTGGAACCACCGAGAACACCTATAATCAGAACCACTAACTTGACAGAATAGTCTGGGTGGAGCCTGCGGAGTTCGTAAAGTAAGTCCTGGTACTTTGTCCGTTTTTCCTCCTCTTTTCGGACGATATTCGTTTCGGCAGGGGCCGAAAACTCAATAACGAATATCGTCTTACTTCGGTGGTCAAAGAGGACTATATCAGGCTTATTGGCCTGTATTTGCCTGAGGGTGGGGAATGAAAAGTTACAAAAAATTCGACACGATAAACTGCACAAGATGACAGCAAAACCGGACCGGCAGCTAATGCGCATCCGGGAGAGAAAAGCTTTTTCTCTCTGGTGCCGGCCGTGGGCCTGCTGGGCTAACCACCTTGCAGGCCCTCAACTCTGGTTCCTGTCACTAGAGGACAGGGCCCCCACAACCGACCCCATTCGGATAGGGGTCAAGGGCAAGGTGGAGGGGCCCAAACCGATAGACAGCCCAATGACGACTCTGGCAATGGACATGGACAACGTTTTGAGTGGACCGACGGACTGAGAGACGACCTGATGCGGTGCTACGAGAGTAGTGAGCCCGCCCGAAGGGGATACATGGCAAGAATGCATGCACTGTGGTGCGTGGCACACCCGGAGCATGCCGCCTTTTCCGCCCAAAATCTCAGGGATTATGTATCCCATCTTCGTGGCCGTGGCTATGTGCGTGCCCCACCGAGGCCGGTTGAGCAGGCGGTAGAAATACCGCCAGTGCGATTGGTGGAGGAGAGGGTGCGCCTGGAAGCACCGAGAACCCACAACATCGGGACCCGGAGGATGCTTCACAGAGTGAAGCCCCTCAGGCCAGAACAACTGGCCCTAGTGGATGCAGAGGTTCGTAGTGCGCTTACAGAAGAGGCCGACATCTGGCAGATCAACTGTGCCGTGTATGACGCAGTTCAGGCTCTTTCTGGGAGAGAGGGAGGTGACAGATCCTTCGACCCCTCTAGGAAGCATGAACAGCGCATACACAAGATGGAGGCTAAGATCAAGTCGGCGAGACAACACGCGTCTCGTATCCAATGTGTGATGGACTACTTAGCGGCTAATAGACCATTTACGCACGCAGTGCGGCAAATCGCTGCAAAACTGCGGAGATCCCATCACACATTGAATCGAGGAGTGCTGCTCACCATCAAGCAGCATTGCCTTGAGAGGATACGAATGCTGGTGACTGCAAAAAAGTCACTAGTGAGGCGGGCGAGGGCTTTCTCAGAGAACAAACAGTTCCGCGAGAAACCCTCTCGCCTATTCCAATTGCCTCCGCGTGTTGTGGATAATCCGCCGGCCGCTGATCGGGTGGAATCCTTCTGGAAAGGTATCTACGAGCATCCGCAACCACTCAACCGAGACACTCCAGCCCTGACGCAGTTTGAAGCTTTCTCTAGGAGGCTTCAACAGCCTGAGCCCGAAATACTGCGTCAACCGATAACCACGGATGAAGTTCGGAGAGCCCTTGAGGGTTCGAAGAACTTTGCTGCTCCAGGCCCTGATGGCCTCAATAACTATTGGTGGAAAAAGTTACCGAGCACCCACCACCATTTGGCCAGAATATTCAGTTCTTGGCTGAACGGAGAGCAGCTGATTCCGGAATGGTTTGTCGAGGGGCGAACCGTGCTAATCCCGAAGAACGGAGATTTGTCGGATCCTAAGAATTACAGACCGATAGCATGCTTGAATACGTGTTACAAGATGTTTACACGCATCTTGTATATGCGTACTCTCCAAGCAGTTGACCCGGTGTTCGAACGGATATATGAGCAAAAAGGGTCGAAGAGGGGTTCCGCGGGCTGTAAGGAGAACCTGCTGATCGATAGATGTATCACGCAGGACTCCGTGCAGTATAAGCGGAATCTTTCTATGGCCTGGATCGACTATCGCAAGGCATTCGATACAACATCACATGAGTTGTTGTTGTACTTACTCGAGTGCCTTGCGGTACCCGATCAAATAGTGAGATGCATCGAACAACTGATGCCGCTCTGGAGGACCCGCTTCACCATAACATCAGGTGAAAGCAGGATCCAAACAGAGTCGGTCATCATAAGAAGAGGTGTTTTTCAGGGAGATTCCCTCAGCCCTCTTCTCTTCTGCATCTCACTAATGCCATTGTCCGTTGCGCTCAGGAAAACCCGGGGATATAACTGCGGCACCCCTGGAAACCGGAGGCATAAGGTCACCCATCTTTTCTATATGGATGACCTTAAGCTCTATGCTTCTGGAGAAAGGGATCTACAGCAGTCCCTCAGGGTGGTGCAGGAGTTCACGCATGCTGTCGGTATGGAATTCGGGATCGACAAATGTGCACTGGTTCATCTCAAAAGAGGACGATGCGAGGATTTCGCTGAGGATGCCCAACTCGTAGACGGAAGCATTCTACATCATTTGAATGCCGGAGAGACATACACCTATTTGGGTGTGGAACAACGCCACACCCAAGAGGTGGACTCGGTAAAAAATGCTCTCCGTGGCAAGTATAGGCAGAAACTACGGCAGATCTGGTCCTCAGAGCTGTCGGGCAAGAACAAAGTTTCTGCCACCAACATGCTTGCCATTCCGATTCTACTCTACTCCTTCGGAGTAGTCAAGTGGACTCAGGAAGAGTTGCGGCAACTTGACGTGAAGACTCGCAAAATGATGCATATGCACAGAAGCATGCATCCCAAATCGTCCGTTCCACGGTTATATCTCCTCCGACAACAAGGGGGCCGTGGACTTTTGAGTTTGGAGTGTCTCCACAACAGAATGGTGCTGGATGGAGCCTGTAGAGTCATCAGGAGTTCGGATCCCCTAAACTGCATGGTCCGAGATCATGAACATGCAGGAATCGGAGCCTTTTTATTCAAGGCAGCAAGGCGCGCTGCTGATGATTTTGATATAGTCTTCGACACCGAGCAGGTAAACCAACTCTCTGTCACCGAGTTGGAGCCCGCTCGGAGAAAAGCTCACATCAAGGCTGCAGAGAATGCTAAAATGCTGCAGCTGCATACAGACAAGCCCATGCATGGAGTCTTCTTTAAGAACATCGAGGACCATGGCTTGTCTGTTAAGCTGACATTTGCCTTCCTCAGGTCAGGTGAGCTGAAGTCGGAGACTGAAGGGTTTATCATGGCGTGCCAAGACGGTGTCTTCAACACCCTAGTCTACCGGAGCCGCGTGATGGGTATAGAGGTCCCTGATACTAGATGCAGGGCCTGCCGACAGGCGCCCGAGACTTTGATGCATTTGCTGTCATCTTGTGCAGTTTATGCGGTCTCGGCCTATATCCATCGCCATAACGCGGCCCTACGAGTGCTGTACTATTTTCTTCGGCACTCGTATGAAATAGACAGGACACCGGTGCTGCCTTACGCTCCAGGGGATATTGAGTCCGTAGTGGAGAATGAAAGGTGTCGAATTTTTTGGAACTTTTCATTCCCCACCCTCAGGCAAATACAGGCCAATAAGCCTGATATAGTCCTCTTCGACCACCGAAGTAAGACGATATTCGTTATTGAGTTTTCGGCCCCTGCCGAAACGAATATCGTCCGAAAAGAGGAGGAAAAACGGACAAAGTACCAGGACTTACTTTACGAACTCCGCAGGCTCCACCCGGACTATTCTGTCAAGTTAGTGGTTCTGATTATAGGTGTTCTCGGTGGTTCCAGACCAACGCTACTCTCGGAGCTCAAGATCATACCGGCATGCCGTAATGCGGCAGAGAACTTGGCCGGCCGCATGCAGAAGGCCGTTATTCTCGGTTCGTTGCGTCTGCTCAGGACTCACGATTCTCGGAGCCAGTGACCACTTACCCCGCGGTGCGGGGAGTGGTCATTGGTTAATTTTACTAGCGCGTTCGCCCACTGGGTCGGAGCAGTGGGGAGTACGGACCCGACTAGATTTGTTTAGACGACAGATAATAATAATAATAATAATAATAATAACCACCATAACATCAGGTGAAAGCAGGATCCAAACAGAGCCGGTCATCATAAGAAGAGGTGTTTTTCAGGGAGATTCCCTCAGCCCTCTTCTCTTCTGCATCTCACTAATGCCATTGTCCGTTGCGCTCAGGAAAACCCGGGGATATAACTGCGGCACCCCTGGAAACCGAAGGCATAAGGTCACCCATCTTTTCTATATGGATGACCTTAAGCTCTATGCCTCTGGAGAAAGGGACCTACAGCAGTCCCTCAGGGTGGTGCAGGAGTTCACGCATGCTATCGGTATGGAATTCGGGATTGACAAATGTGCACTGGTTCATCTCAAAAGAGGACGATGCGAGGATTTCGCGGAGGATGCCCAACTCGTAGACGGAAGCATTCTACATCATTTGAATGCCGGAGAGACATACACCTATTTGGGTGTGGAACAACGCCACACCCAAGAGGTAGACTCGGTGAAAAATGCTCTCCGTGGCAAGTATAGGCAGAAACTACGGCAGATCTGGTCCTCAGAGCTGTCGGGCAAAAACAAAGTTTCTGCCACCAACATGCTTGCCATTCCGATTCTACTCTACTCCTTCGGAGTAGTCAAGTGGACTCAGGAAGAGTTGCGGCAACTTGACGTGAAGACTCGCAAAATGATGCATATGCACAGAAGCATGCATCCCAAATCGTCCGTTCCACGGTTATATCTCCTTCGACAACAAGGGGGCCGTGGACTTTTGAGTTTGGAGTGTCTTCACAACAGAATGGTACTGGATGGAGCCTGTAGAATCATCAGGAGTTCGGATCCCCTTCTCTGCATGGTCCGAGACCATGAACATGCAGGAATCGGAGCCTTTTTATTCAAGGCAGCAAGGCGCGCTGCTGATGAACTTGGTATAGTCTTCGACACCGAGCGGGTAAACCAACTCTCTGTCACCGAGTTGGAGCCCGCACGGAGAAAAGCTCACATCAAAGCTGCAGAGAATGCTAAAATGCTGCAGCTGCATACAGACAAGCCCATGCATGGAGTCTTCTTTAAGAACATCGAGGACCATGGCTTGTCTGTTAAGCTGACATTTGCCTTCCTCAGGTCAGGTGAGCTGAAGTCGGAGACTGAAGGGTTCATCATGGCGTGCCAAGACGGTGTCTTCAATACCCTTGTCTATCGGAGCCGCGTGATGGGTATAGAGGTCCCTGATACTAGATGCAGGGCCTGCCGACAGGCGCCCGAGACTTTGATGCATTTGCTGTCATCTTGTGCAGTTTATGCGGTCTCGGCCTATATCCATCGCCATAACGCGGCCTTACGAGTGCTGTACTATTTTCTTCGGCACTCGTATGAAATAGACAGGACACCGGTACTGCCTTACGCTCCAGGGGATATTGAGTCCGTTGTGGAGAATGAAAGGTGTCGAATTTTTTGGAACTTTTCATTCCCCACCCTCAGGCAAATACAGGCCAATAAGCCTGATATAGTCCTCTTTGACCACCGAAGTAAGACGATATTCGTTATTGAGTTTTCGGCCCCTGCCGAAACGAATATCGTCCGAAAAGAGGAGGAAAAACGGACAAAGTACCAGGACTTACTTTACGAACTCCGCAGGCTCCACCCAGACTATTCTGTCAAGTTAGTGGTTCTGATTATAGGTGTTCTCGGTGGTTCCAGATCAACGCTACTCTCGGAGCTCAAGATCATACCGGCATGCCGTAATGCGGCAGAGATCTTGGCCGGCCGCATGCAGAAGGCCGTTATTCTCGGTTCGTTGCGTCTGCTCAGGACTCACGATTCTCGGAGCCAGTGACCACTTACCCCGCGGTGCGGGGAGTGGTCATTGGTTAATTATACTAGCGCGTCCGCCCACTGGGTCGGAGCAGTGGGGAGTACGGACCCGACTAGGCTTGTTTAGACGACAAATACATAATAATAATAATAACTCGTATGAAATAGACAGGACACCGGTGCTGCCTTACGCTCCAGGGGATATTGAGTCCGTAGTGGAGAATGAAAGGTGTCGAATTTTTTGGAACTTTTCATTCCCCACCCTCAGGCAAATACAGGCCAATAAGCCTGATATAGTCCTCTTTGACCACCGAAGTAAGACGATATTCGTTATTGAGTTTTCGGCCCCTGCCGAAACGAATATCGTCCGAAAAGAGGAGGAAAAACGGACAAAGTACCAGGACTTACTTTACGAACTCCGCAGGCTCCACCCAGACTATTCTGTCAAGTTAGTGGTTCTGATTATAGGTGTTCTCGGTGGTTCCAGATCAACGCTACTCTCGGAGCTCAAGATCATACCGGCATGCCGTAATGCGGCAGAGATCTTGGCCGGCCGCATGCAGAAGGCCGTTATTCTCGGTTCGTTGCGTCTGCTCAGGACTCACGATTCTCGGAGCCAGTGACCACTTACCCCGCGGTGCGGGGAGTGGTCATTGGTTAATTATACTAGCGCGTCCGCCCACTGGGCCGGAGCAGTGGGGAGTACGGACCCGACTAGACTAGGCTTGTTTAGACGACAAATACATAATAATAATAATAACTCCTATGAAATAGACAGGACACCGGTGCTGCCTTACGCTCCAGGGGATATTGAGTCCGTAGTGGAGAATGAAAGGTGTCGAATTTTTTGGAACTTTTCATTCCCCACCCTCAGGCAAATACAGGCCAATAAGCCTGATATAGTCCTCTTCGACCACCGAAGTAAGACGATATTCGTTATTGAGTTTTCGGCCCCTGCCGAAACGAATATCGTCCGAAAAGAGGAGGAAAAACGGACAAAGTACCAGGACTTACTTTACGAACTCCGCAGGCTCCACCCGGACTATTCTGTCAAGTTAGTGGTTCTGATTATAGGTGTTCTCGGTGGTTCCAGACCAACGCTACTCTCGGAGCTCAAGATCATACCGGCATGCCGTAATGCGGCAGAGATCTTGGCCGGCCGCATGCAGAAGGCCGTTATTCTCGGTTCGTTGCGTCTGCTCAGGACTCACGATTCTCGGAGCCAGTGACCACTTACCCCGCGGTGCGGGGAGTGGTCATTGGTTAATTTTACTAGCGCGTTCGCCCACTGGGTCGGAGCAGTGGGGAGTACGGACCCGACTAGATTTGTTTAATCGAAAAATAATAATAATAATAATAATAAATGAGCAGGGGAGACGACACAACATCTGAACAGTCTCTGGTGAGTAGCGCCACCACTTTCCTGAGCTTAGGATGCAAAATCGGACCGGCAGCTAATGCGCATCCGGGAGAGAAAAGCTTTTTCTCTCTGGTGCCGGCCGTGGGCCTGCTGGGCTAACCACCTTGCAGGTTCCACACTCTGGTTCCCAACATCAGAGGACAGGGCCCCCACAACCGACCCCATTCGGATAGGGGTCAAGGGCAAGGTGGAGGGGCCCAAACCGATGGACAGCCCCATGACGACTCTGGCAATGAAAATGGACAACGTTTTGAGTGGACCGACGAACTGAGAGACGACCTGATGCGGTGCTACGAGAGTAGTGAGCCCGCCCGAAGGGGATACATGGCGAGAATGCATGCGCTGTGGTGCGTGGCACACCCGGAGCATGCTGCCTTTTCCGCCCAAAATCTCAGGGATTATGTATCCCATCTTCGTGGCCGTAGCTATGTACGTGCCCCACCGAGGCCGGTTGAGCAGGCGGTAGAAATACCGCCAGTGCGATTGGTGGAGGAGGGGGTGCGCCTGGAAGCACCGAGAACACAGAACATCGGGACCCGGAGGATGCTTCACAAAGTGAAGCCCCTCAGGCCAGAACAACTGGCCCGAGTGGATGCAGAGGTTCGTAGTGCCCTTACAGAAGAGGCCGACATCTGGCAGATCAACTGTGCCGTGTTCAGGCTCTTTCTGGGAGAGAAGGGGGTGACAGACCCTTCGACCCCTCCAGGAAGCATGAACAGCGCATACACAAGATGGAGGCTAAGATCAAGTCGGCGAGACAACACGCGTCTCGTATCCAATGTGTGATGGACTACTTAGCGGTTCAAAGACCATTTACGCACGCAGTGCGGCAAATCGCTGCAAAACTGCGGAGATCCCATCACACATTGAATCGAGGGGTGCTGCTCACCATCAAGCAGCATTGCCTCGAGAGGATGCGAATGCTGGTGACTGCAAAAAAGTCACTAGTGAGGCGGGCGAGGGCTTTCTCAGAGAACAAACAGTTCCGCGAGAAACCCTCTCGCCTATTCCAATCGCCTCCGCGTGTTGTGGATAATCCGCCGGCCGCTGATCGGGTGGAATCCTTCTGGAAAAGTATCTACGAGCATCCGCAACCACTCAACCGAGACACTCCAGCCCTGACGCAGTTTGAAGCTTTCTGTAGAAGACTTCAACAGCCTGAGCCCGAAATACTGCGTCAACCGATAACCACGGATGAAGTTCGGAAAGCTCTTGATTGATGGTTATCAAGTTTGACAGCTTGGAAACGATTGTACAGGTAATTTTTGAAGAACACGACAGAGGAATTACTGAAGTTTATATAATGTAGTATGGCAAGTAGGAGGTCGTGTCTGATCAAAAGCTTTCGTATTGTTTAAAAATACAAATAACACCAAGAATTCATCATCCATATGTTTGAGAACATCATCTGTGACTCTTATTGATGAGGAGGTAGGAGACGATCTTCTAAGTAGTTCTTCATCCGTGCATGGATGATCTTCTCAAAGACTTCAGACAGAACACACAGAATGCTGATGGGTCTGAGAAATTTTAATTCTGTAGGATTGCTAGAATACAACGGCGCGTTTCCACATAGATGGAAAGGTATTTTTTTTATACAGAAGTTGAAAATGTGACAAATATACTTTAAAATAGTAGGACAGGCGTAGAGTAACATTTTAACACTCATGCAGTCAGCACCATTAGCTCGCGATTTTATAAAAAGGAGATGCTTATAAATATCAGCTTCACTAGTAGTTGCGAATCTGAATAAACCAACACTTGGTTCTTGGAATAATGATTAACAGTATCAAAATCTGGTTGTAAATATAGCTCTGCGAAGAGCTGACAAAGAAATCGTTGATACCCTGAGCATCTTTTAAATGTTCGGGAATAGGTTGGCTTCTACGTTTAAAGTGAATATTCATTTTTTTTAGTTCTCTCCATAGATACCTACTGTTGTTTCCATGATTACTCGTTCTAAATTGAATATAAGCCTTTTTATCACGAATTATTGCATATTTAGTTTGGTTTTGGAGATCTCTATAACAATTCCAATGACCCTCTAGCCTAGTTCGCTTAAATTCATTCAGTGCTTTCTTTATCTCGAAATGACATCATCAATTTGATAACATCAGTCATACAGGATGCCGCTGGTCTAGACCTGTAGAGTGGGGAGGGTGAGTGTAGGCCCACAGCACTCAGGCCACATGTGACCCATTGTACATCCTCCCGAGGAGTTGTCCTCCTTGGTCACTAGCAGACATCTCCTTTATATCGGCCGGTGTAGGTCGAGACTCACCGAACACACACACTCTTATTGACGATAACTCCGGACAGTCGCATGAGACATGCCTGACAGTTTCATCTTCTTGTTCACACATCCTGCATAGAGGTGTGTCAACTAGCCCCATAGTATGGAGTTGTTAGTTGTTACCTTGGTTGGCAGTGACCTGTCAGAAATCCTACTGTTAAACGTAGGTTTCTCCTGGTCACCGCTGAATACTTCTTCGGATCCAGCTTCCTAGGGGCGCCAAGAATAATCTTGGAAAGACTGCATCCTTTGATTTAATTCCATCTTTTTAGGGATTGAGCATGGATGTGACTTTTGGCTATTTCCGCAAATGTCGAAGCCATCTGGCTGTGGGTGTCGCCTAAAAGTTTTAGTCCAACCGCTTCTCTGGCTAAAGAATCGGCAATGCGATTGCCTTTGCTCCTGTAATGCCCTTCAACCCACCTCAGGATAATATTGTTATCTGCCGAGGCGTTAGCTGAGTCTTGGTGGCACTCTTGTACAAGCCCTGAGATAACACGTTGTCTGTTAGGGCTTAAGGTCTGTCTGCTATCAGTGCAGATAATTATTTTTTCGCCTGAAATTCCTATTCTGATTAGTTCTCTTGTGGCGATTGAGATTCCAGCCAGTTCTGTTTGAACCACGCTGGTATTTTTCTCATTCCTCACTCAGTCCTTGAGCTGGAGTAAACTCCACATCCTCAGCCTTCTTTGGTTTTTGCGCCGTCTGTGTGTATGCGTAATTCATTTGCAGTATCTGGCTCTGCATTCTGTTTCATTTGTATTCTATAGGGTTTGTTAAACACAAACCTAGGTTTAATTGCATCGCTTGCTGCCTGTAGCCTGTAGCAGAGTAAGCGCTTCTCTCCACATGCTTAGCTTCAATTGACCCACTCCTAGCTCGGGGTTTACACCAGCCGTGCGCAATCGTACCATGGCCATTAGCGCGACCTCCTTAACGTGCAAGTCCAGAGGAGCCGTTGCTTGTAGAACCAAGGCTCCGTACGTTTACGTAGATCTTATTATCGTAGTGTATATCTAGGTGACCACACGGGGCGAAAGACCCCATGTGCGTACCACTGTCCTCCGACACTGCCCATAAGCCACATATGCTCTTTTTGCTCTGCTCTGTAGATGAGAGTTCCATGTTAACTTCCTATCGAGGATAATACCAAGGTATTTCACCTCTTCAGAGAAGTTTAGTTTGCTTTTGAAGATTTCGGGAGCTTTCGAGCCAGATATGCTCCTTTTCCTGGTGAAAAGAACCATCTCCGTCTTTTCTATCAGTTTGAGCCCATCCTGCACTCTATCGCAAGAAGTTTTCACAAATTTACCAGTCTGCAAGATAACTATGTCATCTGCGTAAGCAATTGTGTAGAATGCATTATTTTTGAGGTGACTACAGGACTATATTCCAAAGAAAGGGTGATAGGACCCCTCCTTGTGGACATCCCCTAATGACCAGTCCTCTCACTGTGATGTCTTCTACATTGATGCTCATTGCTCTACTAGAGAGCATCTTGAGTATCCATTCTCCTACTATCAGGGGTATATTCTTGGAGTTGAGTTGTTGGGTAATCGTTGGAAAGCTTGTTTTATCAAACGCTCCTTCGATATCTATGAATATACCCAGGGTGAATTCTTTGTTATCCAGTGATCTTGGTCAAGGGCTGAATCAATGGACCTTCCCGTAGTATATGCTTGCTGATTTGGATGAAGTGGGTTGCGGATTAACACTAAATCTCTTATATACCGCTCACATAGCCTCTCCATTGTTATTAGAAAGATCGATGTGAGACAAATTGGTCGGAATACTTTTGATAAGGTGTAATCCATCCTTCCTGCTTTGGGTATAAATACCACTCGTACTTCTCTCCACTTTCTGGGAATATACCTCGGAGCTAGAGAGGCTCTGAACATTACAACCAGGTGCGGCATGAGAATATTCATTCCCCATTAAGTAGGGCTGGTCTTATACCGTTAGGTCCTGGTAACTTGAATGAGAAGCCCGATATGGCCCATCTCATCTTATCCTCATCAGTTACTGTACTAGCACTGTACTTCCGTCCAGTTCGTCGTTCCAGAAAAAACTGAACCTGGAAAGTGATTTTCCATAAGAATCTCAGCGCTCTCTTGGAGGTTGGCAGCTTTGTCGCCATTTTCCCTCGTCAGGATGCCGATACTCTTATGGTGGTCGTTTAAAAGTGACTTCTGTAGCCTAGAAACTTCTGGGAAGTCTTCGACTGCCTCACAGAAGGCTCTCCATGCTACTCTTTGCTCTTGTCTGCAGGTCTAGATACTTTCACAGTTTTGAATGGTGCATGAGAGTCGTATAAGGATATGAGTTATATGAAATGTTATTGAAGCATTCTACTTAGAGTCGATATTTTCGAGGTGATAAATTGGGAGAAATCACTGCGAGTCAGATCACCTGAAAAAGAGTCTAGATTAAAGTTTTTGAAATCTCGAAATGTGCGGAGATCAGGTTCTGAGGAAGTATCGCCATTAAGAATAGAACAGGATACAAGACAGTGATTGGAAATGTCTGCAGCGTCGGTTATTTGTACGCTATTGGAAATAATCGATTCGGAGCGCAAAACTAAATCAATAGCTTTCGCGGTGGTTTGACTTAGTCTAGTAAGTTCGAGTTTCAAATTCTTGAGATCAACGCTAGAAATGGTGTTGCTCAACATTATGGTGGCATTACTTTCTACGTATGTCTATATTCGGGTCACAAGCACATAGAATGTAGTCAAATTTGGGGGCAAAATCAAATTATTAATAAACTAAATGCATAATCCCACGAAGTAAAACTTGTTGTGGGATATTCGTATTACTTATGTAAGAAATGCGAAAAAAATTATTAGGATCGAAACATAGGTATAATTACTGTGTTTTCAATATATCATGAGATATTTTTCTATTAGAAATAAGTATCCATTCCTTCAGATTTTTTTTGTATGATATAAATAATTTTGTGTTTTTGATTTCCTCTGGTACAATGTCATATAGATATGAACAAGTGAATGCATAATTTTTTTGGCCAATTGTTTTATGTACTTTTGTTTTCAGAGTTATTTTATCTTTATGTCTGGTTTCGTAGTGATGTACATTGTATTTGATTTCATTTCTATTTTTGAAGAGATTAATCATTATATTGAAACAAAATAGTTGCCTGATATCCATCTTATTGCTCTCTTTATAGAGTAGGTCAGAAGAATATCTAATATTTTTTCCATAAATAATTTTTAGAAAATATTTTTGAAGAATTTCTAATGGTTTCAAATGAGTATCATTTACACCTCCACAACTAAGAATTCCATAATTCATCTGAGACTGAATGAGAGAGTAATATAGTATTTCTAAATAGGGAATTTTGAGAAATTTTTTGAAGAACTTGAATTTAGGAAGCAAACTTCTCAGTTTTTTTGTTAGAAAGATTATTCGTGAATTCCACTCAATAATTATACCTAAATATTTAATACTATTCACTCTTGAAATAATGTTGTCTTTGTCAATTTCGATTGATCCCAAGTTTTCATTTGAATTTTTATTACTAGTAAAGGCAATATATTTAGTTTTTCCGAAATTTATTGTGAGTAAATTGGAATCAAACCAACTTTTCAAATGTTTTAAATCGTTTTCAGCCTTTTTTTCGATATGGTTCCAATTTTCTACGTGGTATGTTATAACAGTATCATCAGCATAGCTATGAATGTTCCCAGCTGTATTCATATAAAAAAGATCATTAATATATATATTAAAAAGTAATGGTCCTAATACTGTTCCTTGAGGAATGCCAAATTCAAATATTTTTGGTTTACTCAGAATTTTATCAATTTCAACATACTGTGTCCTATTTTTGAGATAATTTTCAAATAATTTTGTTATTTGTCCTCGAAATCCATAATCATGTAATTTTTTAAGTAGCAATTTATGTGAAACTGAATCAAAAGCTTTTGATGAATCAAGAAATACAGCTATGGTTGGTATATTTTTATCTAGTGATTTATAAATGTCATTCGTAAGGTGGACAATGGAATCTTGAGTTGATTTTTTTTTTCGAAAACCAAATTGCTTGTTAGATAGAATATCATACTTTTCTAAGAAATCTTCCATTCTTTGCTTCAAAATTTTTTCGAAAACTTTTGCCAAACTAGAAATCAATGTAATTGGTCTGTGATTGATTATTTCATTTTTGGGTCCAGATTTGTAGACTGGTTTGATAATGCCGATTTTGAATGCTTTCGGAAATATTCCCGATTCGAATATGGTATTAAACAGGTGAGTTAATGGTTGTGCAATTATTTCACTGATAGAAATCAGTATCTCAGAAGTTATTTGATCTATTCCTGGAGACTTTTTGCGTTTAAGAGATTTTATTGTTGCCATTATTTCATGATTATTAGTTTCATCTATAAAAAAAGTATTTAGGTTCCTTGGTATCATATATTTCAAATTATTATTTTTGTTTGATATTTTCTCGGCAAGTTTTTCTCCAACTTTTGAATAGTAATCGACAAAATGATTCGAAATTGATTTTGCATCTGTTATTTCATTACCATTTTCCAGTTTTATAGTTTTTATTGGATTTTTTGATTTATTTTCTTTGGATAATTTTTTTATGCATTTCCATAAACTTTCAGAAGAATATTTATTTTTCTCAATCTGGTCACTGTAAAATTGGGATTTGGCTTCTCTAATAATAGAAGTGAGTTTGTTTTTATAGGTATTGTAGTCAAGTTTCAATAGTAAATTATTTTCGTTTTCTTTCATAATCTTATAGAGTTTATTTTTCTTCTCAACTGAGTTTAGTATTGCTGTAGTCATCCACTCTTTTCTTTTTTTATTCTTTATTCTAAAATATGATGTACATTTTTCAACTGTTTCATTTATCTTATCAGAAAATCAGTCATTTCGTCGGGATCATTCAATGTGTAAAATGTATCTAATCGTTCAATTGAAAAAACTTCGAATAATTTTTTGTAATCAATAATCATTTTATATCTGATATCATGAGCAAATTCATTTTTATTATTGAAACAACATTGTAGAATAATTGGATAATGATCTGCTTGAATGTGTTCATATTTTCTCCAGTTTCAATAAATATGTGATCAAGACAGGATTTTTGATTATCAACAATTCTTGTATAATTGTTGATGAAAGATATGAAGTTATTTTCACTAAGTGTATTTTTATATTCTTCCGCAAAAATAGAATGGGAGAAATTATTTATGTTCAAGTCACCAATGAGGATACTTGTTTTATCTTCAGTTATTTCCTTCTGAAAATTATCCAAAAAAACTTTCAGATCACTATTGAATTTATATGGACAAGTAGATGGAGATCGGTATAGTGCTATTATATTAATATGTTTTGATTTTTTTCGAAATCATTTATAAATTCGTTACTGGGTTGCCTGGGTGGACGATAAAGAACGCCAAGTGCATATTTTTCACTTCTTAAGGAGAATGAAAGCCATAGTTCGGTGTTACAATGTTCTATTCGCATAGAGTGAACTTTTAAATTAGATCTCAAGTATATTGCCACACCACCACCTCTCCCCATCAGACGATCTCCCCTATACAGTATATACCCATAAAGTTCAAATAGGTCATCTGTTATCACAGCAGAAAGCCATGATTCAGTGACCAATATGATATCAACATTTATTATACGAGATCTTTAAATTGCTGGAAATGTGCTAGTAACGATCCTGAGTTCATATGACAAATCTCAATTATCATCCTTGCATGCGTTTATTATAAAAAGAAAATACTGGGAAAAAAATAACAGTCGGTGATAAGTATGAATACAAATGTAAAAGGAGCCTCTGGGTACGAATTAAGTTGGACGGTGGGATTGAGAACGAAGTCGTATTCTGGGATTCTCAACGGAGCTGCTTGCTGGCGAGTTGTTCAACTTCCTTTTCCGCTCTTCAGATTTTTCAGTATAGATTTCAGCAGAATCGATCGCCTGTTCAAACTTATCGTCATTGATTAATTGTTCATAGGAATAGGAAGTGCCTTTATAAAATAATTGATTATGAGTGATTTTTGCACTTGGGTCGAAGACTTTAGCCGATTTTAGTTGTTTATTCATATATTCACGCTTCAAAATATCTTCTTTGGCGTAATCTTGGGAGAACAGCACACCAAGTTTTTTCAGATGAGCGTCTTTATTTCGAGTTTTGCTGAGAAGAAAACAGCCCGGAAAATAATCAAGCAGGGGTAGCTAGAAAAATGCTACAGTACTGAATTCAAGCATTATCCCTAGCATAGTCTCTTCTTTTACTGTATAATTCACTATACTAACTTTATATCGTCTTTCAGTAGGGCAAATCAAACTAAACCGCATGTATCTTACCAAAATGTCCAAAAAAGGATGAAATAGTTCCCGTTTTCGATGTAAAATTGGAATATTCATTGGAACTAAAAAATATTGATGTTATGATTGTTGTGACCAAAAATAGTATGACCTCTCAGTAGCCAAAGTTGAAAGAAGTCTGCCTGTTCGTTCCTTCCAAAAAACAGTTTTTTTTCAGATGACAGGAACGATGGTGATGGGTCTACATGCTATTGTTTGATTTTAATTTGATAAATGTCTTCCATTGGGCTCACAATCTCCCAGAAACTTTGAATCGTTATTTTTTTGCCTCTTGAACACAAAGTCGAAATTTGTATCCCTCGAATACTTAGTAATTCATTTTTGAATTTTGAATAGCTACTTGATCAGATCCATGTACACACATTTTTTTTTGAACAAAAATTCAAACTTTCTGATGAGGTACACAAAATAATCCAACCAATCACGAAGTTCTACCCAGAGAGTAAGTGCAGATTGAGCTATTTATAAGAGGGCGGAACAACAAGGGTTTCATTCCTGAGACAATGAACCATTCCAAAAAATTTTATATACATGCCTGAAAGAATTTAAGATTGCCGCGTTACTTCGGATTTGTTCAGGAGGCCAAAATACATCACTTCCACTGAACTATTCTTCTCTGCGCTTACGTGACCGATATGGAACGAGATTTACCGTTTCAAACATAGCCAATCCACATTTCCTCAAGTTGAATGAGTTTTTATCCCCTATTGGCGGGAAATTGTTCGATGAAACTGGTAGCAGGTTACCAAAGAGACATTAAATTATTAGAGTTACAAATAAATCAATGAATCATTTATTGAATGATACAAAGTTTAATTGAGCTTCTTTCATAATTCTAACTTCAATAATTAACATTATACAAAACTGTTAGCCTATTTTCAATATGGGATGGTTGAAAGTGTATAAAATGCCAAAAAAACATAATCTTAAACATTTATGACATTTGTTTGCATTTGACAGGTTTCAGACTTGGGCATGCGCAATAGTTTCCTAGCGCCCGTTTGAGACAAGGAAAAGATAGATATATCTAAGATGTCTAGAAGGATGGTGTACCGAGTTATACCTGGGCATGTTTGGGGTAAACTTGGCGACACATGCCTACTATGATAATGAGCATCATGACCCCTTGACATCAAATCAGTTCAGATGGCGTTTGCAACGAAAAGAGTTACAAATTTCCTAGGAAATGTATAAACGGCCGACCTGACGGCTGGTTATACTTTTACTTTTGGACGCTGACTGATCAACAACCTATATTATTTGTTCAGAATACTGGCCAAATTCCCTATAATTGTGTTCCTTTCATTCGATTTTGTTTTTTATGAGTATGACATTAGATTTTGCTCATTTTGTTGACTGCTCGAATCGAAGAATATAGTTTGTCGATCGATCGGTTGACTATGCACTTCCAATTAGCGTCAACTAGCGATGAATTTGAGAAACACACCACGATACGTAAAAATGACACTAATGACAGATAAGTGTCGCCATAAAATTCTAAACAATATCGCATCAGTCCCAGCACCATCCTTCTAGACATCTTAGATATATCTGGCTTCGATTTGATTTCATTGTATCTTATGGGGTGTCATTCATATTCGTAGTTAATAGATATATGCGCTCTATTCGATCCATGAATTAACGAACTCAGCTCATATAACACGATGCGGAATACAATAGAGAGAGAGAAAGGATATGCACATTGAAGTGATATTGTGAAGGACAAAATGATAATTCTAGACCTGAATTACTCTATCCTTCTGAACTCTCTTTATCTGCTACATTGAGGAAGGAATTCGCTAAGAGGCTATACTTGAAGTATTCTATCTTACTCACTCTGCAGTCCTCTCTCTCTTAGGGCCAGTCCATTAGTTATGAATGTCTATGGTAGTAGTCTACTAGCATTGTTTATGTTTATAGCTAAAGCTATAACTTCGAGGTCGCCACCAACCGATATATATATATATATATATATATATATATATATATATATATATATATATACATACCACTTTTACTGAGGTGTAATCAAATTTTTAATTTCGAATTTTTAAAATAACATCTTATTCAAAAATATCCACAAGTGGTGCAGGAAACTCTTGATATTGATGGAAATACTTCAACAGAGCTGTGCGCATTCAAATTTTTTAAAAAACAAACTGCCCCTACTTATTCTATGAAAATGCCTAGAGATGATACCTTCCTGAAACTGATACCTCATTATAAAAATAGCAGTTCAGCACTTAAATACTCACTTTGACGCTGCTCGCCGATCCTAGCTCATCAGGAAGATACAAGAACTTCGCTTCTACCACTTAAATATGTCTTGAATCAAAGAAAATTCAAGTTCACATCCAAGAATGTATCAAATAACAAAGTTGATACTTGGGACATGATTATATATATATATATATATATATATATATATATAACAAAACTCGGGAATTATATTTGGGACAGCAGCAAAAGCGAAAGTGTACTCTTATAACAATATATTTCCAATATTTCGACAATCAATTGTTGTCATCATCAGGGAGCTACAAAATAATGTTAATGAATGAAAATATGACATAGAATTTTTATCCTTACTTACATTGTTAGTGAGGATGGTCGCATGAGATGGTTAAAGAAGTCAGATGACACATAGTAAAATTGTTATAAAACATTGATACGTATCAGTACAACACATAAACACATTAAAAACTATAATCTTCTTATTTTAATGAAAAGGTGCAGTGACAAACACCATGTGGAAATGATGAAAAAGGATTGAAAATTTTGTGGTTATAAAGGCGCTAAAGGTTATTTGTCAAAAATGTCAAATGTCACTGAAAACTTATTGCTGAGACACTATTTCAGTGACATTTGACATTTTTGACAAATAACCTTTAGCGCCTTTATAACCACAAAATTTTCAATCCTTTTTCATCATTTCCACATGGTGTTTGTCACTGCACCTTTTCATTAAAATAAGAAGATTATAGTTTTTAATGTGTTTATGTGTTGTACTGATACGTATCAATGTTTTATAACAATTTTACTATGTGTCATCTGACTTCTTTAACCATCTCATGCGACCATCCTCACTAACAATGTAAGTAAGGATAAAAATTCTATGTCATATTTTCATTCATTAACATTATTTTGTAGCTCCCTGATGATGACAACAATTGATTGTCGAAATATTGGAAATATATTGTTATAAGAGTACACTTTCGCTTTTGCTGCTGTCCCAAATATAATTCCCGAGTTTTGTTCTTAACTTGTCAGCAAAGACTTCCTCTCCTCTCTTATATATATATATATATATATATATATATATATATATATATATGTACCATATTCACCTAGGTATACAATGAAGAATTGTTATTTATTGAAAAATCAATTTCAAGACTTTCCTGTATTGATCTGTAACTGAACTACTCATTCGTTTAGCTTTCAATTAGTATTATGTCCTGAACAATTGAGAAATGCATTACTTGTCTTGACAAATTTTCCTTTTATACAATTGATTTGCTATTCATTTTGGGTCAATCAAAATTTCATTCTATACCTATATATTCAGATTTGTCAGAACTGATTTTCCCAGTATGTAACTTTCTGTGTATGTGAGAAATAAATTCAAATATAATCGAATCACTAGATTTGTACCTATATAAAAGTACTCGATATGATTTTTCAAGGGGTATTTCACTCAGGTTGAATTTGTACAGCAAATAAAGGATTTCATGGAAGATTTCAACCTCGATTACTGGTGAATACTGTACACTGGAATTTGAAAGTAAAACACCTTGTGATTTTTTCAGAAACAAGCCATTATGGCTATTTCCAGGAAGTATATGAACCTCAATGTCAATAAATATAGAAATGGGTGTATTTATTTCCTTAGGTATTTGATAAATATACACTTCATACAGGTCCATTGTGCAAAAAGAGCTTCTGAAATTTTATTTACGGTAAATTTTTTATTCAACCTACCTTAACAGAAGGACAGTATTCAAGAATAATTGATGAAAAGTTACACTTTCTATTTATACTTTCTGTAGAGACGGATTACCCTAATACCAAACGATATTTTTGCATTCAAAGCGTGTTGCGCTAACAGAGTATTTTCAAGAGAAGAACACTGATACTGAATTTGAAGACTAGGGTAAGCTATTTATATACAATCTAATTTTAGTTTAACATGGGCTTCTCCTGATAACTACGGGTTATTCTGATCGATTTCTCAACTGTTTACTACTCCTGAAGATGCTTACCTTGTTAGTGAAACGCGTGTTGAGTGCCAAAATATCAGTTTGGTGTTAGGGTAATTGATCTCTACAGAAAGTTTGAACTTTTACAAAGGTCCCAACTCATTGTTTATCCGCTTTCTATATTTGAACGGTATTGCTGCTTCCAAATAACATTGTCTATTTATTCATTTCATGTTCACATCCAATACAGAAACCAACAACTGTAAGTACTCCTTTCAAACCCATCTACAGATTGCTTCCATGTACAAGCATACAGAAGCATATTCGTATGGCAAAGTGAAAGGATGTGTCGCTACAATATAAGATCTCTTCAAAATAAACAGATATACATTATGATATCCAACAAAAACTTTCGAAATTATCTTCTGTTCTGATGATGAGCCCAGTCAAGGCTTGAATGAATTCACTGGAGTTCGGTGGTGTGTGGAAACAATAGGATAAACTTGAATGGTATCCTCCAGAGTCAGGGGATCCGAAACTTTTTTTTTCTGATAGATCCCTTTCGAAATTTTGCTGGTTCCAGTGGACCCCCTGCATCTATATTCCCACCATATTCCTCGTTGTTTGGTCGCGCCAACAGAGACCCCCGTCTCGTGGACCCCTGGGAGTCTACCTGGACCACTTTGGAAGTCAGTGCTCCAGAGTATTCCTTTTGAAATCCAATTCCAACGGTTTTTTCCCTCACAGCCCATAGTGTGAATGTACTATGTATTGCCTGAAATGCAATTTTTCTGATGGGTACATGTATCAACAAAATCTATTTCATCAAAATTCCAAATATAATTGAATGAATATATTTTTCTCTTTCCACATAACTCAATAAATGATACTTTCATCTTCATTCATTCAATCTCAACCTTCATAGCAACAAAATCAGAAAAAGTAGTCATACAACGAATGACCTTGAATAGACAACTTCAGTATCCAAAATCTTCACCATGGCGCTGGCAACTTAATTTGATATCCCATCCACTTTATAGAGGATTATTATGGGATACCAGGTACCAAATACATATATCATGGTATTGAAGGTGGATTTACTTATCGAACAGTGCATAACTAAGTGGATGAGGTAACTCAAATTCAGGAGTACCCATCTTATTTCAGCTTTTTTCTAGAATATGAGGTTTCTTAAATATACTCTGTACTAGGTCCCATGAATTATACAAAGGACAAGTACAGAAAAGGTTCCGTAGCAAAACTAAAATGAGGTTTTTCTCATGATTTATTCTAATAATAAAAAAAAGCGTTCATTTGAAACACTCATCGGTTACATTTTTATTAAATATGACCAAAATCAACTTTTACTTCCATATATGTTGGAAATGACATTATCTATCTATTAACATAATGTAAGGGTTGCAATAATATCTTTGGAGAACCCAGATAAACCCGATTTACAGAAACATTGGCAGTTCCATCCCTCATCAGTCAGCAATATATTAATTTCGTGTTGAACTACTAAAGTCGATGTTTGCAAATATAAGCTCCTTATTTTTTTTGTGGTTATTTTCTTCAGTCCCCATGCAATGATATGCCTTGCTCTGAAGACAGTTTCACCCTCATTCGAAGGACTAGATCTATTTCTCATGTAATCCAGAATACTACATAGCTTCATTTCTATCACGAGCATTTCAATCTGGAACGTAGGTAGGTGAAGTAGGTACAAATCATAATACGAGTAAAATGAGACTGTAATAATTGCCAAACACTACTTCAGAACATAAAGCAACTCGAGACGTTTCAATAGTATCTAATGGTCAAAATTTGTTTATCACCCCAAAGTGAAGCTATCTTGGATTTAACAGTGCCATCTCGCGGTTGTCGATTTCTGCCTATAGATATATAGTTAGTCAGTGCCTGTGTAAAAAGAATTTGAAGCGTTTTTTTTCACGCAATCTACAGTATAATATCGATATTTACGTTTACTTGACAATGCACGACAAAGCTTTCTACTTTGAAGGGAAAACAGGTGCCGAATTCTGTCTGCCAGTTTGACCGAAATATTGAAAGAACGATAACGAAGCTTCAAAATATAGGTGACGATAAAATTGTATGAAGGAAATGAAAGTTTGCGCATTATAATAATCTTTTTCCGCAAACGTCAAAAAAAGTAGACATTATTAACGTCAATTCATGATGTTGAAGTATGATTTCACAGACGCCACTTTTTTGTACCGCCGTGAGCGGACAAAAAAGTACTTTTTTGTACGCTGACGGCCGTACAAAAAAAAGATAATTTTTAACAGGGAAAATAATTATTAGTTGAACTTTTAAACTTTATTAACGATTCACCATTTCATCGCATCTACATGCTCCAGATACGCCCATTATTAGAACAACCTAAAAGTAGTATGTATTCAAAAACTTGATTGTATTTATGCAGGTTAGAATATCATAACTAACTTTAATTCCTAGATATTGCTCATTAGGTGCATTATTTAAAAAATCTTCAAACTGGTCTTTTGTGAATACCTTTGACTTTTTGGGAGTATACCCTTCATTCTGCTTCTTCAGCAGGCGCGTCGATAGTTTTTTTTTAGGGGGGGTACTTAGTAGCGGAATAGGGATAATAAATTGGGAGTGGCTAGTGGTACAGCGCCGATTTTTTTTTGAGCCAGTTTGGCAAGTACCACTCTCAAAGTCTCAAAAATTCAAATATAATGAATGAACAACTAATTGTGTTTCATTTGCTTGAACTTTTATTAGCATTTATTGGCATGCGACTGATTCGACTGTTGGAGTTGGACTATTGTCTACTGGCCCGAAACACAAAGAGCGATTTCGTTCTTGATCATGCGCGGAAGACGTAATGCCGAAACCAGTGACGGGCGGTTAGAATTTTAAAACTTGAGAATAATATAATGAGATTTTGTTTCCATCGAATAAGATTGGACAATATTTTATTGATGAAAGTATTTGTATCATTTATTAATTTTTTCCAACATATTTTACAATTTTTCTGTTCCCAATGCTTCTCCTGGGGGGGGGTACTGTCCCCCAGTAACCCCCCCTTATCGACGCTGGTGTATTCTTCAGATAAGCACGTAGTTTCATATATTTGCTTATATCTAATCCATGTTTAATATTCAGTAATGATTTTATCATGGAATACTGAGACCACATTGTTGAACTCTTCATTTTTAATTTAGTTGTCATTTCAAAAAAATAAGCTAGTAGCACATTTTCCGAATAGTTTGAAATGTTTTTATCATTGCACCATGTGAGAAATCTTTCGTAAGCATGATTATAAACTCTACTTGACTCAGTTGGAATTGAATCATTCGTAGCTGCCTTAGCAATGTCAACGTCGGGCGGTGTACAGTTGGGTTCTGAATCCGACATAATATAATCTAAAAGAAAATTTCTGTACACTTTACTACAACAAACGAAATTTTAATGCTCAAGTACTCACCAAAAATGCACAGTCCAATTGTTGCTTTAAATCACTTACAATATTTCTGACATTATAAAATATTATTGAACTGTCAAATTTGTTTTTGACTTGGCAATCACAAAACCAGTAACCACGGAAATGTAGTGCGCAGTTTTATAATTATTATTCTCTGAATTTATCAACTTCGTTGCAATCGTTTTGAATTTTTATTTAAATATTGATTAGTTCTATAGTATGGATGCCGTTTGCGGAAAAAATAGCATGTTTCATTCGGAGCAAAAGCACTTTTTGTGGCTCGTCTGAAATTGTCGGCCTCACTAACGTTCGGCCATCAAACATTCAGACTCGCCACAAAAAGTTATACTTTTACTCCTAATAAAACAATATACTATTATCTACACCCGTACTCTAATAATACACTTATATGCCCACAACCCGTTTTATAATGAAATCCATTACGATACAGATTTTTCATTGTGATACAGATTTTCAACCAATAGAAACCCATTATTTTTCAATCAAGCATGATGTGCATTCTCTGCATTTGACGTTTGTCAAGTCGAAATCGGTATAGGTATTGAACTTTTGAAGAATATAGCCAAACTTCGATAATCATAACAAAATGTCTGATACCAGCGATATGGGAGAATCACCTTCGACACCTCCACCGACAGAAATACAGTTAGAATGATCAAAGAGACTTTGGCGCGATTCCGGCTTCGAGAACCATAAACCATACGAAACTCACCTTCGGCTCGTTTCGTATCCCGGTTTATGTATAAATAATCAAGAAAATATGTGATTCAGGCTACGACGTCTGTAAGAAAAACGAAAGAAAAGACATGACTAGGAAACGAAATCACTGGTGGCATCTACCCGTACCCGTAGTATCCATCCCTTCAAATGATATTTCCATAAGGTTGAGTAATTATAGACCGAGGGCATATTTCACAGACGACAATAAAATGATGGTTCTAAATCTAAACGGATCTACAAATGTCTATTGTGCATTTGTGTCATATTTCAGAATATTTTTTCTCGATAATAACTCAATTTTGAACGATTGTGATGTTTCAATTCATCGATTCTCTTCTGTTTTCGACAATAGAAAGAATATCAATCCTCTTGCTCTTAAGAGACGTGAATTGTCGATTCAAGCAACTAGAAGAGCAGATTTAAGTACTGATAAGTGTTATGTATTTTCTATTTATATTTCATTGAAACTCGACAGACTGCTTAGTCAAACTTTTTATTTTTTCGTTGTCAATACAATTCTCATGATCTTGTTTCTTTCTTATGCTACTTCATTTGTCAACCTAGTGACATCCTTCAAAAACAATGTTGCCAATAAATGAATATCATGTAACATTCTCCTCCTACTTAAAAGCTGATTCACAAATCCAGTTTCACTGTTTTTTTAACAATACGGCCAGAACGAGAACGATATGGTGAATTAGGAATATTAAAAGTACTTGGTTCATCAACGTTTGTTGGAACTTGATTATGTACATCTTCAACAGGTTTTACTTCTGATGTTTCTTCTACAATAGTGGAACTAACAGGTTTATCATTTCTGGAATAATTTTCTGAATTATTAGTAGTAGGAAATGGTAAATTTTCGTTCCCTGAATTATCCAACGTATTCGGAACATTACAACTATCACTGTAGGGAATTTCAGGTACATGTACATTGTCTACAGGGTTCGGGAGAATATCGTTACAATGTACAAGCTTAATAACATTGTTATGAGTTTGAACAAGATACGTTGAATGACTTAAAATCTACACTATTTTTCCTTTTTGCCAAAGTTTTGTTATAAAGATTTTTATGTAAACTTGTTTATTCAGTGAATACAGTTTTTCATTTCTCACCAATTCAGAATTATTTGAAGGTTTTAGGTTACTCTCAGATGAAGGTTTCAATAAATCAAACCTAGTACTGACGACATTTCAAATATTCTAGTGGAACCTTATATCATAAAACCACTTACTCATATAATAAATTTGTCGTTGCAACAGGGTATATTTCCATCGATGTTAAAAACTGCAAAAGTGATCCCACTGTGTAAAAAAGGGGAGAAAACTGTATTGGAAAATGATCGTGGGATTAGCCTGTTATCTAGTTTTTCCAAAGTATTTGAATCTGCAGTTAATAAGCAATTAGTGGCTTTCCTTACATTTCATAAATTGCTATCAGAGTGCCAACATGGTTTCACTAAACAAAAAAGTCTAGATACTGCTCTGGAAAAGTTTGTGAGTGATATTGTTTGTAACTGGATAAATCTCGGGTTGCATAAGGACTGTTTGTAGACTTCACAAAAGCTTTTGATTGTGTTAATCATTACATTCTTCTAAGGAAACTGGAGAGGTATGGAGTGAGAGGGGTGTCTTTGGACTGGTTCACCTCGTACCTCTCGGATCGATCACAAGTTTCGACAAACAGTACCACCTCCAGCATAAAGCATATCAAATCCGGGGTGCCTCAAGGGTCGATACTGAGCCCTACACTCTTCATAGTATATATTAATGATATGTTAAAATGGCTTTGTGGTGCCATCGTCAACAAAAGAAATAAATTCACAACAAATACGCGATTTCCTAAAAGTCTTCATTCAAGGAAAAGCTTCCTAATTAAGTTTCGTTTCAAAATTCGTTCATGTTAAACTTTAAAATTCAACTATGTATTTACTCAAGTGAAACAAAAAGGAAAATTTTGTTTAAATTTTCAAAATCATAATAAAGTATTAACACTTTTGAAGAATTCCCGAAACGCTTGCATAATCAATTCTAAATCAAAATTTCGACAATTGGCCAAAATATTCAATGAAGTTTGTATTAAAGAATTATACAGAATATTAAAATTTTCGATCCTTACCTTCAGATCAGCACACAAGAAATGGACCGAAACAAAAGCTTGCAACTTCGAGTTCATAGTGGAGGGGTAATTAACACGTGTGGCCTAAATACTGATACTCGTGGCAAATAATGTCGCAATTTCTACGACTTATTTATGCGATGTTTTGAAAACCATAAAAAGTAATGGGGAGCTTGGCAATTAATGTCGTAATTTTTACTACTTATTTATGCATTGTTTTGAAACCCATAAAATCTAATGAGGCAGCTGTTCAAGCCACTTCCTGAAGCTTGCGAAATTCGCAACTCAAAGGAATCTTTCTTTGTTCGATGGGGGATATAAAAACATTGTCGAATTGCAAATTCATCAGTCAGTCGAGTCAGTCAGTCAAGTCGAGTTCAGGTGAGTCTTGAGTACAGTAATGTTGTAGTAATGTAGTAAAATTCTATTGTTCAATTGAGTGATGTAATATATACTTGAAAGTACAGTAAAGACGGTAACTAAACAACTCAGTGCTGTTATAAATCAGATGCCAGAAGTGCTAAACATTAATTTAAAAACGCTCCAGAGACAACTACTCAATAACATGAGGATATGTAAGTCTAGCTATAAAAACCGAAGCGATAATTTCGTTATTTAAGTACCGTGTACGAGATTTGTAATGCACGAAATTATGTGAGTTCTATTGACTAGTCGACGTATTTTGTATTACGGAATCAGCGATTTTGCCCTTATGTATTCCCTGATTTCTTTGTTGTATAACTGAATGTCCGAGATGCCGCTTATACTAAACAAATTAAAAACTGTTGAAAATTCCGCCAATTGTTATTATTTCCACCAAGAATTCACGAACCAGAATTAATCATGTCCGACTGGGTATTTAACATCTGAAGGACCGCTCGCCTTTTTGCCAACCAACGATACCCGGTCGTCACAGCTTCAGCAACTATCATCATTGATTGTCTCGTATGCTGATGATACAAACTTTCTAATTAAAAGTGATACTGTGAATGATGCCGGAAATCTAGCACGATCAATTTTTAGAAAAATTTCACTGTGAGAAACAACATGTATTATGTTCGAAAGATCACAGTCGCGGGTGGAGCACAGCAACGAAATAGTTTTGTCGGATAAAACTACTGTCATCTACACAAGAGAAACAAAAATGCTAGGATTAAGAATAGATTATCACCTCAAATGGTCAGACCATATTCAGGAAGTTTGTGTTGGGTTGTCTGAAACTTGTTACGCCTTAGCAGTAACATCTAAGCATTGCAGTCAGAATATAGTCAGACAACTTTACTTCGCCTGTTTTCATTCATCTATGAAATATGCTATAATGCACTGGGGATATGCCTCAGATGCTGATAGAGTTTTCAAATTACAAAAACGTGCAATACGAATTTTGGGTAATCTTGGTTTCCGTGTTTCATGCAGAGATATTACCAAATCCTCTAAAATATTAACTCTTGTATCTGTGTATATACAGTGCCTTTCAGATAAAAGTATCCACCTTTAATGACTTTTGTAATACTGGTATTTAGGAAAAATCCAAAAACACGTCAATTTATGTTGGAAGGGACAAGCATTATGGCTTATTTAAACTTACTGGAAAAGCCACCCCCTCACCCCTAGCTTCATCCCGTGTTTTTTTAAAATTACTTCTCATATTTTTTCTGTAAGATTTGGATACTCCTCTTTGAGCTGATTTCAAAAATGTATAATACTTGTAGGTTAAAGTGCTTAGTTTATGAGATAAACAATTTTTCTTTTAATAGCACAAATTTCACTTATTTTTTACTTTCACCTTATTTGCCTGGAATAAAATGGGTTGTACAACAGTAATCTTTTCAACTGTGCTATTTATTCTACTTCAAAAATCCAAACAACAAAAAACTCTACTTTTTATTAAAGTTTGACATTGTCAACTAGAATTTGTAGTCACTATTGATAGTGTACTTTGATACATTATTTATTTTGTTTCGCTGAAATGGTTTACTCTTTGCAAGAAAGAATTGAAATTGTAGGTTTATACTACCAAAATAATAAGTGTGCAAGAGCTGCTGCTAGAATATTTAAGGTAGTACCTTCATTTGGTCGAAATTTATAGAAAAGGCTGAAATACATATAACTGTTAGATTTAGTGATAACACGCATTTTTGCGAAATTTGAGCGAGATTGACCTTTTCGTTACCGAGATAATGAATTCAACATTTGGGTGGGCTCTTGGGAAATCGGAAAATTTGACGCAAAATTGCGTTTTTAGTAAAGAACGAATTCAACTGATGGAGAAATTTACCACAACAGGGTCTGCTTGCAATAAAGTGCATAAGCGAGAGGGACTCGTAAATAACGAAGCAATCCAAGTGGCAATTTTAAATATTTTTGAGTCTAGTAGATACTTTCTCTATTTTATTCAAATATAATTCTACTTGAATGATTTCATCCTTATTGGGCGCACTACTATTAAACTTATGAACTAATTCGTTAACAAATAAATTAACATTTTTTAACCTTTCAAACCGTCTCTGCGTCGCTGATTCACTTCGTTTTTCGTGAAAGTCTCTTCGAAGATTCTCTTCAAATTTCACAAGTTGTTCTTCAGCTTCTGTGAACTCCTTCAAAATATCTTTGCTGCTCATGAGCCCTGGGTACTAACGTATTCAGATATTCTTCTCTTTAGTTTGAATCAACACCTTCACGAGACCTTCGAAGTTCGCTTAACACGATTTGTCGTTCCATTGATTTCTTCATACCATCTCGCATTTTTCTCCATACAAAATAAATGATAACAATTGTAATGAAAATCAAAATTGGAATTATCATTCCATCGGTGTGTGTGAATTGGCTCGACCTGGATTGATTTGCATTATTTGATCCCGTGACAATAGTTTGTATCTGCAGTCTTTCTTCATTTGTAACTTTTGATCCACACATATTCAAATAGTTGTTTTTCTCTCCTCACATTGATTGGACTGGACTGGCAGAATCGCCATGAGATCTTGGTCGCCTCAAGTTGTTTGATTGAAACCAGTCATTACCAAGGATTCGGTATATTTTTCATAAAGTTGACATGTTATGAAGAGTACAAGAACACTGATGATGTCGTCAAAATCGGCTTCGATCGAAATTGGTTTATCATCAATCATTATCTTATCATTATAATTTGAACTGCAAACAGTTCAATGTACTGAAAGGTTGCAGCAATACATAATCAGGTCGATATGTAGCTATGGTGAGTTTGATGAACCTGCAAAGTTTCTGTACGTAGAATAGCTGAGAAGACAATTGAAAATAACAAGAATTTGGTAAACTATTTGAAGTGTAAAATATGTGATTTTAATCTTCATCTACACCCGTACTCTAATAATACACTTATATGCCCACAACCAGTTTTATAATGAAATCCATTATGATACAGATTTTCATTACGGTACAGATTTTCAACCAAAAGAAACCAATTATTTTTCTATCAAGCATGATGTGCATGCTCTGCATTTGACATTTGTCAAGTCAAAATCGGTATAGGTATTGAATTTTTGAAGAATAAAACCAAACTTCGATAATCATAACAAAATGTCTGATACCAGCGATATGGGAGAATCACCTTCGACACCTCCACCGACAGAAATACAGTTAGAATGATCAAATTTTTCATTTGACAAATGCATGATTTATTACTTATTTTTTCATCAAAATTTGTGGGCTCTCCGTAGCCGAGCCGTCTGTGCCGCTGACATTGATTAATCTAGCTGGAGGAGACATTGGTTCGATTCCGGTCTCGAGTAATCTCTTTTTCTTTGATTTTTGATCTTCTTTTCATATCTCATCATTTTATTTCTCGAAGTAATACTATTAATTACAATTCTGTGGAATTTTTCAAAGAATTTCGTTAAATTAGTATTATTGTGTGCAATACAAATATAAATATAATATTTGCAGTTATTCACTATTTATCGGGTGAAGATAAAATAGCGTATGCAACTCTCATGTAATGGTTATTAATACACTCTCATAAACCATACGAAACTCACCTTCGGCTCGTTTCGTATCCCGGTTTATGTTCATATATTGATAACCATCATTACACGATCGTTGCATAATATACTATTATCACACTGCATATGGTAGCTATGTCGAGAAGATTGAAAATAGACCTCAGGATTAACAACAAAATTTAGCCTGGAGCAGTTCAGAAGAATATGCAGTGCCCTGCCGCTTAAATTCAATAATCTCGCTTAAATAAAATGTCGAGTGAAGGAATTATACTTGCAATACCTCTCAATCTGTATAATACAGCATCCCTGGCGTTCTAGTCTTATAAACTGGCGCCGCAATGTCGGCCGACGGCTTTCTGGCATTTGAGTCATTCGCCAAATTGTGTATCCGCGCATTCACCACAATACGGAACGAAGGCTGTTGAAACAAGTCGAAGAATATGCGGAGTCTCAGTGGAAAATTGTGTTCTTAGTTGCTTGAAATGGAGAAAAATCAGAAATTGAAGATAGTTTGGTTCATTGTGATGTTCTTTAATTTCGTGAGTATTGCTTGATTTCTAGTGAGAGAAAGACATTGATTATGATTTATTATAAATATCTTAAACTAACTACCACTATGAATAATCGTTACGTTTGTAGTTTTTGATCTGGGAATAGTGATAGTACTATGATACTGTATACTCGAATCTAAGAATTGAAATGAAGTTCTACACTTACATTATACTACGAATATGGGTAATAACCTCACTCAAAATGCAAACAGCTCATGCCTTATACGGAATTACTTCAACTAATCGAATAATCAGTTCTATTGCTTATGAGAGTCCGAGTTTGAGCAGTTATATTTTGAAAATATGATGGTGATAATAATAAGATTATTTGGCATTTCGTGATTTACTATTCTAGATTTTCTTGTCGAACTTGCCATCAAGTTGTATTCAGCATAATTTATAATAATGAACCGCAGTTCATATTTACAATAATTATTATTCCCCAATTTTGCTATGTTTGGAGTAGAGATATTTTTTCAAAATTGAAGCTGACGATTCGAAATCTAGTACATTATATTTAATTATATTGTGAATACCTGACAAGTATCTATTATTCCTTCCGTATATGCAGGATGTGGCCAGAAATGATGAACACACTGGGCATCTGAAATATTCAACAGTATATTGGTGTGTTTCATGGCATATTGTCCGAGAATTTATTGAAATGAGTGAAATCATCATTCTGGAAATGAAAATCGAAAATGTGAATTATGTGCACGAGTGAAATAATCGTTTTGGGAATAAAGATTGAATTGAATATCCAAGCCTCAGATTGCAGGAATACATACATATATATGAGGAATTGTAAAATTTTTGAAAGTTTCCAAATGATCATTTTTTCCATTAGTATTTTTCATCGACCTCTTAGTCAAATGGATTTTATGAATTAGTTAACACGTTATTATTGTATCCCATGCTGACTCATGAATTCTCATTGCCTAGCTGAATTTTACGAAGGGGTTCTTCAGACAGAAGTCTTGTGTGAAAAACGAAAGAATTTTTACGAATCGTATTATGTTACTCATCTAATTTTTACCATGTCTACTGTGAAAACGCTATTCACGTTGAGTTGATACGTTGAATGATATGCGTCCTCATGAATTAAGATATTCCTATAGTTGAAAGGTGAATGCGCCACTAATAATTCAATATTCCATTTACGAGTACCCTCAAAAAGGGTATGTGACCGATATTAAACAACAAACCCATCAGGACTGAGATATTCAACCCAAGGAAGGCTCACAAAATCGAACTTCAATTTTTTCAAATGGATCACTGCATATATTTCAACATATCTGATTTATCATTCATGTCGGCGAAGTATTAGTTTCTTAATTTTGAAAATCCCACCAGGCGTTGCCAAGTTATACCAGTGTTTCATGAAATGCATACATTTTTTTAGATTTAAAAAAAAATATTATTTATACTATATTTTATATAGTATATATTCAAGACTTTTGTAGTCGGTAGCATATTCTATCACATGAAATACACATTTCCGAAATTTTTATAGGATGGCCACAAATATTATATCATTTTTCCCGAAATTCGAACTTTCATCACATCAATTTTTCCAATAGTGCACCCTGATATATGTATGATTTTAAATCCCATTGGTGGTTTGATTACTTATGGCCAACAGTTGTGAAAAAGTGGTGTAAATTTCAGCATCAGCAAATGAAAAAAAAATCATCAAACTACATATCCTAGTGTGATTAACTACATAAGAGTCCTTACAAGAAACCACCTTCTTTACGAATATCTAGACACGATCAAATCCAATATATGTTTAAAACCGCCCCTGATAATTTCACTTTGAATGTTCAAACTGCCTTCAGTTTACTGAAAGACAGGTAATTTTTGTAATTTTTTGCAACACTTGCATTGTTATATTCTTACTTCAACAACCACCTTTTGCAAATGCTACGAATTGAACATTTGAGTAGTATATTCTTTTGTAACTCTAGTGAAACGAATTGATTTCCTTCAAGCTTGTGTATCCTTCACACGATTGATGACAAATTAATAACTCAAGCAGTCCGGTTTAGCTTTGGACAATTGAAGTCATGTCAGTTATATTATGACATTCGCTACTTCAATAAAAACACATTAGTGCATAAATAATTATTGTGTTTCTCAATATTATATCCAATGAATTAGTTTCATTGTTAAAAATCCCTTAAGACGGATTTAGTAGCTGCCCCGTCATTTGTGAAAGAAATATTGAAATGCCACAGTTATTTTCGAAGCGAGAAAAAACTCTGTAAATAGGAATCCATGATGATGGTAATTATTTGTCAAAAATTATGTTGTCTGATGAATCCCGCTTTCACAATAATGGGAATGTAAATCGATATAATGTACATTACTGGGCTGCATATAATCCGCACTGGTTTCGAGAAACCAATTTTCAACAGGGTTTGGGGAGTAAATGTTGGTGTGGAATTTTCAATAATATTAATTATCGATTATTATTTTTACTATAATTGATAATAATAATTTGATTGGACCATATTTCTATCGAGGTACATGAGTACACTAATAGTGGAAGATACCTTCGTTTTTTCAAAATGAATTCGGTAATCATCTTGATGGGGTTGGACACCACAGAGATATGTTCTACCAGAAGTATGGAGCTTCATCTCTTAGTGCTGGGATCGTGTCAGACCAATTGAACGTCCTTTTTCCCAAAGATGGCTCGGAACAAACGGACAAATGAAATGACCGTCCCTTTCACTAGACTTGACCCTCCTAGACTTATTTGTGGGGGTATCTGAAATCAGAGGTGTATAGTACTCAACCATTGAATTTGGAGGATTCGCAAAATCGAATTTTGAATGTTTGTATATATATATGACAATTCTATGCAAAAATATTCTGTAGATTATATTCAGTAAGATGCGCCTCAACATGTCAACTAGCCTTTTTCACCATATCAATTATGATGCTATGAAGGTCTTAGGTCAGATATGAATCACCTTAATGATCCAACCTACCTGCTGACGTTGGACTGAAATCCAGTCAGTCTGTGTATACTCGGTAACACGAAACCAGTTCACTCCCCTGTATATTCGTTGTTATTCTGTAATAACATTTAAAATCCATTACTGTGATTTGATGTCATGAGTGTACAATTTAGCAAAAATAAAGGAAAAAGTAGAGAATACGGTAACCTCATCGATTTTTTTGAAATTCGCACAGATGATAAAAAACTGCGGAAATACCTGAAAAGATTTTTTTTTCAAAAAATGTCTGACAGTGTTCAGTGCGAATACACAACCTTGGGTAAATACCTACATACCTACCTACATGTATATAAATAGCGTATTATAGAATAGTGATTTATTTATCTTGCTTGAAGAAGCTATCGTAATAGCGAAACACGTGTCGCGGTTTTTCAAACCCATTGTAAGTGGAAATCATACAGGAAACTGTAATATATTTTTGTTAGAAAATAGTAATTCAGATGCATGCAAAAAGCGATTCGTTCACAAATATAAACAGAATAATGATATATAAATGTTAGTTCCATTAATTGAGAACTCCTCAATCTGACATCTTTAAAACTGTTGAATGTCAAACATAAAATGGAATGACGGGAATGATAACGGGTTACGATCATAATGCGACGTTGCCAATTTTCTTCAATTTCATGAATACTGAGTGAATATGAAATATTTATTTCAAATAGTATTCAGAAGTATTTACGCTCTGAAATCAATTATTTTTCAACCTAACATCACCAAACCTCCCGCTGGTATGCCGCTTCGTGGAAATTATCTCTAGGAACTCAATTTGGTAAATTTTTGTTTACCGCACAGCACCTATAATTTTGAAAAAAAAGTAAGACTTTTCCTTATCCCATATCGAATTGAGGGGCGTGTCCATATTTTCATGTGAAGCTCAGATCATGAAGAACAATACCTACCAGGTCCCACCTACCAAAAAAACATAATATATTTTTCATGATTTTCTTCGATTCACATGTTGAGTCTATGGAAAATTGTTTTTCTCCAATTATAAAAGTTCAACTGATGTTCTGATGTTTGAAGAAATATGCGACCCAATCTAACCCAACCTAACTAACCTAAGCAAATCTCAACCAACCTAACGAAGCCTAAACTGACCATGCCAACCTAATGTGACTATTCTAACCTAAACCATCCTTACTCAACCTAAACAAACCTAACTAAGCTCAAACCAATCTTACTAACCTAACTCAGCCTAAACGAATTCCAATTATAAAAGTTCAATTGATGTTTGAAAAAATTTGCGACCTAATCCAACCCAACCTAATTAACCCAACCAAATCTTAACCAACCTACCCTAACCTTCCGAAAACTAACCTTGCCAACCTTAATTAACCTGACCAAGCTTAGCCTAAACCAACCTAACCTAACATAATAAGGCATTACAGATACTTGTCAACATCTTTTCAAGTGACGAAATGAACCAATACGGCTGCATCTGCCCCCCCCAGAAACTTTCGTGTGGTTTTTTCAAAAGAGTGTAATTTCAATGGCAAAACTGGTAACATGTGAAATGAAAATATCATAAAAAATAAACCATGACTCTCCGGTATATGGGACCTGGTAGTTATTATGCAATATGGTCACGGTCACGACCTCCCAATTCGATGTAGGGCAATGTGAAGTTTAGCTCGAGAAAAAGTTAGTCCCAAATTATGTATAATGAGTCGCTTAACACGAATCCGTGTTCTTCCTTCGTTTTAGCAATTCAAAGTTCGGAAGAAACGCATATCCCATTACGCGCTTTGCTATCATTACGTTGTCTACTTTTCGTTTGGCAACAGTGTACAGGGTGCAAGACTTTAACGTCTCTGACATTAACTTTTATTTTGATTCAGATCTACAACACTACAATGAAAATATGTGTTTTATTTTCGAATTATAAAATTTCAAGAAAATCGATGGGGTTACCGTATTCCCTACCTTGAAAAAAATTAAACCATTTATGAAACTTACGGTATGACCATAAGCACAACCTTTTTTCATATTTCGAAAATGGAAATTATGATTCTTTTGAAAATTGGGATTCGATACCTTTTCAATGATTTTATGATAAAATTACTCTTTGTATTTCCCTCGTAACGGAACATTTTCATGGAAGTATGCTATGGCAAATTTATCAATCATATCATACAATATTTTTTATTCATTTATTTTATTTTTTATATGAGTGTTTTTACAATTTGATTTTTCTTCATTTTTCATTATCGAAAAATTTTTTGAAGTAGGTTCTAAACTCCAATACATGTTGAGATACAGAACATGAATATGTACTGGAGTTTTAATCCAACTTCAATACTTTTTGTTAGTATTTTGGAGAAATGAGTGACTTGATGTTATAAATGAAGGAAATTTGTAAAAATAGTAATCAGAATAGAAAATATTGAAAAAAGTTTGGAGCTAAATTATTGTAACTTACATAATATTATTCAATTTTCCATAGTATACTGATATGAAAATGATCCTTTTCTAGGGAAGTACAGTTTTTTTAAAAAATATCAATTATGATACTAAAAAGTAAATTCTGAATTAACTCATTTCCCACAAAAAAACTGGATAATGGAAACTCGATGTGTTTCCCGTCGAATAGGAAGTATATATATATATATTGGGAGAGGGGTTTTCAGTTACTTAGATCTTCAGGTGAAGGTAATGGGCACTGGATATCGAGAAATTAGGGGTTTCCAGGTAGTTGGAAGTCTCTGTTTGCCTTCACGTTAATATAGGCAGGAAGGTAGAGTATTTCATATAATAATTTAAAGTAGGAAGAAATGTTTGCATAACTCATATTTTTCAACTGAAATATAACTTTTTTTTATTATGGAATTTTGTTTTCCATAATAATGCAAATAATATCAGTTTGGTGTTCATGTTATTGTTTTCTAAAAGAAGTTTCAACTTTCACACCAAAGGTTTTAATCACATCGTTCATTCAAACTTCTCTCATGTAGAAAGCTTTTGCAACACCCTGATCTTCAACAAATAAAAATCAATGGAATTAATAATTCAACATCTCACAAGGATTTGAACCATGAAATTCGATATTGTGAATTTCAAAGAGCTGTTTGGAAAAAATCCATGAATCACGATCTTTCACTCTTTATCCGACATATGTTTCTACATAGCAAAGTATATTCTCTCACAACTTTGCTGGTTGGAATAATTCTGCCACGTCCGCGGCTCAAACCAGCGGTGCAGTTGACAAATTGAATATATAGTCCGGTCAATGAAGGATTTTGTCCTGAAAAAGGTGGGGTTCTCATTTTGGAATATGTAAAATGGGTGTACGCGACCGGCACCTTGGAATGGAGGTACGAAAAATTGGTTTTTCCAATTCAACTCATTTATGGTGGATCGAATAACACAAATGTCATGTCCTATCCAAATTCAAAGGGGATGAAATTCCCTACAGTTTTTGTATTCACACTTGGCGAGTTACAGTGGATGGAACAAACATTTTTCAAAAAATCGTCAAAAGTCCTCATTGTTTCTCATTTTGAGAAATATGTTACAGCTATTCGTTGGTCGATTATTGATTTATAGCTATTCGTTGAATAATTATTGTTTCGCAGCTGTTCGCTTGATATGATTATTACATTTTGTAAATCCAAAGCTAAGTCATTGCCATACTAACATGAGGTAGAGCTAACGGTGCGATCTTTTCAATTGTGGTATCCCCCGTAGGCCTGATCTATAGATGTTCTTGTCCAAGTTAGTTTCGTTTTTTCCTTCTTCTTTGACGGTTCGAGTCAATTGATGGGTGTTCGTCATCGTAGTCAATTTCATATTATTTTATGACACAACTCCATCAGAATTGATTGAAGTCTTCAAATCGATCCAAAATCAAAATTCTGTGGGTTATTATGAGTTGTCAATGAAAATCTTCAAAAATCTTTCCCATTCGGCTTTGATAGTACTTTCAATGCTGGTTTTTGAAAACTAGTGTGGTCTCGGTAGTTCGAATCCTCGCCGGGCCACCGTGCTGGGTAATCGCACGTTAAAAGGTAAGGCCTCGTTGATCCATTGCTCGCACAAGTTTCGACTTTTGAGGGTTGACGTTCGTCAGCTGGTTAACGGAACGAACAAATCCTTTCCACAAAGGAGGTGATACTCAAAGATCCGTCTAACAGCAGACCCATCTTACTTATTCCAAATCTAGGGAAATTGATAGAAGAGCTCGTAAAAGTTAGCTTGACAAAATATCTTGAAGCAAACAAATTAATCAGCAATGAACAATTTGGATTCAGAAATAACAAGGATACGTCCGATGCCATGTTTAATTGTCTATAAATGGCATATAACAACATCAATGTGGGCGAGAACGTAGCGGCAGTATTCTGTGATATGACTGAAGCTTCTGATTGTGCCAATCATACATCACTGCTGCAAAAACTCTTTCACTATGCTATCAGAGACATGGCCTTGAAGTGGATGGAATCATATTTGACAGGACGAAACCAACTGGTTGAAACTGACCATACATCTGCATTACTAAACGTTAGTTGGCGAGTACTCCAAGGATGAGTTTTAGGTCCATATCTATTTTTTCTTGATATTAATGATATTTCCTTCTTAGATATAGCTGGTTCCTTCACTTCATTTGCCGACGGCAATATGGCAATGGCACTCTGAAGATGTGAATCTGCTTCGAGAGACCTACAAAAAATCAACTCGTGGTGCGATGCAAATTTTCTTTGTTTGAATTCCAATAAAACAAAATAACTTACATTCAAATGTCTTCTTCCGGATATAGAAAAGAATTCTATCCCATCTGACAGCAATATAAACATAGATACCAATTTGAAATTCACAAATTACATTAGTCTGCTAATCAAATATTGTCATCTGGGTGGCTTTCAGATCTACTGCTGAAGAGTTAGGTTATGCTGCGGCAATAAGTGTCTATTTTGCTCTCATTGAGTCAAACTTGAGGTTCGTGTAGTAATGAACTCTTTGAGAGTGTATTTTTGCTGCAAAAGCGGGCAGTGCAGTGCTTGTACCAAGTAAGTAGGTTAAGTTCCTGAAAACCTCTTTTCTTGAAACACGAAATACTGACACTATCCACAATCTACATTGAGAACAGGTCCTATTTTCAAAAATAAATCTTGTGAAAATAACAATCGAACTGCATGAAATGATATTCATCTGTCATTAATCATTCCTGAATCCACACTGATCAAAGACTCGATAATTTACGGCGGTGTCAAAATGTATAGTAAGCTACCTGCAGATATAAAGAACATGAATTCTCTAAAAATTTTTAGGAAAAATTACATGTAGGACTGGCATCTAAAGCCTATTATCATCTGATAGAATCTTTCAATCACGAAACGATATGAAATTGACAGTGCTTATATGTAATAATATGTGTACTTGTAGCTAGATGTAATTATTTTTATGTTTTGGTTTCATGTAATTGTATATTTTTCTAGATGTAAATATTAACAAGTTTTCTCTTTACCTGTGTTTGTCAATAAGGTCCTGTAACTTGAATAATAAACATATACTCTCTCAATCTTGTCTCCGTTGTCTGCGGTGTGAATTTGTGCTATGGAGGGTGGTATGTCGTCGTGTTCATTATCGCTGTCGAAGACAACTTCTGGTACATATTCAAAGGGTTAACCGTTGCAGAATCCGCGCACAACGGAGCACTTCAGCCCACCTTTCCTGCAGTCTCATGCGGCACCACATCCGTTCGTTCAAAGATGACGTTCAATAAGACGTCGGAAGCTGGATTTTCCGTTGTTTTCATAGAAGTGAGCCCATTTGTGTCAATTTTCCAGCCCCAGTCGGAAAGATTTCTGGGGATTCCACACCATATGAAATGTTGTGTTTATGTTGGGTGTCAATTAAGACTGTGTTCGAAATACTTGGTTTATTCGTTGCAGACTTTTCTACATATGTAGTCTATGAGCTAGAGGACTGTAATACTAGATTTTGGAATGAAGTGCTGACAACGAATTGAGTCTGACACAGTTAAAAATTGAGCTGACTAACATGGAACAACTGGTTTGAGTAACATTGAACCACTAATCTGAAACTGACTCAAGCACGCTATATGATATAAACCATCACTAAGCTAATGATCACATTTCTAGGTAATGAATATTACTGGGGTCTCCGAGGTCTTTGTATTTTGGCATTCGGATTTTCGAAGAGGCTAATTGAAGAGGCAATCGTCCGAAGGAAATTTGTATCTTGTGTCCCTGAAGCAGAGACAACCAGGTGACTGGTTATTTCGCTCAATGATGAATATTACCCTCTTGCCACTCCTTCAGGAGACGATATTTTACGGTCCTGATATCTGACTATATATATATATATATATATATATATATGCGGAGTTGATATTCTGGGAGTTTATTCGTTGGTTTGTCGGTATTGAGTTTCGACGTTTCGCCAACATCTCAGTTGGCATTTTCAAGAATGATACTGTTCCTACTCGTGCTAGCAACTGATTTTTGAAAAACTTCTGCCAGTTTTTGAATAGTTTCTCGGTCGTAAATTGTAGCCGATATGATCCGTTCCATCAGCCGTCGGGTCTGTTCAGGTAATAATGGTCGGTCTGGTTTGTGGCGACCTGCATCCACCGAAGGAGCATTTCCTGAACTGTCTTTCTTTTTGTTGATGAGGGCTCCATTTGGTATATTTTGAGAGTCGTCTCTTTTGTTTATTTCTTCATGTTTTTCTATCTCGATGGCTTCCCTGATTTTGCGTGTTCTGAAATGGTTCACCTGCGCTATTTGCTTTGCTGCATCGAAATTTATTTTGTGACCCGTCTGGTGGTGGTGTTGAAAGAGGGCGAGAGATGTTTGTTTTGGCCTTATGCTATTTTTGTGTTCCTGCACTCTAGCTGACATTCTCCTATTCGTCTGGCCAATATATTGCTTATCACAGTCCCCGCATGTGATGCTGTACTCCTTTGTTTTCGAGAGGAATCCTGTCCTTTGGTCTCGGTAAGCAAGACGAAATGCTCCTTTGAGGTTTGAAGACGGTTCGTATATTTTGTTTTCTCATTAGTTTTCCGATTTTGTCGGTGACTCCTTTGATGAAAGGTAGTGTAACTGATTTTTTGGGTTCTGGGGGGTCTTTCGTCCTAGTTTTTCTTGGGTTTGTTTGCGCATGGATTGCCCTTCTGATTGAGGTGTTCCATACCCATTTTGTCGAAGTGCTTTAGACCTCTCTGTTAGCTCTGCTTGTCTGTTTGTTGTTTTCGTCAGACAAAAAGTTCGGGACACCAGCGTGTTGACTACGGATTGTAGTTGTGTGGGGTGATGGTGGGATTCGGCGTGTAGGTATCTGTTTGTGTGGGTGGGCTTTCGGTATACTGTGTATCCTAAAGTGTCGTCCGGCTTTCTTGTTATCAATAGGTATAGGAAAGGGAGTTGTCTATTTTCTTCTAATTCCGTAGTGAACTGTATGCGCTGATTCAAGCTATTCAGATATGCCATGAAGCGAGTCAATTTTTTTTCCATGAGGCCAGATGATGAAGATATCGTCTACGTATCTCTTCCATAGCGTCGGTTTCTGTTGAGCATTTCGTAGTGCTTTTTCTTTGAAATTCATCATGAACAGGTTTGCTACAAATGGGGATAAGGAAGAGCCCATGGGAGCCCCTTCTATCTGTTTATAGAATCTGTTGTTGAAGATGAAATAAGTATTCATCATGCAGTGTTTTGTCAGTTCTGTGACGTGCTGTGAAAAATCGCCTCTTTCTTCGATCATTGATAAAGATTCTTGAATGGAAACGTTGGGATACAGTGACTTGATATCTAGGCTGACTAGGATGTCGTTTTGGTTCAGTTGGAGATTTTTAATTATTTCTACCAAGTATTCTGAATTTTTGACATAGGAATCTGCGGTTTCTGTCACGGGCTGCATTATCTGTGCTGAGTATTTTTCCAGTTTCTGAGTTGGCGAGTCCAAGGAGTATATAGCATCACATGCGGGGACTATGATGAGCAATATATTGGCAAGACGAATAGGAGAATGTCAGCTAGAGTGCAGGGACACAAAAATAGCATAGGGACAAAACAAACATCTCTCGCCCTCTTTCAACACCACCACCAGACGGGTCACAAAATAAATTTCGAGGCAGCAAAGCAAATAGCGCAGGTGAACCATTTCAGAACTAGCAAAATTAGGGAAGCCATCGAGATAGAAAAACATGGAGAAATAAACAGAAGAGGCGATTCTCGAAACATACCAAATGTCTGGATATCTCTAATCAACAAAAAAAAAACAGTTCAGAAAGTGGTACTTTAATGGAGTCAGGACGACGCCACAAACCAGACCAACCGCTATAACCTGATAAGTCATTAGTCAAGGGCCCGACAATCGTAATTGACCCGACGGCTGATGGAAAGAATCATATCGGTTACAATTTACGGCCTGGAAAGTATCTGAAAACTGGCATATATATATATATATATATATATATATAAATATATTCAGCGGATTATTTTAACAACTGAAGGAATGTATTGGAAAAGGGATACCGAAATATCTCAGTCATCCAAGATAAAAAAAAATCTCTGGTTTACTTTGCCAAGCTTCCGCTTCCACTGGGAAGCTTCTTCAGGGTCTATAATTCGAAAGTTATACTCACAGTAAAAACAATGGATTGAACATGTACATTGATTAAAATAAGTGTATACATGTTTTAAAAATTTTTGTTTGTCGAATGTCATACATTCACATAAATATTATTTATTTATTTTTATTTATTTATTTATTTACTTCCTTGATAAATGTACATTTATGTGGAAATGGTCAAAATATTGAGCATCAGTGTAGTATATAAACACACATCTATAGATAAAATAACAAAATTACAAAACAGATCATGAAAAAAAAAAACAATTTTCACAAATGTAGTAAAAAAGATCTTAGTTAACAGCATAATTGAAAAATTCATCTAAACTATAAAATGCGTTCTCGTGTAAGATTTTTTTGATTGTGTTCTTAAATTTTTTTATATCTATCTCTCGTTTTATTGATGATTCTATACTGTTATATAGTTTCAACGGTATTATATAGGAACTGTTGGCAGTTTTTGCAAGCCTGTGAGTGGGAATAAAAAGATCGTTTGCCTGTCTGGTGGTATAACGATTCACATCATTACATCTCGAAAAATGTGAAATATTTTTGTGAACATAGACCACAGAAATGAAAATGTATAGTGAATAGACATTGAGAATGCCCAAACTCCGGAAAAGATCGCGACATGAGTCACCCGGTCTAGAGAAGGTGATGCACCTGAAAATTTTTTTCTGTTGGATAAATATTTCTTGGATTTTTGTTGAGTTTCCCCAACAAAGAATTCCGTAACTTAGAGATGAGTGAACGAATGAAAAATAATATGTTTTGAGAATATGGAGATGCACTGATTTTCTTAGCTGGTAGAGTGCGTAATTATGTTTTGAAAGTTTGTTCTTCACAACAATTATCTGATCACTCCACGACAAGTTTTCATCCAAAGATATTCCTAGAAATTTCACACATGGGCGTTGCTCGAGATGAACATTATTCATTGTGACACGGAGATTGCAATCATTTCTCTTTGTAGTAGAAAATAACATGAGTTGAGTTTTGGACGAATTCGGAACAAGTCCATTGAGCTTCGACCATTCAGACAGTGATTTGTTACATGTATTGAGGATGGTATTCAATGTATTAAGGTTTTTTGAGCTGACGGCTACAGAGTAGTCATCAGCGAATAGAGTAGCCAAATCACAGTCTGTATGATCCACAATGTCATTAATGAAGACAATGAATAGGAGTGGCCCCAAAATAATTCCTTGAGGAACTCCAGTAAGTATGGGTTTCAACGCGGATGAGTATGTCATGTTATTTTTCCGCAGGGAAACATATTGTTGTCTATCAATTAGGTATGACTGTATCCATTCCAGTGGTTTACCTCGGACACCATAGCGTTCTAATTTTTCTAAGAGAAGATTATGATTGATCGTATAAAAGGCTTTGCTGAAATCATAGAATATACCTGCACACATTTCTCTGCTGTCAAGAGATTTAACAATATAAGTATATAATCTATTTATCGCTTCTTGGGTAGAACATTTTTTCCTGAAGCCATACTGGGCACTTGATAAGATGTTTTGATTCTCCAAGAAGGCACTAAAGCGCTTAAAGAATGCCTTTTCGAATACTTTAGAAAAAACTGAGAAAAAAGCAATTGGTCTATGATTTGAAATTGAATGGCTATCCCCTTTTTTCGGAATTGGCACTATTAAGGATACCTTCAACTCCTCGGGAAATTTACCATCCAGAAAAGACATATTCACAAGAGTGGTCAAGGTAGGTAGCACAAAATCAATGGCCTCACGAAGAAGTGAGCAGGGAATTCCATCGTAACCTGCTGATTTTTTATTGGTAACCGATAATATAATGTCTCGCATTTCTTCCTGCGTATAAGGGGTTAAGAACATAGATGTGGCATTACGAGAAATATAACTGTAATCACTGTGAAGGTTGGAATTATCAATAATCCTTTGTACGGATTCTATGAAGAACTCATTGAATTTTGTTGATGCCTCTTGCAAATTTGTTATGGTCGTACCATCGTCATCAGTGTAGAAAAATTGATCATTTTGTATCTTATTTCGCTGTATTTCATTGTTTATTATATACCACGTTGTATTAGATTTATTATTTGAGCATTTATACAAACTGTCATTGTAAGATTTCTTTGTTTCTATAATCGATTTCTTGTGAATTTTTTTAAGTTTATTATATTCTGTTCTCAGACCGCAGTTCGCTCCCAGTTTTATTTCTTTATGCATGTCACGTAACACATTGCCTTGATTTATAATTTCTTGAGTTATCCATCCTTTCCTAGAATAATTTTTTGTTTTTCTTACCACAGTTACGGAGAAAGTTGAATCTATAATAGATTCTCTCATCTCTCATAAAATCCATGTTGAAATCCCCACATATGAATATGGGACCATTGAATGTACAAAAACTATTGAGAAATTTTATCATATTGTCATTCATATAGTGTACATCAGCTTCAGGAGACCTATAGAAGCGTGTCACATTCACCTTCAAAATACCATCGAGACATATATCAATACTAGAATATTCGAATGTTTTTTCGATTTTCCCTACTGTCTGAATATTTCGCACTTTATAGTCCAGGTGGTCTAAAATGAAAATTGCAGTACCTCCGCCCCGATTTCGAGATCTACAGTAATAATCTGTCAGTTTATAATTAGATAATTTAGAATGTTGAATTTCTTCAAGTTTCAACCATGTTTCGGAAATACACACTACTTCAGGAAAGTTCGAAGATTTCAGAAACAGACTTAGTTCATCGTACTTGTTTTTCAAGCTTCGTATGTTCAGATGTACAACTCTTAATACTCCAGTCAATTTGCTGTTTGTGTTTGTATCTTTGAGGCCAGATTCCGAAAATTTGTTCTCTATGTGTATGTCTATAATGATTTGATAGGATAATCCTTAATTCTACAGATAGATGTATTGATTGATATGATTTCAATTATTATGTTTATGGTGTAGTTCCATTTGGTTACTATATATGTTGCCGAAATTATCAATGTTAGTTTTTTCATTCATACAATCTGAAGCCATATTCATTTCGACCATTTCAAGATAAAAAGGCATTTGAAATTTTAATATTAGCGTAATTTGGTCTATGTCCTGTTTCTATAGAGTGTTGTGCTAATGCACATGGTTTCTTAGTGAGTTTTGAATGAATTGTATGTGATTTTATCCTATAATTAGGAATTTTAGATGTTTTCCCAATATATTTTAAGTTACAATTGTTGAAAGGAATATTATTAATTCGATTTGACTTGTTTCAGTATCAGTTTCATCTTTCAATTTAGTGTTCGAATTCTTCATAGTTTTGATATTTTTTTGGCATATTTTGATATTTTTTTCATTATGGAAAAGTTTTTTGATATTTGAATATGAATTTTATAGTTCATCTATAGATTTATAAGAAAAATTCATCATATTAACAAATATCGAGAAGATGAATGAGTTGGGTTACTATGGTCAGGTCAGGTGAGGTTTCAAGCTGACTTAGACAAAATAAATAACACATGAAACACAATGCGTTGTGGATAAGTATCGCAAATAACGATAATTTTTGCCGTCGATGTTTTTTGATGATGTTATTGCGCGGTGAGAAATCTGCTGTGAATATTGTTTAGTATGAGGGATGGAATTCCTAGTGGTAACTTCCCAAAACAGCAGGAGTGATGAATATCCATTTCATGGGGCGTCAATTCTGTTTGGAGGCTAATATAATAAGGGGCAATGAATTGGGTGTCTCAAGAAGATGCACTACTAGGAATCATTCCAGAAATATGAAAATTTCGTCCCTGTTCTTTTTAACAATTGCTGAGTTTTACATATGGAACTAATAATGAATTTACGAATATTTCAAAACAATACACAGTTTCAAAAATACCTGAAAGTGTTTCAGGTAACTAAATGTTTTCAATTTCTAGACAAATCCTTTCAAATATTATCCTTGATGTATAATCGTTAATTTCAGTTTGAGGTATTTTATGTGCTCTTTTCGTCGTGATGGTGACGAACGCCATACAATATTCAGTTCATATCGTCCTTCAGTTTTACTGGCCGTGATCTGCGGTTTTCTGAACCTAATTTTTTTTACAACTGAGGTAGATATTACTGAAGGCGATGCGGCAATGAACGAAGTTTCCTTGCTGCTTTGCGTTCATTGATACTGGACGTTAAAGTGTTTCTGCATTTAAAGTTGAACCAGGTTCAAATGACATCTGTGATTGCGTAAAATCAATCATTTGGAAAATCTCCTTCCCATTCAATGGAAGAGCTCGTGTACTCCAATTGCCGGTATACATGATCTGTTTATGTTTGGAATCTCTTCTTTTCGGTTGAGAGTATTTTCATGCTTATGGACTTTCATGGCCTTCCTCAATAGCTGTGGATAATAGCCTCTGCTCCTATCCAGAATTTGCGTTTGGTCGAACTGCCAATTGGTCAGTCTGTCCATAGAGATAACTCCTTTCGTGTCCCGACAAGCGTCTTTTTATCTCCCATGCGATTTTGAATTTGGACTCTGGCATACATGCTGTGCGAATATGTGTCATCCAGTGTTGAACACGCGATGGATGGTTTGAATTCTCGTATGCAAACACGGAAGAAGATATTTCCAAATCCTTTGGGAAGGTGATTGGAGAACTGTGGTCAGTATATTCTTCAGGTATCGTGGTGAATACGAGCCCTTTGATATTCGGTTTGGAAAGAAAGACCCTCGCTTTTTCGATTATGTCAAGAAGATGCTCATGCATTTTCACAATTTCTTTCGAATGGTCTGCATGGAGATGTGATGGGTCAATAAAAAATGCCTTTAGAGATATCGATACTCGTCATAATAATGAGAGAGCTTCCGAAGAATTTCAGAAATTGACAGCTTGGTGATGGTGGAAAATTTTTTAGGTCAACCTTTGTTGAAATGTATATACTGCGGTCACTATTCAGAAATCTTGAATCCATTCTGAGACCCTTATTCCTATTATTATTCCTCGAACAAATGTCCGAGTCAGTTTATCGGACGGTTTCGATAATTTCACTGCAGAAATAGCTTTGGATGGTACTGAGAAACCAATATTTTCAAAACGCAGTAGAAGAAGGGAGTTGTTGAAATCATTAGCAATTTATATTTCTCCTCATATTCTAGTGATCCATCTGAAATGATTTCCTCCAACAGGAAGATTCGAACAGGAATTGAAATCCCATGGAAGATCCGGACTTGTCAAAATATTCTTCGTGTTATACGATTCCTGGCCACTCTTACCCTCTCTAGTGCTTGGCCTCTGCTTCCTCCAAGGCATATTTCATCATTCCTGGCCTCTTTACTCTACTCGCAGCAATTGACCACAGTGACACTTTCATCGAGAATCATGGCACGAGTTCATTGATAGTCTTATTTCATCTATTCCTAAGAAATAAATAGTGGAGAAAAAAGCTTCTGTCCTCTGTGCTCACTCTCGATTGAGGTTGTCTTTTATTGTTTAATTATATGCTTCATTTTTTCATTAAAGTTTTTTGAAAACTATTTGTATTCTGCTGGGAAAGGTTTTGTGACAGTTTTTTTTTCACTATCAATATAAATATCCCAGGAATATTTTCAATGGATTTGGTGATGCTGTAAAATATCAGATAAAGGCATCTCAAATGAGATGCCGCCTGTTCACTGTCATTGCAGACATCATGAAAGGAATATGCGTTTTTGAGCGGACAACTTCGTTTTATTAACAATACATTTACTGTTCTAGGTCTTTGGAGTAACTGGAATAGTGATTTGTAGTTTGAAATTGGATCACAGCGATGATGGAAATGTTCGTGTGGGATTTTTCAAAATGTCAATGGCATTTGCTGCCTGTAATTTACTTCTGAGCGTTCTTCTATTAGTTGCAGTGTTGAAGGTGAGTAGAACGTGATCGAAATAGCTTTTACATATTGTTTTCTGATTCGAATTCAAGTAACAAAGTAAAGAAACAAAATATGTGACGAAGTCTGCGGGATATAGCATTACTATCATTGAGGACTAGGGTTTCGAGTATATTGTGCTTCTTCTATCTTTGGAAGGGGGATTTAATTTGACCAAAAACCTTTTTGTATTCGATCTTCTAGAGACTTTCATCAGATATGGTAGAGCATTGAGACAAGCTTGCCCATTACATTGGCCACAAGCTAAAGAGCATTGCAAGCCCGCTTTCCTGCATCCGCATCGCGAACCGCAACCACTCTTGCAGGAAATTGTAATTAGCAAATCTTCGACTCAAATCATTCATTTCCTTGAATTGACAAAAAAATCTTCTGGAGCAGGTGGTAGAATTGTCATGATAGGCACCAGAAAATCGTTTCGCATTGCCCAACCCTATACTTCGGGTTCCAAATCATGTACTAACTACTAACCAAGTTTGAACTTGATAATATACACGGTTGGAATGTTGATGAGCAGCTGCACTTCTTGGTGGAATATTTGAAAGCTGCACAGGTTCATTAAGTTTTGTAGACTTGACGTAATGCATATAACGAAGATGATCGAGACTTTCCACAGATTTCGGAGCATTATTGACTGCCAATAAGGTTTGAGTTCCACTCTCTAATAATCTCTGGGCCGAACAATTTTCTTCCTTGAATGCTGCAGCTAGTTCATCCAAATTTGTCAGTTTCTCAAAAACTTTTCAAAATTATTTTTTTCCCTTTTTAAAAAGCGCAGAAGTTGTGTCACAGCCACTTAATGCGTGCAGAAATAAAATATGTGATTTGGAATGAGGATAATTATCAAAACTTTTAGTCGAGTATATCTCCGTTTTTACATTTCCTTTCCCAACTTTTTTAAAGAAAATTTCTCGTTCGTAAGACAGTGTTCGCCCAATTGAAATGACAAGTAAATCAATATCTTGTCCTATTATAACTGCAGTTTTTTTAGACTTTGATTCTTTCAACAATAAGAACATCCGCATCATTTCTGGCTTGTTTAGTAGTAATATTTGCAGCTTGTAATTTTTCAATTAACATATTAATGAGCTCATCTTTGTTATTTCGATTTGATAAGAATTTTTCTTGAGTAACTGGTACAACCATTGTTTCATCGAAACAGACTTCATACGTTTTTGGAAGTGCAGCAGTTCTTCTCTGCTGCTACTGTAGTCTGAATATCCGTCAAATACAACAATTATTTTGGAACTTTAATGCCTTTGTGAATAATTCATGTATTTATCAAAAAAAATAGAAAAAGTATCTTCTCTGCTCCATACAACATGATGAAGAAGAAATCCGCCATCAATAATGAACGTCACATTATTTTCATTTCCCAGGTATAATTTTCGACGTAGTGGAAGAATTTTAAAATTTACAGATGTTAAAGAGGCACTGAATTATTTTCTATTTGAAATGTCATAAGTGTGATTGGGAATATAATTATATTATGATTTAAATTTTTCTCCCAATTATTTTTTAATTTTAGTAAACGGTCATCAGTATTATTGAATAGATATAGATTTGATGCATGAAGAAAATAATAAAATATAATATGATAGGTAATAAAAATTGACAATCATTTATAATCATTGATTTATCGATAGTTCATCAACTATATATGTCGCGTTTTCGACCGGAGGCACCGGGTGACCTGAAGTGATGCTGTGACCGCGCGCTCTCCGCCCTCTATCTCGAAAACGGTTCACCGTATAAAAATTTTTTTTCAACAAAATTTGTAGAGAATTATTTAGTATTCTACAATATTGATAATCAATATAAATAGCAAAAAAACCCATAGGAAATGAGATATTTCCAAAGAAATTGCAAAAAACCGATTTTTGTGACCTTTGACCTTGAAATTCAATAGTTGCTTACACCCTACCATATGTAAGTTTTGGGACAACTCTTAGGATGTCAATATACAAGTATTTACAGACTTACAGCTGGGTATCTCGAATTCCGAGATTCCTACCTAATTTAAGCTTAAATGATTGGACTATAGACTTCGAATCTGGTCATCCAATATGAATATTCTGGTAGCTTTATCTTCGAGTTGTGATATACGCATCACAACGTTTTGCTTTTCCACCACTTTGTCCCCCAATTCGCTGGACATTTCATTGCCGATCTTGTGGAACGTTTTCCGCAAAAACTCACGTTCTCTTCTAAATATTGGTAACTTTTCCGCTGTCACGATCGCCATTTAATGTTGTATTACTTTACAACGTGAATAAAATACGGAAAAAGTTACGTTTTTTATGTCTTTATTTGTTGACAATTCAAAATAGTTTTTTGTCAATACGACATAACTAGATAAATATAATTCAATAGTACATGGAAAAGCAAACAAATATATGAATGAAGAAAACTTCTGTGTCTGCATTTTCCAACAAGATTATTTACAGTCTGACACAACAACTGGACTTCATTTGATTGATTTTTACCTGACTGACATTGATCTCATTACCTATATTTCCACCTGACTGGACGAATTTATCAAATGCTTCAACCGGGGGATCTTCATTCCGTACATGATTACCTTGCAACTCTTGCTTCTGCTAGGTTCAACATTAGATACATTTCAAACACTGCCGTTTTCTCTCGATTCATTCACGCATTCCTGAACCTTGAACATGCTTGACTCAATGTCTATCAATCACACTTCCTGGTTCCATTTTTCCTTTTTGGCTTTTTCGAGGTTTCCTTCACTTCAGTGCTGAATTGGCTTTCATTTTTGCTAGTGATTTTTCATTTCACCAATTCTTCTTTCGAATCCTTCAGGTCGTTGAAAGTCTGCTGATAGGCTTTTGTTTACTCCTGCTCCTTTTCTTCTTTCTCGCTCCTGATTTTCCATATCTTGGTTCAAAAACGTACTCGAAGGACCAAACAATGTGTGGGCTTCATGCTGAACCCAAACTTGTGAAAAATTCTCGGTTTTTACTGTAAAATTCAATGAGCAACTCTCATAATTACAGTCGTGTTAGCAAATCTGTCTTTCAAAAACAATTTTAGTTGAAGCTCATAAAAATGAACTCAAACACATGATATTTTCTTGATAACGATACGGAATACTTATGTAGCGAATTTTTGTAGAAAGTTCAATTGTTAAAAATTCAGTTTGGAACAAACATATTGAGTTATTGGAAAAATATCTCAATTTCCTAGTCACAATAATATTGCTTTTATTTCTTTATTTTCATTTTTTTCACTAATATTTCATGTTCCATATTTCATTTTTTCTGTCTCAAAATTATTTTCTTTGATCAATCAAACCTTTGATTTTACTTTTGACAAAAAAATCAATTTCAACCTTTTGCTTGAATTTGATTACCTTATTTGATTTGTATTTTCATCCTTTCGTTCTTAGTAACAGGTTTCAATAGAGTTAATAATATAGACAATGGAAGTTCGAACCATGCCATTACCATCCACGCAACAGTTGTTTTTTCCGCAAGAGGGCTCCAAAATAAAAAGTTAGGAAGTGAAAATTGATATGGCTGAATTCCTCATAGGATTTGTCTTTTAATGATGAGTCACATTTATTTTTTTCCCCATTTTGCCCATTCGAATTGTTTTGGGTAATAGTGACAAAGGAGTGGGGAGAAAGGTATGTGTGAGGATATGTTTGAGCGATTCAGAAAGATTTTACTCTGCATAAATATTTGAATATATAAGTTTTATATGTGATGGAATGTTCCATTACAGAAGAGTTTTTTGATATAACACATTATCAATATTCAGGCTGGAACTTTTCAGGTGCAGCTTTAGTTATCAACTTTGCAAAGTTCATAATTTTATTCCTGATATCATCAAAAAAGAGTGGGTTTCAGCGATTCAAGAACCATTTTAAGAAATATTCATTTGATTCCCAATAATATTCTTCGATATTAGTTCAGCTGAGTCATATTTTGAGCGCACTAAATTCTATGAAATTCAATGAATTTTCTTAGAAAAACACAGCGATTGTTGAGGTTAAGTGAAATAACAGTCGATAACGATTTATCGTTTTGAAGATTGAACATCTCCTTTTGTTTTCAACATTATCATTTATATCTCTACCATTAATACTTAATTGAGAAACTGTAACAGTGTTCGACAATGAAGACGTAATAATTATTATCATTATAATTAGTACCGTCTCATATGTACGTATTCAACCAATATTAACTATATATATTGTTATTTGATTTTCAGAGGGATCAGAAATATGCATTCCTTTACGCATTGCTGATATTTTTGAGCTTGTTTGCTGCCACTATACACATTGAGAGCCATACGAATCATGATTTCACGTTTCTGGTTATATTTGCCTTATTCGGTAAGTTAGTGTTCACTATAAATTATATCAGGAGAAAAAGTGATATTAGACATACATAGACCCCCCCCCACACACACACACACACACACACATATATATATATATATATATATATATATATATATATATATATTACAGTGAAGGTTTTCACGGATGCTTGAGAATGCGAAATTGGTATTCTGGGAGTTTATCCGTTGATTTGTCGCTAGCACCAAGTAGGAGCAGTAACATTCGTGAAAAGACCAACTGAGATGTTGGCGAAACGTCGACACACACAAACCGATGCCTTAACGCAAACTCCCACCATCATCCGACAAATCACCGGATAACCTCCCAGAATACCAATTTCGCATATATATATATATATATATATATATATATATATATATATATATATATATATATATTAGTATAACTATATAGTAGGGTCTGCAGCGTTGTAAAAGAAGACTCTTTAAAGTTTTTCCAAGCTTTCGGAATGTTATTTATTCCATCATCAGGGACTAACTAACATTCCGAGAGCTTGGAAAAACTTCAAAGAGTCTTCTTTTACAACGCTGCAGACCCTACTATATAGTTATACTCTTAACTAGTCAGCGACTATTCCTCCTTTATATATATATATATATATATAAATATATATATATATATATATTCTGGCTGGAACTTCCGGTTGATCCGCGTCTGGAAAGATTTACTTGTCGTTTCGGCTCCCATTTCGGAGCCATTTTCAAGACTGAGTGACCTTGCGTCTAGGTCTGAGTTGTCTTACTAGCTGGCTATCATCACTGGAGATCCACCACTCGATCTCCAGTGATGATGGAAAACGTCCAGATGGCATGAGTCTGATTCCCTGGCGTAGAGGAAAACCTGTTGTGTGGGATTTTACTTGCGTAGATACTCTGGCTTCTTGTTATATTTCTACAACATCCGTATCCTGTGGCTCAGCAGCTTCTTCTGCAGAATCATCGAAGAGAAGGAAATATTCAAGTTTAGGAGATAACTTAATTTTTTATCCAGTTGGAATCGAAACATTCGGCTCCTTTGGTCCTCAAGCGAAGACATTTATAAATGAAATAGGCCATCGAATCACCACGGAAACCAACGATTCAAGAGCTACCAGTTTCTTGATTCAAAGAATCAGTATTTTGATACAAAGGGGAAATGCAGCTTCCTGTTTCGGGACCATTCCTAATTCCAAAAATCTCGTAGAATTTTTCATGATTCCTCTTGTTCCCAAATCACAATGTTCCGACAATAAAATTACATCTTCCGTTTCTTTCCGATCTCAAGAATTTGCAGGAGCCTTCCACAACAACCAATCATCCCAGGAAAATTCATCTCTGTCGCTTTCCTCTACATGTAAAATTACAACTGGAACATATGGTTCGAAATTATTGAATAATTCAGGCGATTCTCCAACAATCACAAGTCTTCATGACCTTCCGACAGTAGACCACAACAGAAAGCCCTCAAAAATCAGTGTCCAAGAGGAGAATGATATACTTAGACCTATTATAGTGGTACCAATTGAAGTGGTGACTATATTCCAAGCCATGTCACAAAGTAATACTTCTGGAAATATTGAGACATGTGGCATTCTAACAGGCAGACTCGAAAGTAATGAGCTAATTATAACTCACATTATTTTTCCAAAACAAAAAGTAATCTCAGATTATTGCGTGGCAATGAATGAAGAGGAGATTTTTGATTATCAAGATCAACATAATTTGATAACAATAGGATGGATTCACACTCACCCCACTCAAACTGCATTCCTTTCAAGTGTTGATCTTCATACCCATTATCCTTACCAGTTACTGATACCGGAAGCATTTGCGATAGTATGCTCGCCAAAATATAATGAAACTGGATTTTTCATATTAACTCCTCATGCTTTGAGAACTATTGCAAATTGCCGAAAGAGTGGATTTCATCCACATTCAACTGGACAACCATTTTTCAGAGTGGCCGATCACATCCGAATTGATAGGAATGCACCTCTGGAAGCATTGGATCTACGCAAGGCTTAACACATCCACTTATATATATATATATATGTATATATATATATATATATATATATATATATATATATATATATATATATATATATATATATGTTCGGATAGGTTTCCGCGGTCAGTTGTATGTTGTTGTTGAGTTCGGGTTGAACTGCGTCTGGAGTTTTGTTCTCGACGTTTCGGCTCCGATTTTGGAGCCATTTGCAAGAGTAAATGTGACTTCACGCTGAGGTCTCAATCTGCCTACTCCTCAGGTGTTGTCACAGGGGGCAAGGGTTTGTGACTTGACGCCGAGGCCTCAATCTGCCTACTCCCCAGGTCTCCTCACGATTTCTTTCCAAGGTCTCAATCTGCCTACTCCTAAGAGGGAACTGAGGTATCGAGAGATCTTGGGTGGTATTTATAGCAGCGGGTGCTGCTAAAGCACCGTCGGATGTCTTGGTCGGGATTGGGCATCTGGGAATTAGGAGTTTCCATGCAGTTGGAAGTCTCTGACCGTCGTCACGTTTATGTAAGCAGGAAGGTCGCTTCTCGATGGCCTCGCGAATTATACGAGCTTGTAGTGTTTTTGCTGAGGCGATGGTCTTAGTGTTCTCAAAGTCTATGTTATGTCCTGTCTCTTGATGATGTTTGGATAGAGCTGAAGATGGGTCTGATTTTCGGACAGCAAGTTGATGTTCGTATACTCTACTTGTCACACGTCTGTTGGCCTGGCCTACATATGTTCTATGGCAATCAGAACATGATATTTCATATATTCCCTGTGATTCGTTGACGATTTTGTCCTTGTCAGTGCTTTCGGTTCTCCAACACAAAACCTTGCTAAACACCTTGCAAATACTCTCCAACCCCTTGCAGAATAGTCCTCGTCATATGTACGAAATTCATTCCACTTCATTGAAATCCTCAAAAATCTCAATATCCAACAGACTGACATCCTTGTGACTTTCGACGTAGTGTCCTTATACACAAATATCCCTGTATCAGATACATTGAACATTCTCGAAACCAAACACCAAATTCCCAAAGGCACCCTCAACCTCATCAGTCACTGTATGTCCAGTACATACTTCCTATTTCAAGGTACCTTTTACAAACAAGTAAAAGGCGCAAAACGTTTCAGCTAAGAGTTACATGGCATAACAATGGTCATATTTTGAAATTATTCTCAGATATACAGGTTGTCGCATTTTTTCGTGAGAGCAACTGATATTATCTTTTTAAAAGAAACAACCATTTTCATCTGTCAATAGTCCGAACTCGACTTCGGAGGTCGAAACTTTAGACATCACCTAGAAGATGGCAAATGAGACTTTATTATAAATTAAATTTTATTAAAATGATTATAAATAAAAAAATTTCCAATGAGTTAGCATTGGTCCTCACAATATTGCTCGCTCTGTGGTAACCGAGGTGGAGAATGTATCAATAATTTTTTAGCCACTTATAGGAATTTTTGATTTTTTTTTCAGCTTTCGTTTGCTTCATGTGGTTTTGCCTATACGGAACGTACCAATATTGGATGGATGAAACTATTGCTGGGAATTCCTCTAATCAGATTTCGAATGTATGAGGGATCGTCATATGTTTTCAACGGATGGAACGTATATCTTGATAATTGAAAATTTACGACAATGTTCACAACATAACGAGAAATAATAGGAGTTTCACTTCGAAACGAAATCATGTTCCGCTGAGAAACCCTGTATATAAGTCTATACAGAGTTGGACAGAATTATGAATTCATTTCAAATGAATTGAATTCAATGGCTCCAATTCAATTTGTTGAAAGTGAGTTGCGATTTCTTTCTCAGTGAATTGTGACTTCTGAATTGTTTTTGTGAATTCAATTCACGAAAATGTATTGAAGCCACAATTCAGATTCACAATTCACAAGCCATTCTCCAAAGCTCAGTTGCTTCCTGTTTTTTTTACGCCTTAAAAGAGCCGATGACATTATAGGAAACACGTTGTCGTTCATAGATATCCTCTAGCGAGAGTAGCGTAGTATACCTACTTCAGGAAATTCAGGATCGTAAATTCCTGTTGAAGAAATTGTTCTAAAATTGTTCGTTCCGTCAACCAGCTAACGAACGTCAGCCCTAAGAAGTCGAAACTTGCGCGAGCAATGGATTAACGAGGCGTTAACTTCGGATGTGTGAATCCCAGCACGGTGGCCCGGCGAGGAATCGAACAAATCTGTTCATATGATTCTTTCCATCCGCTAGGGAGCACTTGTTGCCGGAAAGTTATGAAACGTTTTTTAGAGTCAGGTTAATATTTCACAAGATTCAAAGAGCAGTATATACATTTTTGTCAAGTTTTGGAAAAAGCGGTTTCTTTATACATATCTATGGAAGAATATAACCTTTGGAATAAAAGTAAATCTTTTTAACACAGTTCAGGTCACTCGAACAGCGAAATTGAGGCACTTGATATATACTATAAGGCTCTGTTAACAAGCTCTTGTCTATTATGAATATTTGGTACTTATGTTGAATAAATAGTGGCCTATTAAAACTAAATGAAAATTCAAAACTTTTCAGAGATTCCAGATATAAATGAATATCATAATAATTTAATTTTCATCTTCCAGTTTACACTATGAAAAAACACTGTGCTGTTCAAAGAACATTTCCTGAACCAAGAGAGAAGAGATGCGAATTACATTCCACCTCAGATGTTTGAAGGTTCTGAGTCTGATTTTTAAAATATTCCTGAGGGTGAAACATATTAAGGGACAGTCCAATATCACAACGAAGGGGTGGGAAAAATTCACTTGTCGGATCAAGCAACTGTGATGAAAATATCAATAGTGACTCCGTGACTCGAGTATCATGGATGAGATAAATTGACAAAAAATCATTGTGTGATTTTTTTTCTACGAATATGCCAATAGAATATCATATATTTTCCATAGATGTCACCAATTCTTACCTGGGGAATATTTGAAGAAGACATATTTTTTATCAAATATCTTTTGTTTGAAAAAGGTGCAAGTTTACTACAGATATATTGTATTCCATTTTTTCGAGGAGAGGTGAGAGCGTCAGCTGGTTAACGGAAAACACCATTTTCAACTCTGGCACGGGAACCGATTTACGTTTCGTTTTGAAATTGGCAAAATGAATTGTGAATCGATTAGAGTAAAAATTCAAAAGCTAGCTTGTGGCCTCAAATCAATTCAATTTAATTCAATTTTTTCAATTCACGGAAGTGGTGAACTTGTCCAACTATATATTATATCGACCGGTTTTTGTGCCTCTGATAATTTACTGTTGAGAATCGTCCAAACTTTTTCACTTTCAATATTTCATAAATAAATTGTCAAATCAACATCAATTCGTTTTTTTACGAATTTGTCCCCTTGAATATTTTTCAGGTGTATTTCATAGAATATTGTGTACTCAATGACATGCAGTGTATAGCTCACCCACACACGCATATTACACAAATTTTTTTTTCGAACTATACCTCACAACGATCTCTGACACAATGAATCGAAAAATATGTTAAATCATATTACAATGGAAGTGATGGAAGTTGACAGGAAGAAATATTGACAAAGGGGATGAGAGATTATGGCTCGAAAAAAGTTTCAAGGATGCATCATAGAATATATAAAAAATTATGAAAAGTACCTATTGATTGACGAGAATGGGTAGTGACACATATTATTTTTATGAGGAAAAGTGGCTTCGTGCTCAGAAAATTAAGGGTAGTTTCGATAAGATATCAGAGATAATAATAATAATAATAGCTTATCTTTATTATTTTCATCTTAGATAAAATATGGAATAAAAAAGAAACAGATTGGGGTATTTTGCTAAAAATAAAAGGCGAAGTTCAACTCATGTAGCACGAGTGCTACTGAGTTGCTCTTCCATCTGTAGTTCATACAGAAATCTCATTAAATAGAATTAATCGATTACATGAACTCCAAAATCAAAAAAACAGTGACGAGACGAGATGCTCAAAGTTCAACGACGAAAATATCCGATTTCGCGATTCCGGTTTGTCGAATGTTTGGTTGGTATTTTTTCTTCGGTGGGGTAGTTCTTCATCTTTTGGAGAGGTAGTTCTTCGAGAGAGATTTGTTTAGTGAAGTCCGGATTATGGCTTTGCGGGAAATATGACAGATGACTGTGTGTCTAGGGTATGGCTCGGCAGATGACAGATGTGACAGATGTGATGTTCGAAAAATGAGAACAACTGTGGTTCAGGAAACACATCAGCAAAATTTATCAAGCAAAATATTCAATCATTCGTTTACCCACTCAGGTCAATATTCAATCTTCCGATCAAATCTGAAGAATTCCCTTGCATATGGAACCTTCCACGTGTCTGCCTCCTTTTCAGATCAGGAGAATTCACTGGAATAATGAATCATTGACCTATTGTTCTTATCTCAGTATTTCTGGAACTTTTCGAAATCATCCTTTCAGATCTATAATTTTCTCAAGTGCGCACTTCATTATCCGAGTTTCAGCATAGTTTTGTCAGGGCTAGCACTACTGCAACCAATCTGTGTACATTCACCGAATTTGTATCAAGGTTTTTGAACAGTGGATATTAGGTTGATGTGATCTACACAGATTTCAGCAGAAGCAAAGGAAATCATGTTAAGGTTCAAGTTCAGGGTTTTTCGAAAGGGGTTGCTGTTGACACAGGATATGATGCGAAAGTCTATTTCCAATTCGGGGGGAGACAGATGATCTCGTATTCTTGTATAAGTTCTGAAATAATTACACAGGTTTTAAATGAAATAAATAAAAGTAGTAAATAAAAACTTCACCTGCGTGTTACTTCATTTAGTAGTAAAAAACCATTACCCACCTGAAATTATTACAGGCACGGGACTCGACGATAATGTTGTCCTTTAGGACCACAGTAAGGTAATTTAGAACTGAATTCAGTTTACAAGAAAGCGGGAAAAATTTCGAAAAATCCAACGAATATGGAGCATTGAAAATCATTAACGTCTTTAGAGACGAAGAAGAACCTTGACAGCAGTTCATAAAAATCCTGGCACTGAAAATACTTCTCAAATGCAAAAAACCCGACGACGTGGTATATTAGTTGCCTACCCCGGAGGATATGAGAGCCGTGGATACTAAGTATCCGCAAAACATCCGTCAAACTGGCACCTGTGCAAACATTACAGACAATAAATGAAAATAAGAAGAATAGACAACGGAAAACACGCGTCAAGGTAGTTTGTTATAACCTTCAAAGTGTGAGGCGTGGAAAACTCCCCTTTCGCGGTCGTTATTCGCGCCTTGCAGAAGGTACGTATCATCCCGAAAACATTTTTTCATTCAAAAAGTAATAATAATTTCTTCGTTTCAACTTTCAGAGCTGACGATATATTGTTATGTTCGCTTTTAAGAAAACGAGCTCACCAGTAATAAATTTCCTATAGGGTCGTTCCGGGTACATGACCGCTTTACGGTTTGCCCTGGATTCCATATTCTCCTGGGCCAGTACGAGTTTATCCACTGCTGAAGGGTTAGTATCAACAGGTGGTATCAGCTGATCAGGTAGTAGCTATCCCCGACGAGCCCCAAACTCAAGTTCCTCGGGGGTAAACCCAGTGGACTCATGAACGACCGAGTTCATAAATTGCTGGACAAGAGGTGAGTCGAAAGCTCATTTGGTTTGATGGTTGTGACAATAAATCCTTGAAATATGAGCTATTTCCCGCATACACCTCTCTGAGGGGTGTCGCACTGTGACATAAACTGATTTTATTCCGAGTGTGGTTATGGTGTCTCTCCATAACGCTAAGGTGAACTGGAAGGCATTAGCTGAAATTATTCGTTTCATCTTTGCATGGCGGAAGAAGTAATCCTTATTCAATCTATTCAACATGGCTCGCGTAGTGGCTATCTTTAGTGGATGAAGGGTAACATACTTTGTGAATACGTTCAAAATGACGAAAATAAAACAGGCATCACTACGACTCTGTACTAGAGGACCCAATACATCTAAAGCAAGCAAATCATCCTTTGATTCTGGCAGTATTTGCTACTGTGGTGGGTTTGGTAGGATGGAAACTTTTGCTTTTTGGCAAATTTCGCAGGACTTCACATAACTTTCGATAATCCTCTGTGAATTCGGATGATAAACTTCATTTCGCATGGCCCCTATGGCCATAAGATAATTCATTATAAACTCTCCCACCATCCAGATCGAAACGTATAACAAGACATTTTCCTGAAAGGACCCTCTCTGATACAAAATATCATTATGGAGGATGAAGCTTTTTTGTAGGTCGGTGTAAGTCGGAAGGGAATTTTTGTTGTTTTTCCGTCCTCACACTGAATTTTTTTCATAATTTTTATTTTCTTCAGAAATTGATCCGGCAGCCTTGAAGAAAGATATGAAAACATTTCTCAGGAGGTGATGGCAATCGAACGCAGGCATGTCGAGAAAGGGCATCAGCCACAACATTCTCGTGACCAGGGACGTGATAAATCTGAAAAGAATACTCCTGAAGTGCTAAAGCCCAACGGTCAATCCTAGGAGAAAGTAATCTACAGGTGTTGAGGTAAGTCAAAGTGCGACTATCAGTTTGAAGGTAGAAACGTTGAGCCAACAAATAGACTCTCCATCGGTTGATACACCAAACGGCAGCCAGCACTTCCTTTTCATTTGAACTGTAGCACCTCTCACGATCCAACAGTAAACGACTTGCCCAAGCAACAGGAAACTTACGACCATCCCTAACTTGGAAAAGTTGTCCAGCTATGCCATAGTCACTGGCATCTGTGGTGAAGTGCCAGGGAATTTCTGGATCTGGATGGTAGAGTAGGATTGCATTCTGTAATTCGAGTTCAAAATCTTCGAATGCTTCTTGTTGTGGTTGATCCCACTTCCGGGTATTCTTTTTCCGTAATAAGGAAGTCAATGGTTCCGATGAGACAGCAAAGTTAGGAGTGAACGACCTATCATAGTTACATAAGCCCAAAAATTTCTGAACATCCTTTATACACTTTTTTCAGGTGATCCAGGTACTGCGACACACTCGATGAGGCCACTAGAAGGTCATCTATATAAGTTACCAAGAAGCTACAAAATTCTGCTCCAAATATTGTATCGATGGCCCTGGAGAAGGAAGCTACTGCGGTCGAAATACCATAAGGTAGGACACACCAACGATAAGTTTTCGTGCCAACCATAAACCCGGTATATTTCCTATCTTCCTGTCGAATTGGTATCTACCGATAGCTTTGCGATAGATCAATCAATGATAGGAACCTTTTTCCGTTCAACGACTTGATTATGTAATCAATCTCTTGGATAATGAATTATTCAATGAATACTTTTCAGGAAGTAAAATTATATAAATAACAGAACTTGACGTACTTTATTATCTCATATAAAACAACTATAACATAGCAACAACATGAACATCAGTATATAGTGTGATATCAAGTTTTCCACTCTATCAAGTTTTCCACTCTAACACAATCCTCATAGGTAACTCCCTGTCAGGCTGAATGACAGAGATGAGATGCCTGCCATCGAGGCAAATGCGAATATCATTTTTTTTTTCACGGTGGTCATAAGGGAGGAGATATGCAGTGAAACAGTAGATCTCTTTGCTGATTATTTTTCCACAGTATACATTAAGCCTGTAGACAGTTCAATGATGCATGAGCTTGAAGGCAAGGATCGTGGTTTTGGTATTCCATGTCCAAGCCCATCAGTTGCCCTGGTGTATGATGCAATATCTAAGTTACCTAACAAGAAATCAATTGGATCTGATGGTATACCAAATATATTCCTGAAAAACTGTATCTGTGTAATAACTCATCCAGTATTTCTGTTATTTAAATATTCATTGGACAAATAAATATTCCCGAAATTGTAGAAATACAGCTATATCATTCCCATTCATGAATCCGGTTCTGAAGAGGATGTGAAAAACTATAGGAGTGTATGAAATCAGTCCTCAATTCCAAAGTTGTTCGACAAATTAATCACTGATCAATTAAATTATTATTGTAAGGAATTACTGATTAACAACCAACATGGGTTCTCACGTAAAAAGTCAACTATCACAAACCTACTAGTCTATGAGGTAGAGATATTGAAAGCCTTGGAAAATAAGACTCAGACTGATGCAATATATAAAGATTTCTCCAAGGCTTTCGATAGAGTTGATCACAACATTTTGTTAGAAAAATTATGCGAAGTAGGACTCAACAGCCATTTTTTACGATGGCTTCAGAGTTTTCTGTTGAACCGTACACAAAGGGCCAAATTAGGTGAAAATCAGTCTAAAGAAATACAAGTTTTATCTGGAGTTCCTCAAGGAACACATCTTGCTCCCTCACTTTTCAATCTATTTGTGAACGACATATACTCATGCTTCGAAAGTGCAGACTTTTTGATGTATGCAGTTCTCTTGCAAAAAGACCTCAACAATGTATCTAAATGAAGCCAAACAAACCAACTCTTCTTGAATGTGAATAAGTGTTACTACATTAGCTTTTGAAAAAAGTCGAAAAAATTCCATACTTCCTATAATATAAACAACGATCCTCTTCAATATTCTGCATGTGTGAAAGACCTAGAGGTTTGGTTTGACGAACAACTTAGATTTGTAGAGCCTATCAATGATGTAACTGTTGAAGCATCAAAAACCTTGGGATTCATACTTAGAAACTGTTCAAGCTCTTCCTTAAATTCTATACGAAGAGTCTACACATCCCTCGTTCTATCTGAATTGGAGTACGCATCCATAGTCTGGTCCCCGTGGTACATGGTTCATTGCACATCATTGGAAAGGGTTCAAAATAAATTTCTGAGATCCATTACCTTCAAATTGAATCAATCCTTGGCAGACCACGAATATTCTGATATAATGAGTACCCTTGAAATCAATTCCTTATCTAAGAGAAGAACGGACCATGCTCTGATTTTTATATATAAACTCATCAATGGTCATATAGTCTGCCCAGACCTTCTTGACGAAATAAACTTCGATGTTCCCAATAGAGCACTGCGTAGCCAATGCTCATTTCATATTTCGTTTCACACAACGAACTATGGAGAACATTCACCGATAGAGAGGATACTCAAGGTTATAAACGACAACAGTCTGGAAATATGTGGTTGCTTGTTGAATACATTTGGTAAATCTATAAAAATGTCAATTAATTTATAACATTCCTGCCTAGATGTGATATTATTACCTACTAAAATTTCTCATACCTGTTATTTATTTACTATATATTACTTTATAATTGTTTGTGTTAAATTGTGCTGTGTTAAGTGAGATTTTATCGATATTTACTACATATTCATTTTTTATTGTTATATATTATACACATTTATATACATATATTTGTCATGTAATGGAGTTAAGAAATAAATAAATAAATAAGGAAAACTTGCCCGTTCGATATTACCCCATTTTCCCATTTGAAGAATGGCTTTATTTACTGCATCCCGGTGAGCCACTGGGATTGGTTATGGGTATGAAGATTTGTCCTACCATTCGAAAATATCATTTTATAATAAGACAGCAAATCTCCGAAAGGATTTTTTTCATCCACAGACAGGCCAAGACACTTTCACGCTAGGTTTTCAACATCAATTTCAGTAACATTTAAATATACGAGTACATTTATGATTACTGATATACCCATGGGTTTTGAGTTACCGTAATCATATTCCAAATTATTTTTTTTTGAAGTAATAATATTACAGTTCACAGGCAAATGTATCGTTTTTTTGCTAGATTTATTTTTGCATGGTAGAGCCTCAAAAAATCAACCCCAATAATGACTGTGCGTAGCTCAATTCTGGAATGACTAGGAACTCATGTGAGAATTTACTTTTTTCCAATGTAAAAGTGACAAGAGCCTGGCTCATACCTTTTTTAAACTTACTTTTGAACGCACCTATTACTTTTATGCCTGTGCATAGAAAATAAGGGATAATAGGTGTATATCAGCTAGCTGAGCCCACACGGTATCGCTCAATACAGAGATAGTATTGCCAATCATAGCTGGGAACTGGTATCCATATAAAGAAAAATTCATGATTATCTTCTAAAAGGTCTTGTACAGGGTTGTTGTTGATATCAATTATAGCTCTCTCCATTTTTTTTCTCCCTCAGCAGAGCTTAGTTGTTACCTTCAACATGAGGTTTTCCTCAAGCGTTAGGTTTATCATTTCTCTCGTGATTGAAACTGTTTTGACTCATGAATCTTTTTTCATTAAATCTTAAAATGATAGTCTGCTTGTTTTTGCCTATCTACGGCCGAGAATAGGTCTTTTGCGCCTACTATGGTGAAAGATATATTGGGAGGAAAATATATTGCTATTGTAGCAATCAGTTGCTCCTGTTGATAAGGTGGCCAAGACAACATATCTATTGAAATATTCCACAAATGAACCATCAGTATCTTTATAACGTGCAGATTCAAGTTTCAGTTCAATTTGAAGCTGAATATTAGGACCCCAAAACTGATTTATGAATGCTTGTCTAAACTCACCATGATTTCTAAACAAATCTCTAAGTGCTTGGAACCATGTTTTTATATGTTGTACTAGTAATATTGTTTGCCTGAGTGGCCACACTCCAAGCAATATTATCATTATTGCCTAAACTACTCCACGTAGGTATTGAAAACATTTTATTTGCTATGGAATTTCTATCTAAGTTTTGATTTAATATAGGTGAATTCAGATCAAATATTGGTATATTTTTATTTGAATTTGTGAAATTTTCATTCGAGGTGGGAAGGCCATAACTGACATTCGGAAGTTTTTTTTGTATATTGCAATTTGAGTTTTGGTTACTTTGGGTTTTATTTATTACTTCTGTGACTTCCTGACATATCAGATTGGCCAACTCATCTCTTGAAACTATTATTTGGTTTGATAAACTAGATTGTGGTTCCTCAATACTTCTTCAAAAGTCTTCAGGTAATGTTGTAGTTTCCTCTTCCTGAAGTTGGAGTCTCGAAACGTTTGTTCCAGATGGAGGAATGTGGAATGATAAAAAAGACCTCTTGTAGTTGCCCTCGTTACTTTGACCATCGGGTACCGGTAATGAACAAGCACCTTCGATATTTAATAAAGCTATGTTACCTTGATTTTCTGGCGTTTCATTTTGAACGTTCTCTGTTGCAGGAATTGCGTATGCATTCTCTGGCCAATTGTCCTGGTCCCGCCTCCGATTCCTTTAGTTATACAGCAGGCCTTGTTGAGACTTTTTCAACACCATTTTCTTATCTCTTAAGAAAGAAACAACCCAAAGTTGATCGCCAGATGGTAAGGTTCAATCTCAGGGCTTTTTGAAAGGGGTTGCTGTTGATTCGATATGATGCGAACGTCTATTTCCAATTCGAGGGGAGACAGAGGATCTCGTTTTACACAGGTTGTTAATGAAATAAATGAAAGTAGTTAAAAACTTCACCTACTTGTCACTTCATTTAGTAGTAAAATACCATTACCCACCTAAAATAATTACAGGCACGGGACTAGACGATGGATCTTGTCCATGAGGACCACAGTAAGGTAATTAGAACCGAATTTAATTTACAAGCAAGCGGGAAAAATTTCGAAAAATCCAACAAATATGGCGCATAAAAATCACTAACGTCTCTAGAGACGAAAAAGAATCTCGACAGCAGTTCATAAAAAAACCTGGCAGTGAAAATACTTTTCAAAAAACCCGACGACGTGGAATATTAGTTTACTACCCCGGAGGATATGAGAGCCATGGATACTAAGTATCAAGGGCGGCAGAAAACTGTAAACAACAGAAATCGACCGTCACTGCGATGGGTAAGTTACAGAGAAAATTTACCAGATGGCGACACGGTAAAAGCTAAAATGAAACAGATGTGTTTTGTCAGAAACAGATGTGTTTTGTCACAATCATTAATGAAACTGACCAAATTTTGCGTCTGAGAGAGCATCCAAAGCTGTTACAATCCTACCTGCCAGACCGACATCTCTATGTTGAATATGAGGATGTCAGATCATACGAATTTGTTGCAATCTCAGGCGTTCCCCAAGATTCCAACCTATAACTTCTATTTTTATTATTTATAAACTATACAATCACAAAAGTTATTATATGTGGATGAGTTCAAAATTTTTTGAAAAATTAAAAAAATCTTCTGCAGGACGATCTCAAGGCTCTGCGTTGATTCACCCCCAAAATAAATTTCTGTACCTTTTAATCCCCGTTATGCGATCAATTTCAATGAAATACGGAACACATCTCCCATCTTTTCTGTTGAAGAATGTTTATGCAACATTTGAAGTAGATTGGACCTAGGAGTCATACAAACTTTGTCCTCGTTTTTTACCCCCTTAGGGATGCAATATCGGATAATCCTCCATCATCAGATGACTATTTCATACAGAGAACACACCTCCTAAGTTTCGGGTCTCTACGATCAGCAGTTCAGGCTGTGCCTTGATCTGTCAGTTAGTTTTTGAGGAAGCATTTTATGTTTATAGATTAACAAAAGCACCTTTGTAGTTATATATATATATATATATATATATATATATATATATATATATATATATATATATATATATATATATATATATATATATATAAAGCTAGCTATGAAGTACCATGTACTTTTTTGTTGAACTGATAGAGACCAACATTTTTAGTGAACATTATATTCGTCTATACCGAACCGTTTGGTAAGCGCACATCGAGATTATCACATCTCTCCCATTTTTCTCCGACTTGATTTACATATACTATTATTTCTTATTGATTTTTTCGTTGAATCATTATAAAATATATCCAATATCACTCTTAAATAGTGTAGCTTTCCGTTAGTGAAATAATTCTCATAATCGGATCAGTATTTCAGAAGATCCTATAAACAAACGAACAAAAAAAACAAACATACAAAGAAACAAAGTCAGAAACAAACTTCTTTAAAATATCAATATGGATGGATATCATAAACCACAGTGTGAACATGAAACAGAAAAGTGTAAATATGTGGTTAACAATGTTCCTTGCTGAATGGGAATGGTTCGGACTTCCATTGTTTATATTAGGTTTGTTCTAGCACCAATTTCCAAACGGTCTGAAGCAGTCAGAGGCATGCGCAAAATGAATTTCGCTCTCCAATATTCATCTTGCGCATGCCTCTGACTGCTTCAGACCAATTTCCAAACGGTCAAATGTGTTGCTAGAACAAACCTATTATTAACTCTATTGAAACCTGTTGCTAAGGACGAAAGGATAAAAATATACAAATAAAGTAAGGAAATCGAATCCAAACAAAATGTTGAAATGTTTTTTTTGGTCATTAATGGAATCAAGGTTTGATTGATCAATTAAAATAATGTTGTTACAAAAAATCGAGATATCGAATATGAAATATTAGTCGAAAAATTCAAATGAAGAAATCATTGAAATAATATTCTGACAATAAAATTGAGATGTTGAATGTGGAATAGTAATAGCGATAAAAGATGTGGACAAATTGATTACGTTCGGTAAGAAATTACCAACTCTGTTGAGAGAATAGTTCAATTATGTATCACAACAAGAAATTTATTGAACAATACTCGTCTTTCCCATAATTTGTGGGGAAAAATAATGTTCTTTGTATTTTTTTTGTTGAGGAGTTTTGTCTCCTTAATCATTTCCTCATCATGCACACTATCATAGGCATCTTGATATTCGTTGACTATAAAACTGAACAAGGCTGTGCAAAAGTTTCTTTTGGGCGATATCTTTTGAATTTGAAAAAATGTTTTTGTTATTTCTTGTTATTATTGTTTACCATGGATTTTTGTTTCTCTATGTATTCTCGAAATAGTATTTCAAGCAAAGACATGAATTGGAGAAAAATTGATATTTAATTTTTGTGGATCAATGTTGAGTTTTTTTGGTGTAAAAATATACCTCAAATATACTGTCTTCAGTATATTTCTGGATAAAATCAATTTTCGAGAAAACACATCTCAAAACAAATGTGAAGTTATACATGTATGTGACCAAAAAACGATAGTGGTGGTTACTGGGGATTTCAATATAGATTGGCAAAGGAGTGCTCTTGAAAATTATAGATTGAGAAACATGAAAACTGAAATGTGATGTAAAAATATTATTGATGATATAACAAATCCAACTGATAAATATCCTTTTATATTGTGATCAATGTTATAATGGAAAAAATCTCTGATTATGGAAAGTATAGGCCGTAATGTATAAAATAGTGAAATAATTAGGAATTGTCAGAAATAGAATGGAACTATACAATAATTGACATTAATGAATAATATAAAGACTCCTGCAATAAAGTGTATGAGGTTTATAATGAAATAGCACCAAAAAAACAGTGAAAATTTATCCGCCATATAGAGAATGGTATGATGAAGAAGTGAGGGATGGGACAAAAATCAGGGATGATTGTTATAAAGGATGTAAACACCAGGGAACAGAAAAACTCAAACATATTCACAAACAAAAGAGAAATATAGCAGTAAAAACTATGAGGATAGAAGAGGAAGAATATTACGAGAGAAAAATTGAGGAGAATAAAACAAACTCCGCTGAATTTTGGAGGGTAATGGAGAATATTTGCCGAGTTATAACGAGAATCAAATAATAGGTGAAATAGAAAAGATGAAATTATCAACAATGAAAATGTTATGTTCAATAGGTTGACTTACTTCTTTATGCAAAATATTAAAAGTATAGTAGATAATATTGATTTAGCAGAAGTTGACTTTCTAATTGCTTCTAATTAAAATCTGGGGGTCGATTATGATTCGATAGAAAGCTTCTTCCTATTAGATTCAAGAGAGTTGGGAGACACTGTTTTTTCGTTGAAGAATAAGGGGATTCCAGATGAATTGAATGTTGCCTTTTTGAAAATTAATCACTAACCTCGCAGAATCATTATTGAACCTCATTAATACTTTATTACGAAAAGGAAAGGTACCTGATGACCTGGAGATTTCTACAATAATTCCTTTCCGAAAAAAACAAACTCAAATAAAGCCTCGAACCTAAGACCAGTGAACATGTTGAGCTCAATCATAATAATCCTTTAAAAAGCAGTCTATTAACAATAAATGGTTTATATTGATAATAATACATTGTTAAGTGAATACCAATAAGGGTTCAGAAATAAACGAAGTTGTGAAACAGCAGCTCAATGTGCACTAGATGATTGGAAAATTAGTCTAGAAAAAAATGTTACCACTGTTGCAGTATTTTTATATCTCCAGAGAGCTTTTGAGACAATACATAGAGATATATCATTACAAGAATTGGTATCAGTAGGAATAGATTGAATAGTCCTTAGATGGTTGGGAAGCTTCTTAAGCTTCTTGAATAACAGAAAACAAAGGCTCGGAATGAATAATAAAGTATCAGATGAGATAGAGTGTGTGAGAGGAGTACCACAGGGAATATTGCTGATATATATACATATATATATATATATATATATATATATATATAAATATAAATAATATTACATTGTATTTTCAACATCACCATAATCAAAATCAATCAGAGGAAGCATGACTTTCAACTTATATTATCATTCAAAAGATTTACAAAACCAGACACATCCAAAATTACATTCAGTATTTCAGCCAAAACTAATCAACAATTCCATCAGCTCTCATTTCGTAGCAATATCCGGAGTGCACAAACACAGTCTGCGTCCCTCATGAAGATCTCTCCGATCCAGCATTCAGATACCTGAAAAATAAAACATTTTCGAATTCAAACCACTAGTAACATGAAAACATACTGTATATAAAATATAAAAAACAAATATTTTTAGATAAAGAAGATTTTTCAAATTTTGAAAAGGAAATGGTTAGTAAAATCAACTCCAAAAAAAAAATCGGGAAATTTTGAAAATTAGTCAAAGAAGAGATATTCCAATGATCACTGTAAATAGTGAGGAAAATTTTGTGAATAATTTCAAGTAGAAATAAGCCAGAAATGTCAAAGTGAAAGTAAAACTCAGTGGATCAAAAGTGTAAAAAAAATGGTGATGAAAGTTCATGTATGAAAAATTTGTTAATTTTATAAGAAAACTCGACTGAAACTATCGTTATTCACCTTTGAGAAACACCCAAGCTATCAACCCAACTATTTGGCTTATTATAACCGCAGCAGCAGAGAGTGTTCACCCAGTCTTCAAGAATATCCGAAGTAGGAGTCCAGTTATTCAACACTTGATCTACAGAAGGTGAAACACTGTGCAATAGTATTTCTCCTGGAATAATTCCATTACCATCCATTCGAGGAGTGTATTTTACTCCTTCACCCAGTTTCTGCATTTTGAATTGCACCAGTCCAAACTTTTTCACTGTGAGAAAAATTCACAAACTTTTTAGTGAACTGAGAACGATTTCACGCATTAATTAAAGACATTTTTTTTTTATTTTTACACAAAAACTTCATTTCAAAATAATTTACAAGATGACGTAGGGTATTTTGTGGTTAAGAACATCATAGAATATTCGTCTTTTGTAATGGCTTAAACAGATAAGGTCATTTGCTAAGGTCTGATGGAATATGAATATTCATTATTGAATTGTGCATTATAGATGTCCGGTCCCGTGAATAGCTAGCACGGAACCACAAAGTTGTGTCTATTAAAATAGGAAGTAGGTAGGAAGAGCCCCATATCATTGGAAATCCATGACAAAAAGGATATTTCAAGATCTACTGATTAAAGTTACATATAAAAATAAATTTGCATTGAGAAAATAATTTTTGACATCAAGAATCTTTCCTGAAACCTTCCTAATTTGAGTGTTCTACATGTTTGGCGTACCGACTGAGCTGGAAAATAAAAAGAAAGGAAAACAGAGTAAGTGAGAGAACTTCAAAGTAAGTACGTCATTATTTTTAGCTAGGGTCTATCTGAAATATCATTATAGGAAATTAACATAAAAAAAAAATTTTAATTTAGAATTTTGATTCTCAAAGAAACAAGTACATAATAATATATATATATATATATATATATATATATATATATATATATATATATATATATATATATATATATATATATATATATATATATACATATATATAAAATATTATATAAAAATGATCTGTCAGTGGTGTGGTGGTGGGTGAGTGCTAAGTTCTTTTTCTTGCAGATGATACAATAATTCATTATGTTGAGATCATTTATTTTATTTATAATTGGTGATGTGCTGATTAGTTCAAAATCAATCTTGAGAAGACTAAGTACATGGTGATAAGGTAATGAGTATGGAAAAATAAAATTGAGATAATGCTAGGTTTTGATAATGTGGAACAGGTCAACCAATTCAAATATTTTGGGGTTCATGTGGATAGGAGATTTTAGTTTAAAGAACTTGCAAACTTCATTATAAAGACAATTGCTTCCAACATACATTATTCATCTCGTTGTGCCCCATATTTGAAAAGGTGGACAGAAATTTTGCTAGACGAATCATTATTGGTTCCTCATTTCACTTATTGTTCTACAATTCTGTATCTACTGAAGCAAAATGATCTAACCCGTTTACAGAAACTTCAAAATGGAGATATGAGATATGTTGAAGCAACTAGAATGCTTACCAATCAATTCTCTTTTCCTCCACCAAACACTGATAATAATTTTGAAAATTGGAAATGAAATTTCCTCAACACATTTACAGGATAAGTTAGGTACGATGACCAAATCCATGGCTACAATACGAGATCCAGAACTGACTTCATATATTCGTATATGAATTATATATATCCGTATATTCAACAAGTCACATGAACACATACTCAAAATTCTGTTTTTTCTAAAGGACTCGATAGTTATAATGATCTGCCAGAAGGAATCGAAGGTTTAACATCTTTGACATCCTTCAAGGCGAAGTTGAAATCGTACTATCTTGATCATTAAAAAAAAATCTAGTGGCCACTTCCTTATTTCGTAAAGTTTTTTTTCAAATTTAGTGATGACAGATGAACATGTTTCAGTGAGTTTAAAGTGTTTTGTGTTGTCATTTTTCACAATATGTGTGTGCAAATGGGTGTAACGGGTTTGTGTATGTGAATAAGTGTTGTATATATGTGAGTTAAGGGTGGTTTTTTGGAAAATACGTTTTCAAAAAATGATTTATTATATTCCGAAAACCGTGTTACAAGTTCAAGATCAAAAGTCAGACTGACTGTTCAAAAGAAACTAACTAGAATAAAATTTGCAGAGCAAGGAGTTCATCGCTCTTCTGCGGTGTCCAATGTCGCTGACCCGTCGTGGATTTAAGTTTTATGAGGGACGAGTAACAGTATTCCGGAGCTCGTACATTTGGTGGATAATTTCGTTGGCGTTGGAAAAATGACGATGTGATTTCTTCTATCAATAACCTATCGATCGATACCGGAATTGGATGGCATTTGGCTTCGGCTTCGGATAGGTGAACGATTTCAGAGAAACAATCTCGGTACTGGGAGTCGCTTCGAAGAATTGTTGTCTGGCATAGGAATATTAGGTCGATCTTTCTGCGCGGCCCTTGTGAGTAGTGGAGAAGACCAGTATTCAATGTCAGATAGAGAGCTGGTGGAATAATGGTGCTAAAATTGCTCGTAGGGATGGAAAAGAGATGGTAATGTGTGAAATTTTCTGGGTGAAGGAGGGGAAAGTGCAGAACAAAAACAACTATTGCGTTGGAATAGTAGGCAGTATTTGAATACTGTAGATACAGTAATCAAATAGTAGTATTTTCAAAATTCTTCTGGATTGTTGAGAAGAAGCTGGTTTTTTGTATGGTGTCGAACCATTGTTTTTATTATCATGTTCGGATGGTTGTATTATATTATTATACAAGGTGTTGGTGTTTGCAAATACAACATTTTTGAGATCGGTGAGTAGTTGTGATGTTATTTGCAACGATAAACTCAGCTGATCCAGAATATTTCGAATTTTCTTTGGAAATTATATTTTCATGGTGCTTGGTGAGTAAAACGGTTTCATTGAAATTGTCCATCAAAGTTGTTGTCAGAGGAATGTGTTGGTTTATTCTCTGAATAATATTGTTTTGGTTCTTCTGAAGTGATGCAATGGCCATGTTGTATCGTATGGCATCTTCTCGGTCCAAATTTACAGATATCCCATTTATGATGCTGTCAATACCATTGATTAGGCCTCTTTTGTTTCTGTAGTGTGGAGAAGCTGAGTTGAATTTCTGGAGAACAGTTTTCAGCAGATATTTGGGGGCTTGATTGAAGTTTACATGTTCTTCTAGGTAGGGGTAACTTGGGCCGGTTTCAAGAGCTTCGGTGATGCCATCGAACTGCTTATGTATTCGATCGATTTCTTAGGCAAATGTCAATTGTCACTGAAAAATTCTTAATGAGAAACAATTTGGCCTAAGCCGTGGAAAAATGTAATATAGTAATGAATTTTAGAAAGTGGGTTTTATTTTGTGGAAAAATATATATAAAATATTAATATTAATATATATTAATATATATATATATATATATATATATATATATATATATATATATATATATATATATATATATAACTCAAATTCAGAACTCACTTCTAATAGTCAAAATTCTAATCAACCCTCAAGTAACTTTTCATACATTAGCTTACCATATATTACTGAGATCACACCTGGACTTGCCAAAATTTTCAGTAGCTTGGATAATATTGAAATAGCCATTAAAACTGTTCTTATAATCAATTCTCACTTTTCCAATGTCAAAGATAAAGTTCCAAAATTTTCCCAGACGAATGTGGTTCACTGTGTTCCTTGCAATAACTGTAACTGTGAGTATATCCGACAGGAAGGAAGACTGTTGAAGGATCGCATTTCTTCACATAAAAGCGACAGCAGACTCCATCCTGAATGGTGTGCTCTGGGTCAACATACTTCCAAGGAAGTACATGCAATGAATTACAGTTCCACTAAAATTTTATCAATTGAAAGAAATGTCCTTCAACAGTCTTCCTTCCTGTCGGATATACTCACAGTTACAGTTATTGCAAGGAACACAGTGAACCACATTCGTCTGGGAAAATTTTGGAACTTTATCTTTGACATTGGAAAAGTGAGAATTGATTATAAGAACAGTTTTAATGGCTATTTCAATATTATCCAAGCTACTGAAAATTTTGGCAAGTCCAGGTGTGATCTCAGTAATATATGGTAAGCTAATGTATGAAAAGTTACTTGAGGGTTGATTAGAATTTTGACTATTAGAAGTGAGTTCTGAATTTGAGTTATTATTATGATTTTGTGGGAGGGTTAATGGTGACGTGACAAATATAATCTTACTCAAAAGTGAAGAAAGATAAGAATAATTGAGGAATAATTGTTTTAAAATACGGAGATTCTTCTGGACCCTGGTCCGAAATGCGAAGAATTTGATTTTTCTTCTGATTGACCACGTTCACCTTCATGGAATCTTTATGGTATGACCATTAGTTTAAATACCTATCAGAGCTGATAGGTTTTCGGTACCAGTCAACCAATATAACATTGGTGGAGGTACGCATCAATCTAGTATCCAGAAATGGAACACTACAATCCGCATCCTCTTTTTCAATGGTTAATTGGATAAACTGATCATAGCTTTTGAAATATCCACTATTTCGTCACTCATCACCATTATTTTGTAGCTCTCTGATGATGACAATAACCGATTGTCGAAATATTGAAAATATATTGTTATAAGAGTACACTTTCGCTTTTTGCTGCTGTCCCAAATATAATTCCCAAGTTATATATATATATATATATGATGCGTTGTTTTTTCGGGTTTCATTCCGTGTTCTGTGGTTTTGATCCTCTGAAGGATAATTCTCACAACGTTTCGGCAAAGTCTCATTTGCCATCTTCTAGGTGATGTCTTGAGTTTCGATCTCCGAACTCGAAACTCAAGACATCACCTAGAAGATGGCAAATGAGACTTTGCCGAAACGTTGTGAGAATTATCCTTCAGAGGATCAAAACCACAGAACACGGAATGAAACCCGAAAAAACAACGCATCATACTTCGTCCGTGAGAATCTTCATGCTAACAATATATATATATATATATATATATATATATATATATATATATATATATATATATATATATATATATATGTATGATGTATTATAGTAGATGTTTCTTTTTTCATTTTATATTGTTCAAGCAGTAATATATATATATATATATTACTGAACAATATAAAATGAAAAAAGAAACATCTACTATAATACATCAGACTAGAAACAGTGCTAAATCCGTAATGGTCCCTAGAATGTATAAAACTTTGGGACAAAGAAGCCATGTTTATCTTGGGCCAAGAATATTCAATATTCTTCCTCCTCAGTTCAAAGCAATGAATTCTTTCAAAGTATATGAATCAAAAGTTAAAAAATGGATAAGCAGTCAAAGTCGCAATTATATTCACCAAATCATCGACCTCAAAAATAATTAGGGTGTTTTGCTTTTGTATGAGCCTGTGTTTGTATGTGTGTATATATGTCTATATGTGTATGTATATATACGTAGGTGTGTGTGCGTATACGTGTGTACATATATGTTTTAGGTTTTAAACAATATAACTCATTACTATGGAAGAACCAACTTTCTTCTCTATAACTGCTACAGCATAGTCGATATTGCATAAGTAACCTCACTTCCTATTTACCTAGGTATACTATAATTCAACAAGTTAATGTACCAAAACGCTATTTTCCTTTCACTCTGAAAGTCAGAGAATTGCACTTACTAAATATTTCAATGAATGAACTTTTACCTTCAATTATGAAAAAAATAGCGCTTTCATTTATTTTTTTTGTCCTGCGATAATATTACATATGTCACTAGGAGTTATATATATATATATATATATATATATATATATATATATATATTTATGATATGAAACATTGTGAATCGAAGGAGAAATGTACAATTGTGGATATAAAATGTTAAGGAATGAATATGTGGAGTAGTTATACGCTACCAACAATATGTCTAGCTCATTTCGGCTAACCAAAGACATGAACCATGAAAACAAATATCCAACATCCTCATTTGGGGAACTTCTCAGCTGCAGTATGATTTCTGACTGGGGAAACGACAAGACATTTAGCTCCACATTAGGCAACCTACAATACCGTACTTATTTACTGAAAAATATTTCAATAAACACTTCAAACAGTTTACAGAAAATAGAACTCAAGACTGAAATGAAATGGAACTGTATATTGAACTTCACTGAGACATGAGGACAAAACACAAATTTGAAATTTTTGAATAAGATGAGAATTTGCTTATTCGAAGCTGAGTAATGCAAAAAAACAAGAAACATTTGATCCCATTGACGTATGCTATGTCAATGTTTGACCTCGACAGACAACTCGTTGCCGAGCCGAACTTACCCTCAATAGACAGCTTTAGTTCGTCAACTACCACCAATAGCGTATCGCTCAGCTTGAAATCCCAACAGATTACCTCGAATTGATATTCTTCGAGTTTTGAACTATCTGGCTAATCTGCTGCCAGGGTCTTCAATTGAAAATAACCAAGTAAGGGGCCGGTGATCTGATATCTTTCACAGATCATACAATGGCCAATAACTCGCTCTCTATTGTCGAATATCTTGTTTTAGCGGGACATAATGTTGTGGATGCGTATGCAATAGATAGGTCTCTTCCTATTGGGCCTTGAGATGAAACGGCTCCGATCGCCAATGAGGATGCGTCTGTAGTTGAGATGAAGGGTTCATTGGAATTAGGATGAATCAAAATTGGAGTTAAAGTTGAAGACTTTCAATTCTTGAAAAGAAGTTTCACATTCATTGTCAGAATTGAAGGTGATATCTTTTTGTAACAATCCTATCATTGGTTTTGAAATTTTGAAAAAATTTGGGATGAATTTCTTGTAGTATCCTGCAAGTCTTGAAAATTGTTGAATTTCTTTTTGGTTTTTCGGTTCAGAATAATTCAATATGCATTCGACTTTTGCTGGGTTTGGTTTTACACCGTCTTTAGTAATTACATGTCCTAAATATGCGACTTCTCTCAAAAATTAGCATTCATCGGGCTGTATTCTCAAATGAGATTTTCCTGAACGCTTGACAACTACGGTTGAATTTTGTATATGTTCATCAATCGTTGGAGACTAGACAATTATGTCATCCATGTAACCTAAGCATCTTTCGTTCCTAAGTCCGGTTAGAATATGGTCTAAAATTCTATGAAGAGTGGATGGAGGATTTTTCTTCCCGAATGGCATTCTCGTGAATTCGTTTTGTCCATTTTCTACAGAAAAAGCGGTTTTTTCAATTTTTCAGGATCCATTTCAATTTGGTGGAATACTGAGGTTAAGCCAAGAGCGGTAAAATATTGACATTTTCCGAGTTGATCTAATAGGTCTGAGATGTTTAACTCATTTAATTTTCTGCAGTCAATTACAACACGCCATTTTTGTTTTCCAGTTGAGTCGAGTTTTTTCGGTACTACCCAAACTGGGGCTGACCCAGGTGAAATTGATGGTCTTATGATATTCTGTTCTGATAATTTTGAAATTTGTGACTTCATATCATTTTTGTGTATATGTGAATACCTTTAAAATTTTGTTTGAGCTGGTTGTGCGTTCTCTTTCAATTTGATGGAATGTTTAATTCCACTGGTAAATGTCAGAGGACCATCTTCTAGATGGAATATATTTGTAAATTCTAAACAAAGATTTTCGATCAACTCCTTTTCTTCATCATAAGCAGCATTCGACGACTTCCACGTTTTTCTTGTAGCGATTTCTTCACTGATGAGCAACGGCGACGACTTATGCGGGTTTCTTGATGCTGAAGAGAACGTCCTATCCACTGGGTTTCTGCTTTTGTGGTTCTTCTGTTCGTTGACAGTCTGAAAACTACCACTGTAACTCGTTTTCGATCTTATAGTGCTTGCGATATCCTACCGAATGCGCCAATTTGTTAAAACATAAACTTGTTGTTTATGATTAAAAAAATCACTTATTTTTTTTCATTATAACAAAATCGCGATACTGATATATCGGATTAAATAAGGTTATAATGAGTCGAAGACTAGGAAGACTTGAATGACGATTTTCTTTTGTCTCGTGACATTTATAACTTCGGAGGTGCTGATGAAGGTCTGCGTCGTTCTCCACTGTTGATGAAAATCCTTGGAAACTGCTGAAACGGTTCCTTCAGCTACGGCGTAGGAGCTGATGCAATATTGCGCAATTCTGAGACAAATTGTCCATTCATAATTCTAATATAACATATACTAGCGTGAGGAACGAATAAAAAAAATTGGCTGAAAAAAAAAAACGAGCACTCACAGTTATCAAACGAGAAAGGAAATTCGAACCATACATTTTTTTCATTAGTATGACAAGAAATAAATACAAAAAAAAAATATTCTGCTATATCGTTTCACAGCACTGTTGATTTACGTCTGAACGGTACTAGTACCAAAAACCAAACTCCACTAGTTTGAAGGAATGGTTATCAATAAGACTGAATTTGAGTATGGATTTGAATCATTTTTTTTTCGAACTCTACAGTTCTGGGAATGAACTTTCGCGATTTTGAACTACATACTTCTGCCTAGACGTTTGGTATTATGTATTTGTACCGTAATACTGATGTTTTGTGGGTGATACGAGAACATGTTTTGCGAAAATTCAATTTATTTTTTCCCTTTGCATTCAATTTTGCAACAATCGGGTAAAAAGTCAAGACACTGGGTTATCGTCTCCAACTACAATAACTATAGACTACCAAATCATTCATCTGAAAATACAACTCGACTGGGCCGTGGCAATCTCTTATTCAGCAATAAACAGTCCTCAGCTTTTCATTACATTACAATTGTCCGGAAACATAAAAAAAATCTATATTTCTAAAGGCTGGTGAGTTATTTTGAAAATCTGTTTTTTGTCTTTACCTTCTTCAAAATGAAGGAGTAATATCAAAACATTTGCGAACACTTTCTGTTAATATCTATATATGTTATTCATATTCGTTTGATTCATTCACAAAAATGGAGGAAAATTCATTAACAACTACCTACTCTCCTGAGTGCATTGGATCACATGGAAGTTACTTCTTGCTTGATTTGAATTCTTTTTTTGCATCAATTTGAAAGAAAACCGAAAAAATCTCCTCAAACCTCCATTCCCTTCACAATCTTTTAACAAAATATCTTGTAGATGAAATAAATAATTTACATGAATTACTAATTGAAATTTATTTTGTTCATTCGATAGTATAAAATCAAGTTTTTCGAGGAGTCATCATATTTAAAGGATCCTTGTTGTATTTCGCGAAAATTTCCCTTTTGAAGCCATCGAACTGTTTCCTATTCAAGTTATTCTGGTGTTCTCTCCATGGTGGTCGAGATCGCTTAACCTGCAATCCCCAATGGCAAGTGAATATTGGCGATAAAACTAAAAACTCATATCCAGCGACGAACATTTCGTAAACCTGAAAAATTATTGGGTTTGTTAGATTATGCGCAACAAAAATGATTATTATACCGCAATATCAATGAAATGAATAGTATGATTTGCCTTATAAATACATGATAATCTTCAGTGGGGAATGCAGACAGAAAAAAAAGCTCTCATTCACCTATTCACCTCCGAACTGATTTGTTAGATGAATATTGAATTATGTTTAAAAATCGTTTTCCGCAAAAAATAATATGGAACATTCAGGTAGCCTTTACTATGTGGTAGGAAATCATCATGACAATTGGGGAATCAAACTTCCTATGTGTTTATAGTATTCGTTTTATGATCCGTAGGACAAAATTGCAGTACGTTAGTTACAAATATCGGTTGCGTGAAAACATAGAAAGCTATTTTTCCCAATTTTCGATATAAAACCCATACACGAACAGAAGGAAAAAACTGAGTGCTAATATTGACAGCCCAGTTGATCTAAACAGGGTACTATCTCAGTCTTTGCAGGAGAAAGGAATAGCAGTAGCTGCCTTCAAAGACATCGAGGCTGCATTTTAGAACGCCTCCATCATGTCGCTTATAGACGCACTGGGACAAATGGGAGTTCCAGTCATTTTGTGTAGATGGGTAAAAGCGTTTCTAGAAGAAAAAAAAAAGAACGATCCTAGGAAGGATTTCATTGCCTCGGGTATGCGGAAATTTGTAGGCGTCATATCAGAGCGTATGAAAATTTCTTTAAACATAGTTGGTAGGTGGTGTGTGTTTGGGAATCTTCCAGTAAATGTCTCAAAAACCAGTGGTTCACGTTTACAAGGAATAGAGTGATGAGAAGCGAAAAACTAGTGCTCAACGAAGTAGAGATCCCGTTATGCGAAACAGCTGAGGTGACACGTGGAAACTGCATACTCAAAGAACCGCACATGATGCCAGAATGGCTTTGGGAATTTGTAAAAAAGCATGTGGGAAAACTGGGGGCTGAATAAAAAAAAAAGCACAATGGCTATAATATATAATGGTAGTGAGATCCATGATATGGTAGCGTAACAAGACAACAACAAAGCAATCAGGCACTGTAGGCTTTCGAGTAGCATTCCAAAATATCTGAGTGCAGCTATCGAGGTATTGCTAGAGACTCACATGCTGACGCAGGACAAACCAGCCAGTAATACGGAGTAGAATACAAGTAAACTGATGCAGATGGTGAAAACCTCCAAGAGGTAACGCCATCTGCTGGGTGACGACCAAAGTCTCAAACTCTCACTGTCCAAGACAGAGGAGACCTCTTACAGCGGGCCATCGTACGACGAAGTCGCAACAAATAGCCCGCCGCGATCGAGAAACGACTCCGGTCAACTTGCAGAAAGCTGCAACCTTTCGCAGAAATCAGAATTTCTATGTTCGAAATGATTGCATTCACAATCCAATGCCAGACAGCTGTTTCGACCTACCAGGTCTCATCAGTGACACTTGGCTGGATTGTGAACACAAACATTCCGAACCATCTACTCCTTACGAAGTAAGTCTGATTTCTGCGAAGGGTTGCAGCTTTCTGCAAGTTGACCGGAGTCGATTCTCGATCGCGGCGGGCTATTTGTTGCGACTTCGTCGTACGATGGCCCGCTGTAAGAGGTCTCCTCTGCCTTGGACAGTGAGAGTTTGAGACTTTGGTCGTTACCCAGCAGATGGCGTTGCCTCTTGGAGGTTTTCACCATCTGCATCAGTTTTCAGAGACTTACTTCGTAGGGAGTAGATGGTTCGAAATGTTTGTGTTCACAATCCAGCCAAATGTCACTGATGAGACCTGGTAGGTCGAAACAGCTGTCTGGCATTGGATTGTGAATGCAATCATTCCGAACATAGAAATTCTGATTTGATAGAATACAAGTGTGCAACAAACTGTTTCAATGAAAACTCTAGACGGCTTATCGGTGGAAGCGGGAGGAACTGGATACACAGACGACTCAAATACACAAGGAGTGAATGTTGATAAATATGGAGGCAGAGTAAAGACGATACTGGCACTCAGCCTCAAACCGAACGCAACAGTGTGTCCAGGCAGTAGCTGTCATTGGACCCTGCACAGGAGAACAGGGCGTTGCGAAAAAGAGAATGAATACAATTGTGTTCCGTTCTTAGATACTCTCTTCATCAGGACCCCTACAAAATGACATGCAGATAGATGGGTAAAGAAAAACAATGAGTTTCGGACACTACATCAACTGTTTGTCATATCACAAACAGAGCATGGAGGTCAACGTAATTGAACAAATGAAAGCAAGGGTTCTCAAGTTCTCTGACACCTATTTTCACAAAATGAACCTTGATCTCCTTCTTGAACTTTTTTGTCAAAATTCATATCCTACACATTCCTTAAAACAATACTATATAGTACATAGACAGTACAAATGATAATACCAAGATTTCACCTGATGTGAGTAATTCTTCACAGAATCAAATTGAATAAGAGACTGCAGAGTCCACTGAGTCGGGTCCAGTTTCGACTCTTTTCGACTCTTCATGCCATTCTTCCATTCATCAAAGATATCACTTCAGGTTTATCGAGAATGTTTGAATCTTTCGCAAATAATATCGAAACTTACTATAAAAATGTTTTACCTCTTGATAGAATTTTTGCAAAACTCAAAGACAAAGCTTCCTGCACAAACTGTTCGAATATGGTTAACTGTATACATAGTCAGATCTGCGATAAAGAATGCATTGGACAAACGCACAGACTGTTGAAGGATTGAATAACAGCACACAATAGTGACAATAGATTGCACCCCGAGATGTATGCATTGAGTGAATATGTTTCTAGGGAGGGACACTGCATGGATAACAATCCAGTGAGAATCTTATCTACAGAAAAAAAAATACTGCCAAAAGGCTATTTTTGTAAATGGTTCATAGGGCACGACATTTTTTGAATAAAAAAAGTCTTGAATCACGTAAGTGGGATTTACTCCTACTTAGTTTATAAGGATAGGCTAGGTAATCGGATCACATTGACCGCAGTAGGTATAGCGAGAAAAAAAGCCCTGAGCTAATATAAACATTTGAACTCTCATTGTTGGTGAACAAAGTTTCTTTTAATGCATGTCAGAGTTGACGAAACCTACCTCAATGCTGGGTGGGCTCAAGTGGCAACTACAAAAAGTTGAGTTTCGATGGACTCAGGTAACTTGGGAACAAAATGCTTGAAATAGTCAATGGATCCTCCTTCGACTGAATTTTTCAAAGATTGCCAGAGAGATCGAGAAAAAAACTGCAAAATAGCGTAACATGTCATTACTCATTCTAGGAAAAACACCGAAAGAACCTCTCTTAATGTCTACTTTTTTCTCAAATCACATCAAAAGAAATGCTTGCTGAGTTGAAATACTACCCAGTTTCTTCGATAGCAACTAGAACATAGAGACAAATCTTCCTACCTGACGATGAACTATCAGGACAATCACTCAAATGGATTCATTTTGGTATGTACCACTACTAGACTAAATAGATGGATATGGAATTCATACTCCATTTGTTGTTTTTTGTGTTCTAGGATTGATCTATCAACAATATTGATACTTGATTGAACAGAAAATAATGAAATTACCCAAGGAGATGAAACAACTGTTTTTACTCTTCTACTGACCATCCAACCCACACCTTCACTGGAAGCTCAGACTTTTTTGTAACAAGGAGCTCCGCTCATATCAACGGATAGTGGGGTGCCCGAGTGCGCTCAATTATATAGATATCTTCAATAAGCTTAGATACTCAGTCATGAGGGACACAAAAACAACCTGCTGATTGGTGGAAGCATGTACTAAGATATCTATCACCTCGTGGATGGAAGCCTTATCGAAATAGTGATGAAATATAGGGTCTTCTGACGAGGCATAGCCGTCCCAAAAAACATATGAGCAATACAGATCTGGTGAAGAAGAAATTCAATGCGGGTTATGTTCTCTGTGAATGGAATGCGTCAGCGAGACGAAGACACATGAGATGCGGCGAAGAGAAAGCGACCGGTGTCAAAGAGATCAAACTAGACAATCAGCTCTAAAAACCAAGGAACAGCACTCTTGATCTGTGAAAGTCGCGTGAACGAAGCCACGATACAGATCTCTGAATAATTTAATCTCATTCGAATAATATGCATAAAAAACATAATCGTCTTCTACATTCCGAGGCGGAAACGTATTCATACTGACCTGACTATTTCTTGTATAACCATATCCAATGAAACGTTCATCATGTGGCGGCACTGTATCAGGAGATATATAAAAAGGCTCGTAGAGAAATTCGAAATTAGTCACTGGATGGCTTATATGAATATCAGGTCCCTCATTTACATTACTTTGCCACCTGGAACATTAAAAATGTGAGACAAACTCAACCCCAAATATTTGAACTTTCATTATTTCTTATGTAAGCAGGAAACAAACTGAATTATATCACTCTTTTGTGTGGGAACCATAAGACGTACAAAAACATAAATGAAACATAATTTCCAATGATTTTTTGATAATTTCTCTTATTTACCAACAAATTTTTGTTGGACAACTTCAGATTCGTGTTCAGTACCCCAAAAACCATGAACTTAAATATTCAAAAATTTTCCACTTCAAACTACCGTTTGACAACAGGTTTGACAGAGTTTATTGATCAGGGTGTTCACAATACCATTACCTTGTCGTTAGAAGGTTAGCATGATAGTGACAAATATGGTCAGAGTACTTTTGTATGAGGAAATTGAGCGCCAGATTCTAGGAGTGTTCTAGGGGTATGTGGGTCATGTCTCAGGAAGCGCTAACGGTCGATTTTAATGTTTTCGAGATGCATCAGACGAAGCGTTAGACGTTTCTAACGAGTTAGACGTTTTTAAACGACGCGTTGGACGTTTTTGTCGGCTGTGTATATATAGAAATGAGCGCGCCAAATTTTTTGTAGTTGAATGTGAGACATCATGAGGTTGAATCAACAAGTACTTTCACTACCTATAGAAAGCTTGGATTTCGTGAAAATTTCGAAAACGAACAAACATGGTGTACTGTTACCTAATTCTTTCTGCACAATATGCTGTGGTCCGAGTGGATGCGGCAAAACCAATGCGATGTTGGGTTTGAACCCCAATGGCGCTAACTTCAAAAATATTTACGTATACTCAAAAGTCATTGTTTCAGCCGAAATATCAATTACTGCAGAAATTCATGTGGAAAATCCGGCTGAGGCAGAGGAAAACTCTATTTTCCTCTTCGACGATGTGGCTTGTGATAAACAGAATAAAATTTGAGAATATTATGCAATGTGTCGGCACAAATCCATCGATGCTGCCTACCTTTGCCAAACTTACTCGAAAATTCCAGAAAAATTGATATAAGACAACCGTAATATCATTGTTATTTTCAAGCAAAGTTACATGAATTCGAAGCACACTTTCGATGAACAGACTTTTCATACGAAGAGCTCAAGGACATATGCTCAAAAAGTTGCAATGAAAAATTCGGTACTTGAGTTATTGTCGAGGATTTCGACTTGAAAAATGGCATATATCGCATGCAATTTGACGAATTCATAGGGGTGTATTGCAGGTGATTCCTAAGTAGGCATCATATCATCGACGAGTAAAGACGATAAAATCGCTGATGCTGAGCGAACATGAAAAAAATCAGTTGGCAAGAGGAGTACGAAAGAAATACTTGGCCTCAAAACTGCGTAAGCCTGAAGAAGATAAATCTATTGGAACTTCATTCAAACCCTTAACTGAACCATAATCAAAACCGAAATATACCAAAATTGGGGAAACATAGCAAGAAAAATAAGTGAAAGGAGCACAGCTTGCTCCTTCAGAATCTACCAAATTTTCACAGCTGGAATATGTTGCTGATGCGAGAGCTGAGAAAGAAAATGAGGTCTCCGATAGTTTGGAATCGAATATGTTCCAGGGGACATATTAAATGCTTATTCAGAATAATATCCAACAATGTCACGGAAATATATTGAGTATTTTTTGGGTAAAAATGAGCATGAGAAGGCATGATTTCAAAGAATCACCAGGTCTGTATCAATTACTCTTCTTTGATTAATTACCCCGAAAATATGAAAAGAATGATTTGAAAATAATAAGCTGATTTTGGAGTCGACAACACCTCATCTGAATAGTTTTGGACGGATGGAAGGTACTACTTAGAATGAATATAAACATATAATCAGACCCCTCTTCCGATACCACACCACGGTGGCGGTATTCTCATCAACAGTTTGGCATTCAACGGAAAATCATTAAAATATGTGTAATATAATGATGTTGATGAACTAGTCGACAGGCTGAGACTTTTCATTGCATTTGAATCAGCAGGCTATACATCTGTACACAATGATATCGTGGCAATTATTGAGGAATAGAAGGAGGCTGGAGTCCTCCGATGTATTTGAATGTTCCAGCTTTACTGCATCAGTCTCATTGAATTCATCAACAAGTTCGGTTATACTGTTAAATTAACATCGGACTCATGATAAGCCGCAGAGCTCTTGTGATTTTTTCCGCATTGTCCTCAGTTATGCTCACGATGGAAATATCGATGCAGACTGTCTGATAATAAGTCATGTTGAAGATGTCGACAGATTCTGAGGATGTGGCCAATGAACAATATGTGGATATACCACACATAACCTAATGAAACGAATCGAAAATGGATCTCTTGAACGGAAAAAGCTTGAATAACTTTGTGCTTGGCGAAAAAAGTATGTAGAGATTGAACTCAATTCGAGAGTCAAAAATTTTCGAGGTGCCATGTTGCTTATCGAGAAACAAATTACAAATACAGACACTGAAATAATCGAATACAAAAGGCAAATTACCCCCTTGAATACAAAGGGTAATACCTTGACGGATACAGTAAGACATATTTAACGAGATCTGGTTCCGAACATTCACAATACTCAAGCTGCATTGGTCAACACGTAGATAATATCGATAAATTAGCGGTTGAAGAAGTCATTTTGATTAATCGAGTGAAAAATATCGAGCAAAACTTCAATGAAGGATTGAAGCTCATTCTGGCTCTATTGGCTGAACATGACGAGGATATAATCTCAATGAAGAAGGAGTGAATACCATGACTGATAAACTGAATGGTTTTCAACAAAATATCACCAAAAGTAGTTCAGATATACTCGAGGTGAAAACTACCATCGAGAAAATCAAGTGGCAGGATACGCTGGTAGATGCAACAGTATAGTATCTACCACCAGATTGAAAGGATTCAAGAGAGAAAATTCAATTAGTGAATGATTCACATAGGTCGCCTCACAAGATCTCTCCACGACGTCGAACCTTCAAGGGGATGGATGACTTGTGGCAAATAGACTTTGCAGACTCTCATGCCAAAGTGAATCGAAACTACAAGTACATTGTAGTTGTTACCGATACCTTTTTCAAATACCTATATGTCGAACCGACCAAAAGTAAAAATGACAATGATGACACCGATGCGATGACCAATTTTTTCAAGAGGAATGGTGGGTGAATCACCAAAAATCTACAGTCAGATTTGGGAAAATAATTCTACAATGCCAGCTTCCGACAACTAATGAGGAAGCAAAACATCAATCATTATAGTATGTACACTGGGAAAAAAAATTGCCGAGCAAATCATTCGAACATTGGGAGAGAAACTATCCAAACAATTCATATAACGATCGCAAGAATCGAACCATCAATATGACGCCTTGTGGTGTAACGAACTAACAAAGAAAATCTCAATTCGGTTTTTTCTCACATGAAAATATCAGAACCTAGGGAATTCGAAGTCGGTGTACGCATATCAAAAGCCAAATATGGTATTATAGTGCAAGCGCTGCGAAACATTCCGTTTGAAAAAACCGATGACCTCATTCTGATTGATGATTTGAGTTGAGAAAGACTTAATTAGTGATATTGTGGAGGTTGCCGGACGGAATTATGGTCCAGTTTTTTTTTTCGGTCCTATAATAGTTTTCGCTTCCATCGCTGTAGCTGCGAAAAAAAAATTGTTATTGACTATTAACACCTGGTTTAGGTAAGGGATGGAGAAAAACGGCATGATCTAATTCAATACAAATTTAATGAAAAAAGTGGTTTACCTATCAATAAGTAGTGAAAAAACTCACAGGTAAGTTTTGACAATTATTGCCGATGCATTTGCAAAGGAAAATACAATTGATTTCGCTTTTTCTACAAGTGCAAAACATTGTCAGGCATTTAGCATTATATTTGCGAAGCCTGATCAAAGAATTTGTCATAGGTGGTTTTGCCATTTGCACCGGGTACAACTTTCCATCTCGTCTTTTATAACCGAATTGGAGTAAGTTCGGAGGCCCATGTATTGCAGCCCTTAAGCAATGTAGGTAAATACAAAACATCAAAAATTCTAATAATTTCAGATACATTTGAATTGAATCCCAGCTTGAAAGATATTTTTTGGCTGATCCTTCAAACCAAATCCCTCAAAAACTACTATTCGATAGCTTATGCTAAAAGTGGATGATGAGTACGAAAACATCGGAATCTGCACAATTTATAAAAACTTGTTCAATTCCTTCAAGAACAGCAACAAAAATATGGTTGAAAATCCTTCAATCTGCTTCTGGAGAGATGAATGAACATTTTTCGACAGAAAAAGGTTTCATTTTCTTTTTAATTATGAATGTAATAGTTCATTAATAATGTTACGAAATTTTCTAGCGCCGGCCTTGTCGCTCGTAAACGCAGAATAATATGAATCTAACAATTCAGTAGACCTATTACCTTGGAGCTTGAAGATTTTTTGGAGTCTTCATATCCACCTGTAATGGCCAGCTGGAATTTTGGTTGAAGGACTTGATATAAATATTTGTAGTCAGTTTCAGTTAGTTTCGGTTTAGCAGTGTCTGAGGTGTTCTTTCTTTTAAATGATTTATTCAACGTCGGCCTGTTTTCCCTACTAAGGCCAATCATCGACTCCGGTGACCACATTTCCCCCAACCGGAAATTTTGCCGAACACTCTGGTATTCCAACCACAGGTAGGGATCCTTTACGAGTCCAACAACCATGGACTTAGGACCGCCGGCTTTACGTCTCCTCCGGAGGACAGCAATTCCTCAATATATCTTGTGTTCATTGATATATTTATTGCCTGCGAGCTATGATATAATACTTTGCTGCAGTTTTATGAGCTTTCGACGCGGTCTTTCCCTGCTGCTCAGCTTCAGATATCGGAATGACTATTCAACATGGAGAGCTAGGCCATGCCCGTGAGGTATTCTTTCCATCATTCTTTTGTTGATTAACTATCATGATTGTAACGGTCATAGAATCTTCGCCACTTAATGTTCCCTTGAAAGTCATTGTCACAGTGTCTAAGATTTTCCAACAAACATATGTTTCCATTTAGTTAGGTAGGTGGTGAATGAATTCGGCTAGAGCTGTATGTTGCGGTGTCTTTCTGTTCGTTACACTGATATAAATCACTAAACACCGCTAATGCTTCATGGAGTGTATTGCCTGACAATTTTAGGTTTTGACTGCTCAATGAGGCTTGTATGAAAGTCTTCCATTTCGGCGTGAATGTGCATTTCTTCGTGGCATCGTCTATAAGAATTTCATCACACAACTTTTCCTCTGGTATAAGTTCAGTAGTGGATAGTTCCTTCCGTAATTCCTTAGCACACATGACGATTTTGCTACAGTCTAGCCGACGTACACGTTCAGCTATTTCCTTAATGAACTTCCTGCCATGAAAACCAAAGAAGATTGCTTCCTCTCAGTAAGATGTGAGAATAAAACCTTGTCACCAAATTTATCGATCAGCATCACTTCGAGATCACGATTAGAACTACATCCTCTACTTCAGCGAGTACAGTCATGCGTTGAGCCAAGTATGTCAATTCGAAAGCGGTCGTCGAAACACCGTCTTTTATATCCGCCATCAATTTGTCAAAAGTAGCCAGTAACTGTATTTGTGATAGCCGACGTACACGTTCAGTTATTTCTTTAACACGACTTATGATATTGGAAGTTTCTGCAAACAAATCTTCCGGTGTTTCGTATAACAAATTTTTGTGAAAATTTCATAGTATTATCAACGCATTGAAAAACAGCAAAACTGCTGAAATTTCAGTTAAAAGATGACTTTTTTTATTTTTGTTTCCGTCGTATACCACAAATGGAACATCATGAGTCACTCGACGGATCGCAGTTGCTCCTTTTTGATTTGCAGGTCAGTTGATGATCCAGCTACGCCCTGTGTTGTTGATGAAGCTCTTTCTTCCAGCTTCCTATGTAGTGACGACGACGAATTTTTTCTTCGCTGATATAGCTGGCCATGCAACTTTTATACCACGAGAAGTGTTTTTCATCAGCATTCGGATCAAACAACTTCTCAAATTTGTCTGAAATTTCGTCTTTGCGTCGTCTTGCTGCATTTGAATGGTTTCTTTTGGTTCATTCACCAGTTCAGCATGATTTTTTGTTCGCCTTTTTTTTAATCTAATAATTGTAGCGATATTTATTCACTTTGAAGAAAGTTATCCCAAAATTCGAAGCACTGCTATTTTAAATATTGGAAAATGTATCTGTTATAATAATGGATGAAGTTCAACTATAACTGAAGTCACAAAAACTGTTGAGAGGGGCGCGGCCCGCTCCAAAACTCAAGAGAAGGTATGTGACGCTGGGAAGGAGATTTATAATGAAACTGACAACGGGCTTTTCTGGCAACTTTCAGTTCCAGGTTTGGAAGGATCTCGCAAAAACATTCCAGTCGAGAAATAGCGGTCAATGGTTTTTGCATTCTATACAACATTTTTTTTCAACAACTACAGCGATGGAATCGAAAATTCCTATTATAGGGCCGAAAAAAAAACTGGACCATAATTCCGTCCGGCAACCTCCACATTATCATTAATTAAGTCTTTCTTAACTCAAATCATCAATCAGAATGAGGTCATCGATTTTTTCAAACGGAATGTTTCGCAGCGCCCGCTCTAATTAAGGTATCCAAAGTGAAATCCATCACCCCCACTATCTACTTGTTGGAAGATTTAGTAGGGCAACCAAACAGTGGAGCGCTTCACGAAGAGGAATTGCAAATAACTTCCAACCCTGATGTTTATTTGGTAGAAGAAGTGAAGTGGCTTGGTCTCGATAACACTCCAGTAGCTGGATAGATGATTGATGTACTTTATCGAGTAGAAACATGATTCGGATATTTTTCGAATAAATATATCACGGATTATTTCGAATTTCATTTCAGTTTCCATGATTGGACATCTGAGTTCCCGAAAGATGAAATTGCTGATGCTGGTTTCATTTATACCGGTAGAGAAGATATTATTCTGTCGCCAAAAGGTCACATGGAAGGATTCAGATGGGAAATTGGGGATGATCCTCTCATGGATCATTTCAGATGGCAACTTGATTGTAAATTTTTATCGTTTATCGTAACATATCAATTTACTTCATCGAAGTATTTGAATTTGGCGCCACTATTTCGCAAATCAGATGATATACGACAGATTTGAAGTTACAATCAACACATTTAATTTTGGCGTATTTTGACGTCCCCATCTAGCAAATGAGATGACATTTGACATATTCGGGGTTACACTCGACAAATCTGAATTTGGCGCCTTATGGCACCTCGCAAATGAGATGATAGACGATAGATTTGAGGTTACACTTGACAGATGTTAAGTTGGCGTTTTTTGATGTCGGGTACCTTTTAAACACCTCGCAAATGAGGTGATTTTTCATAAGATTGAGGTTTTTTCTATAGGATTGAGGAAATGCTGAAAATTTTCAATTTGGTGCCTTGTGACGTCACCATCTCGCAAATGAGATGGTAGACGACAAATTTGAGGTTACATTTGTCAACAAATTTGAATTTGGCGCCACAATCTCGCAAATGAGATGATATAAGCCAGTTTCCAGTTATTAGCTGACTTTCCCCACCACATATGAAAATGTTCTTACCACATACGTGCTCTGAAGATATTCAGTTATTGCTTCAAAGTCGAGCGCTCAATAATGTCTCCTCTCATGAAAGCAATTCGTGATTTTGATGTGAAACATTTGTCTTGTTTTTGTGTAACACCTTTTTATTTTTCGACTGAGAATTGAATGCGGTATCATTATTTTGTCGTTTCACAGCTTGAAGAAGTTTTGCCCTGATTGAATCCTCTGTGAATTTGATACCTGAGCTTTCGATTCCCATGATCATGGGTTTATATTCTTCGGACAAGCCAGCTAATAAAATAATTCCAATCCACTCATCACTGACTATAAAACCAAATCCAGATAGTTTATGAGCAGTAATGATTAATTCATTAAAGTATTCTTCCACTGAATTACAGTTTTCAAGACGTGTGGTTAACAATGTTCTCAAGAGACCAACTCTCTTGATCAAACCTGGGTCTTGAAAAGCTTCTTTCAGCTCTTTCCATACCTCTGTAGCTGTCTTGGAAGTTTAGACATGCATGTAATTGATAGAATCAATGAGTAATATAATTTTGGACTAAGCCTTTTTGTTACACAGTCCCAGAGCTCTTCATGTTCTAGATAAGTCTGAACAGCAAATTACCAGTTATTGTAATTTTCACGTCCTTGGATCTCCTCTATGATTGATAAACTATTAGATCCACTGGTTGAAGCCATTTTCTAGTAGAAAACTCTTTCTTTTCCAAGATAGCGTATCTTGATTTGTCAGAAAATGTTTGAAAAGTATTTGGATTCTTGAATTTCTACCCACGCATCGGAAACTTATTGGTCAGCACCTCCTGGACCCCTAACCTGATGAAATAGGCTGATTGAAAGCTAAATAGTTTGTGCAACTGGTATGAAATTCCATGAAAATGAACTACAACAGTATATAAACAACAACATAATCATGATACAATGTGATGTTCTTCTTTCCAACATGATCCTCAGCTGTATGCGGGTTCATGTTAGAACCTGATCTGCAGATGTATACCACAGGTGTTTTGGTTAATAATCTCATCAGCAGGGGTTCAGACCGTTGATCCTCAGCTGTATGCGGGTTCATGTTAGAACCCGATCACCAGATGTATACCATAGGTGTTTAGGTTAACAACCCAACTAACGTGCTGATCCATACTAGATAAACGCTTCTCGTTACTGTATGTTTCAAATTCATATACGAAAGCTAGTGTTCAATGGCAGTTACCGATTTAGAATTTAATTGTGTACATAGAACGTTAGTAGAGAAAAATTCAAGTGAATACTTCAGAGTTTATTCAAATATTTTATTTTTATTTATTCGATCAATTCGACTGGGCCTAGTATTTTTCACAGTAAATGGTATTGGCTTATTAACTGCAATAAACTACCCGATTCAATCCCATTGTGTAGGAAATCATCTGGTAAAAGATGCAAATGTGCTACAGGGTCGAACATAAGAAATTTGATTTTTTTTCATTTTTCATTTTATTTGATGGTGCTTTCGTTTTACACTTATCAGAGGAATAAGACCATCCTTTGGAAGGGGTGTCATGAGTGTCAAACCACGTCTCGTCGAGGTAGAGTATTGGCCGATTTATTGACGTTATATATTCAGAACGCCAGTTTATTGAACGGGTGGATTCCATTATTACTTGTCTCTTGTCAATTTTGCGATATTTAAAGCCCATTGCAGACATAGCTCGCCAAAGAGTAGTGAGGCCACAGTTGATGTGAGTTTCGTCATTGATGAGCCGCTGTTTCAGACTTTTGATTGTAGAGGCACGCTGCTCATCGTACATAGTGTAGATTTTTCGCCTTATCAAATCTTTTTCCCAGTCGTCTAGACTTTTTGTGACACCGTAATCTTTACGCTTTTTTCTTGATTCCATGGAATTTTCAACAATTCGTCTAACTGAAGTAAGAGGCACCTTCGTCAAATTACTGGTTACTTTTGCTGCAGCACCCGCGTTATATCCTTGCTGAAGTAAGGAACTATACATATTTTCTATAATGATTTTCGCGTCACAAGATAAGTGATTCTTCTTTAACGAATCACTGGAAGAGAAACTATTACTTTTTATCCACGGACGCCACATACTGCCTATTCTGTACGTTGGGGTATAAAATATTTGCTATTGATGTCTGTAATAACAAATAAATGTTATAAACATTTGAACATTGAGAAACAAAATCACCTGAATCCGGTCCTTTTACATTTATGATGTGCATCTCGGATTTTACAACTTGAGGGTCTAATTGGTTTTATTATAATCTTTCAGTCAATACCATTTATTGTGAAAACTACTATACCCTTTGGATTTGCAGAGCGATGGTATCTCATGCAGTCAATGCAACAACAATCCTTTCATATACTGTGTAACAGATTTCTGTGTGTTATGTAATAACCATTAGAATTCAATTTCAATTCTATCAGTATATACTACCCCATCTATTGACGAGAGGGTCATTTTTGGAAGTACCACTGCAGACTAAGAGTTGGTAAAAACATCGATCAATCCATTCAACTGTTTTTTTTTTATTGGATTTGCAAAGTGAAAGTGTATAATTTTGCTTAACTCAGTTTAATATGTATTACCCATTAAAATAATTATTCACAAACTATTAATTTTATAACCCATTATCGAAGAAACAATCATGGTTTGTTCCAATTCATACAAATATTAGTACATACTACCTAAACCATCTATTGATGGTAGAGCCATTCATGTTGTATCTGAGCATTTTCTTTAAAGTTTTAGAAATCATGTGGAGGCAGTTTATCACCTAAATGCATGAGTTCTCGACTAATAATTAAGTTATCTCCGTGACCTACACGTAGATTGGAATGCTGTTACACGGTGAACGGTGGCGCTGGATAGCTGACCACACAGCACTAATTTGACTCAATATGCATCGAGAATGGTTTAACGTTATATATGTGTTTATTTTTTGTTGAAACAGTTCAATGTTATGGCTTCATTTCCTGGATGTGCGCTTTTTCCAATGAAATATATTTTCAGTAATATTAATTTTTTGAATATATTGAATCTCATGAAAATGTTATATTTGTGTGGTATTTAATATCAGACATATATTTTTTTTGTGTCTATAGTGACACATATACATAACTTTTTTAATTAGAAAGGAAACGAAGCACACCAATCTCTTCTTGACAAATCTATAGTCAAACACTATCCACTGCCTCCAATGCGGCAGGGGTATTTTTTATAAAATCCCTTACGGATCCAAATTTTTATTAGAACTTTTCTTGCATAGTAAACCAATTTATTCGGGTATTCTATTTTCACGAATTATATTGAATTCTAAAACTATCACGCTATAAGGTAGACACGATTAAATTTCCACAAAATTTATTGTCTTCGCGACATGTTTCGGTACACTGTACCTTTATCAAGCGAATGTATTTAAACACACTGCCTATTCTGTACGTTGGGGTATAAAACATAGTGTTTAAATACATTCGCTTGATAAAGGTACAGTGTACCGAAACATGTCGCGAAGACAATAAATTTTGTGGAAATTTAATCGTGTCTACCTTATAGCGTAATAACTATGGATTTCCATCAAGTAAAGGCCACCTCAGTCCAAAATCTAAAACTATCGTGATAACCCTCTTATGAAAAATCTTGTCAGCTTAGTTTCAAAACAGTTTCATGATGTTTTTCCGGAAAATCTTATCAACTTGGTTTCCGAACTGTTTATTGACTTTTTTTGTTGAAATATGTTATTAACTTGGTTTCCAAACTTCCTTTATGATTTTGTCGAAAAATCTTATCAACAAACTTTTTTCTTGAACTGAAACATTGGTTATTGAAATACAGGATGTATCACAGTCGTTTTGAGATATTTCAAATCAATGATCTTGATGGATTTGATGATGGGATGATTTTCTTATGCCTATGCTTGATATTTCAATAAAATTAACATAAAACTTTTTTTGCAAACAATACTTCAGGCAAGGAGGAAAGAAGGTTGCTTATGTACACGGTTACATATAACAATGCGAAAAAGAATGAGATTACATTTGAAAACAATTACACAAGCAACTCAATGTAATGTCAACAAATATATATACAACAGTCCAAAAAATAAGATGACACACAAGAGTTGGAAATAAATGAATTAAACTGTTTGTTGCTTCACGAAATCGAAAGTTTCCATCAATACCGCTGGTGATTTCGTGCCGATCATACTTAATTTGCCAACCTTGTCCAGAGCGCTCGAACTCGATCGGCCTCTTTACTATATGTTTCGATTTCTTTCAATAACTTTGTACGCGAATCAGTTCTTTCATTTAGCATTTGTTCATTTTCATCAATCACTTTTATCATTTTATCAGAAGATTCTTTGCAATTTACTTTTTCCCGTTCATAGACGAAGGTGAAGTTCCCTTCATCACAAATAGGATCGTTTATTGGGGTGGGTATATTGGGTGCAGAATTCACAGTGATTTCTAACATAATAGGAAATTTCGAACTAACCGAAATTGACTGGTCCGAAATTTCTAACGAGTTTTTGTCTGGTCTAATTTATTTTTATATTTTTCGAACTTCGTCACCAACTTCGGGCACTTTTTAGACTCCTCATTTATCAAAGTTTCACTTTTAGTAACGAATTCACTCAGTAGATCGAAGTATTTACCATTGTGATTGTTTTCGACACAATTATTGTTAGTTTCGGTATTGCACATGGGATCATAAATTGGGGTAGGATTGATCACAAAATTCTTTGGCCTTATATCATTGAAATATCCACTGATGATTTGAATTGCACTTTCATTGTTGAAAGTTTGAATGAACTCTTTCACATTCACATCTCTCAACTCAGTTTTATCATCACTGACCGGATCATATATTGGGGTAAAACTTCTTGGTTGATTGTTAGCAAAATTCATTGGCTTCCCTTTACCAAAAGATCCATTGATGATTTGAAATGAACTTTTGCTGTTGAAGGTTTCATATAACTCTTCCCGATTCACAATTTTCAGTTTCGCTGACGAGATCTTAAATTGGGGTAGGATTGTTTACAAAATCCAACGTTTGAATGAACTCTTCCGAATTCACATCATTCAACTCATTTTTCCCACTGCATTGACTTTCCACTTTTCATTTTCACACTGTAATATGTAAGTTGACCACCAAACTGAACATATTCCAGCTTAAAATTCAGTTGAAATGAGAAACGACCGCTCCATGTTCTAACAGTCATGGAGGTGCATCTGCAACAATGTTCTAACAGCATTTCTGACCTGCTAGATGCTGATTTTCCATTCGCATAAACAGATGCATATGGGTAGCAGGTGCATTAATTGAGGTATATATTCGCTAATTGCAGCTGCATAAAGGTGCCAGGTGCATATTAATTAGGCCGTGATCATCGTCCTGCCCCCTCTCATAGTATCACTACTGAAGGGTTTCAAAATATAGAAGATTTGGAGGAGTATTCAGGAAGAAACGATAAAACGTACGGAGTCGGGGGTATCACAGTTAACTTGAACGATAGTCAACATGGGAATGTAGATCGAAGTTGGCGTTCTTGAAGTCGGGATCGAAACTTTAACTTCAATAGAGGAAATAGGCGTGCGTGTGAGCAAATACGTCGGGGAACGTATGGATGATAGACAGGTAGGGAATGGCCGATCGCACGATTTCGAGCATAATAACTGATGAGTGGGACAGGAAAATAAGTACATTGAATAACGTTATCCTAGGTGAAGAATTATTGAGTGAGGAGAAAAGGAAGGAGAATGAAACATTTATTTTACTGGTGGTCATAGCTAACACACACGGGGTTCGTAATGGAAATATTAATAGATTCGATTAGAGTCAGATATCGGCAATATGAGAATCAACTGCTAATACGATGAGAAATAATGATATGGGATTAACATTGTTACCGGTACATGATCTCGGTGGCGATAGGACGAAAGGTGAAGAATGAGTGAACAATTATTAGAAACAATCGATTTTGGGGGTATGGGAATTTTGATGAATTGACAATAAATTTACCGATGGGAAAATCACGTTTATAGTGGCAGCTAGATCGTTAACAGAAAATAATATTTCGGAAAATCTTTTGCAAGTTCGGAGGGGAAAACGAATTCGGCAGGAATATATGAGGATAGAAGGAAAACAAACCGCAGAATCGGCAGAAACAGTCAATGAATGAAGAGCGTTTCTTGAGTTACTTGATTGAGTATTCTTCGAGGACCTAAAGCAAATAATATTTTCAGGAAATATTATATCTGTGAAGAATAAGAAGTCGACCCAGGAAGGATTCGAACCGTGCAAAAAAAGCAACGTGCGCTTCTTTGGATTCGTGAATTTATTGAAAGGGGTATTTTTCAGGAACGATTGTGCCAAGGACAGGGTAATTCAAGGAAATGAACGAATTTTGATGAATTTTCAATGATGAGTCATCGATAGTTGAGAAACTGTTTCTTATTCAAGGGCATGTCTATTCCAGAAGGACGCACATGAACAGTTGACAAACCCTTCGCTATTCTGAGCGATAATGGAACACAATTTTATATAGATGAATTGGAAAAATTGGGAGATAACTTAGAGCACACGTCGTATTATTATCCACAAGGATATATCACAAGAAGAGTAAACCAAGTAATAGGTAGGTTATTGAGGACTTCAAAAACTGCCGAGGGGGTCATCCTCCTTGCGCCGTTTATTCCCCTACAAGCTAGTATTTGTATTCTACCCAGCTTGTTGCTTGTGGTTTATCTGGTCCACTCTCGGCCACAGCTCCGAATAGGATTTTGGGTCTGATTACCGCTGTGTAGATCCAGTGGTGGATGTGGGATTTCAGGCCCCTCATTCCTCCCACGGCTCAGTGCAGAGTTCAAATAGACATCACACCGTCTTCTCAACTACCCGATCGACTTGTGACCCCCAATTCAGCTTCGAGTCAATATCACTCCTAGGTATTTTATCTAGCTAGCCAGCTCTAGAGGTCTTTCACCCATTAATAGTGATCTGAACCCGTGTAACTTTCTTCTCTTGGTGAAGTGAATCATCTCTGTTTCAGGAGGAATAATTAGGAGGCTAACCTCCTCACACTACATTTCTACACGCCAATTGCATTCAGTAACAAACCACGCCTACGAAAGGATCCTCCACTGAGAGTAGCCCGTCGTTGGCGTATGCCTGGGCGTAAGAACCATTGGCCGCCAGTCTCCTGAGGAGTTCGTCTATAACCGGACACCATAGACGGGAGGAGAGACAGCTACCTTGCGGGAAACTGCCCTTCAAACTGATGTCCGCCTGGCTCTCTCCGAGAGACATCGCCACCTTCCCTCGATCGATGGTCGTTGCCATCCAGATAATCAGCGTGGGAGGGGTTCCTTTGATCTGCACTGCATTGCAGATGACGTCTGTTTTTGCCTTATCGAAGGCTCCTTCCACGTCGAAGAAGACTCTGAGTGCCCATTTCTTGAAATGTAGCGCCATTTCCACTCTTTTTCCTTCATAAAAGACCATATCGGGTATTAGATACAGAAATTCCAAACGCGTATTTAATTGGTGAGTTGAATGGAGACGATTTGGGGTGCCAAAATGTAGTCCATCTGAAGCCTTATGAACAGAATATAGGGATGCTATGATTGAGAAGTTAGGTTAGTATAAATTTTTGGTGGAATAAAACTTTTGTGGATTGACATCATTTGTAAGGCTGCACAATTTTAATAAGGGGTAGTTGAGTGATCTCCATGTCAAAGCAGATTGGTATGCCTATGTGGAAAGGGCGAATCTAGCACAGGAGTAGATATACAGCGAAAGGAAGGAAAAGGGAACGGATGGGGAGAGTGGAACAGACTGATAAACGCTGGCTCAGAGTGAGCGATATGAAGTGTCGGCAATATTTGCTACAAAGTGCATAGGTATTATCATCGTTTTTTTGTATCCAAATAATTCGAATTGTTAGTGTTACTGGAGAATCCTTCTTGAGAAGCTGTATGTTCCAGACGAGCTCCTTTGAGGTAGCATCCACGTGATTCAAATTAAATTTCGATCCCTGAAAGAAAGCTCTGAAAAAGTTATTAGTTGAATCAGTTATCTTGGGAACACGCTCGTGATCGATACTGTTTGTTCAAAAATAAAAAGTAATAATCAAGTGTTTGCCTTTGTGTAGAGTAGTTCAACGAACTCAGGTCTTCTTCGAAGTTATATTGTGTTACCTGTCAACAGAGAAAAAATGTTTTTCTATCACAAAAAATGTGTTTTTTGAATTACTTATCATGGCTTTCCATCAGGTATCGTTCAACTCTATCATTTAAGGTGAGGTTGGGTAAGTGTGTAACAGGGGTAAGTGTGTCTACGGGTCACAAAACGTACTATTCTCAAGAGTTTGTCGTGAAATCTACCGGAATCGGAGTTGAATAATAACGTGTCTTCTATCAGAATCACCAAACTGTTGTAGTTTTCAATATCAGCTAACTGACCAACTGTTCAACATTCATCAGCGCATTGTGGCACTGAGTACAATGCGAGTATCAAGTATTCGACGGTCATCATTCTAGAGAGTTGATTTCAAGTTCTTGTAGTGAAGGAAATAATGATCATATTTTATAGAATATTTGTTACATTTAGTGAAGTTAACATAAAAATGCCAATTTCTAAACAGTTGCCTCGTTAAGAAAACAACGGGGCAAGTGTGTTTTCAGAGGATAGTGCGTAGTAAACTACACACTCACCCCTAACCCGATAAGGGAAATTTATTAATTTTATTTTTATTTCCAGGCAAGAATGGGTAGGAAGTATATTCACATAAAAACTGAGAGAAGTACATATACTGATGACACTCCAATAGGAGTATTTGACAAACTTTCGAGAGGTGTAATAACAAAGTATGTGGCCCACAATAAATATAACATTCCACAAATGACTCTCAGTTACCACAGAAGGGGACTGAGAGCTGTCAAAAGTTTGACTATGGAAAGAGGAACGATAATTTCTTATGATACAGAAGCGAAACTCGCAGAGTGCTCAATAACAATAGAAAAAGGAGGTATTGTTGAGAAGTATTATTGAGAACAATTTTAAGACACCGTTCAAAAATGGGCGCCCAGGAGAGGACTGGTGTCTTGGATTTTCCGAGCATCACAACTTATCATATGAAAAAATATATAATAAATATTTACTTTGATATTTAAAAAATCAGTCAAAAGCACTTCATTCACATAATGGACCAGGACAATTATGGAATTTGGATCAAACCAATTTTTTTATGGATACAAAAAATAGTGGGGAAACAAGGGGCAGCTTCTTCACGTACTCAGCGCAGGTATAGGAAGAGAAAACACAACCGTCTTGAAGGCAGTTATTGTTAATGGGTTTGAAGCTCCACCCTCAATTGTTCTTCAGACAGAGAATATGAGGGACGAATGGGTGGAACCACCATCAAAATAATTTCCTGGAACCACCTATGGTACGACAGCTAACAACTGGATGGAGGCAAATATTTAAAAAGAGATACTTCGAAAAATATATTCTAGACATTTTCGGACCTGAGAGTCCAATTTAATTGAGTTATGATGGTCACACATAACATATTGAGGAAAGATCAATCAAAATGGTCGAAGATAATAATATAATTATATCGTCTCATCTTCTACAGCCACTCGATCCATCCAGTTTCAAGTCATTGAAATCCAAATGGACAGTGCTTCAGTAGACTGGCAGATACATAACGAAGGAAGAAAAGTATCTAAGAAACTCTTCAGCTCATTGGTAAAATGTTGAGAGTCGCTGATCCTGAAATAATCATGAACGGTTTTGATAAAGCACGCATTATTCCTTATAATTCCGATGTCGTGTCCGAAGAGAAATATGATCCATTATCATATAAGAAATAAGAAGGACATCAAAGAACCAATAGCAAATTAACAACAAATGATGTTGCAGCGAGTGTTGCAGGTCGTTCCAGGGAGAATGATATGCCACCAGATATAAAGTGCACATTTGACGAATTACTTCTATGTACTGTCAAACAATAAAATCCACCCGAAAAGGTGAAGAAGACGAAAGTAGCTTCTGGAGCAGGAGTGATAACAGCGGAAAAAGCTTTCAATCGCTTGCAAAAAATAAATAACACCAAAAAAAGGATCTCACGAAAAATTTTACCAGAAGAAAGCGGATGAGAGGAATAAATGACTCTTGATGATAGTGACGATGACTTATAAAAGGAGGTGAGACAAGAAGAGCCACTATAAGCTTCTATAGATGAAATCAGTCAGCCTTTCAATGGAATAACAGAAAATGATTGAGTGTTAATGTGCCTCTCTTCCTCAACTTTTATATGGAAATGCCCAGAACAATGTGAATTTACTGCAAGAGAGGACATAATTCTTTCACTTTTCACAAAATTTGAAATAGACTTTTCTTCATAAAACGTAGAATGATTCTCAGCTGAATATTGTCAAATGAACTCAAATCTTTTTTGTGAACGTTTTGATGTTTTGGTTTTGTTGGTATTGCAGTTGAGATATATAAAATAAAGTTTTGCAAAGATGCTTTTTATTTTTATTTCGACACCTACACGGGTTCGCCTCCCCAAGGGGGCAGAGATTTTTCTTCATGAGATTTCCTCTGTCGTATTGGCGAATGACTCGAAGTCTTCGCTGAACGGTAACAATATGAGGAAGATTGTCATTGTGTAAAGCAGCAATCAGAAATGTCTACTATGTAAGAATGTAGGCTTTCACGGCCGGTGTTAATACATCTCTGGTTTTTCGGGCTTGAGGGCCGTGTAGTGGAATTTTGTCTTCCGGAGCTTTCGTCTACATCTGCGGCAGCCATCTTCAGCGGTGTGGTCTTAGTTGAACTCTTCTATGTGAGTTTACTACTAGTAATAGTAAACTACTAGTAGTAGCAGTAAACTCACATAGAGGAGTTCAACTAAGAGCACGCCGCTGAAGATGGCTGCCGCAGATGAAGCCGAAAGCTCCGGAAGTCAAAATTCCACTACACGGCCCTCAAGCCCGAAAAACCAGAGTGTACTCTTTGAACACTTTATAACACTTTATTTCAATATTTCGACAGTTGTTACTGTCATCGCCAGGGAAGCTACAAAAATATCATATCATATGAAGAACAAACAAGAAAATGAATTATTACTCACAGTGTCGGCGAGAATGTATGCTTTTATGTTTTAATTTGAGCAAAATCATTTTGTGACAGGAGATCGAAGGACAAAATGTTTATATCAAAACTATTTTGTTTGAAATATCAATTGTTTGGTCAAAGTTATTTTTGTGTTGTTTTGAAGGAAAATTTGTTGTTCAGGTTAGGAATAAATAAACAAAGATAAAGTATGACAATATATGATACAGTGGCTGTTATATAACTGAAATTGGCTTTTCTAGTCATGATAAACTGACAATTACATGACTAGATATGAGCTATATTTATGTTGAGAAATAAAAAAATGAAAAATGCCCATTTTCGTATTAAAAAAGGTGGTATCAATCGATTCATCGAGAGGATTCCGAAATATCTATCTAATTACCCTTCGCGATCGGACTATATGATCCACTCACCTTGTGAAATTTGTTGCATATTGGTTATAAATAAAAACTTTGTGATGAAACGGCCTGGCCAAGCCCTTATCTGCTAATCGAATCAAATCAGTTTTATTATGAGGGAAGTGTACCCTTACATCGAGCTCGAATGTGGGTACCACATAAGCACATTGACCGTTACAGTTTGGACTATCCAGAAACACATCTAGACTCTCTGCCATACCTCTGCTAGGAATTATATCGACATCTGTTAGGAAGACATATTTGGTCTGGCAATTTTTCCGTGCCAAGTTTCTCAGATGATTCTGGGGATATGATAGTTTTGACCGCCATTTATGAGCCCCTTTGTTCAGTTCTCTCGTCAAATGCTGCAATACTTCATTGGGATTCTCGCACGTAAATTGCTCAAGTTTATCAAAATCGATGTTGAACTTTTTTGGCCGGCGTTCTTCTGCAAGTGTCAGATGAAAACTGACCCTATCTCTAATCTTGCTGTTACATCTCCTCAAATACGTCACGTACAAAAGTAACGAATTCAGTTCTTCGGCACTTGCTGCAAATAAAGCTAATGAAATAGGGCCGTTCCAATGACTGGAGACCTCTGTGATCGAGAGAAGTTTATCCAGAGAGCTTTGTGTTGCCAAACACGTTTTATATACTTCGTTTAGAACAACAAACTTATCACCTACTAATATGTTGTCAAATAATTTGTACTTGTGTTGGTTGTCCCATCTGCCCAAATTCAGATCCAATTTGATTAAGTAATCTTGTGCCTGTTTATCGCATTGTTCGTATATTATTTTCGGTGGTTTTTCGATAGGATTGAGCTCTTTTGGACAGTCTTGCGAGTACATCAATCTTACTGTCAGCATTATATTGTAAACTGTTAGAAAAATCAAGGCAGATATACTGGTTTTCCATAAACGACATGTTCCCTACAAAGAAAAAATAGTTAATTCTATTACACGATGTCAATTGCGAAATCATGCTTTCCACTATTTAATGTTGCCCGTTTTTTGAAAATAGAAATATGTTAAGCAACCACTTCCAATATTCAGTGAAAATATCTCCAAACTTAACGAGTGACAATCATAAAGAGAATCATTCGGTTGCAAAATTTGATTCCAAGTCGGTGAATCTTGTGAGCGATCGAATGCTTTCTTGATTTTGCGCTCGAAGCCGAATTAGATAAGAGCAAAATATAAGAGATAACCAGAGAACAACATACAACGGAAAAAAAACGGATTGACTTATATTGAGATTATTCAATAACTCGTTGAAACAATCTCCCATAAAGACCTGTTCTCTTTTTTGAGATTTTTGTGTGTGTTATATATGCAGTGCGATAAAAAAGATATCTACTGAATTGAACAGAATAAACATTTCCCAACGATAATCCATATTCAATTTCCATACTTTTTTTTGAAATTCGGTAAGCCATTCATATATTCGTACTGAAAAAAAGTTGACACTGTTAGAATTCGAACTGAAGATTATCCGCATACTAAAGATATGCTATTCGTTCTGGGCTATCAAGGTTCTGATGAAATATATGAAATTGATCAATTGTCCTGTCCCAAGATATATATTTTCAGCTGTTTGTTCTCTTTCATCTTCAGGTAACCAGTCACGAAGAGTACTGTTCATGACCCCTATCAGTTTTGCATTGTTTTACTTAGCACTAGTTGTAGTGAATTTGATACCTGATATCGAAGATAGATAGATAGATAGATAGATAGACATTTATTCATCATTTTTCCAACATGTACATCGGATTGGTAAGTCAAAAAGTGTAGAAATAGCCCAATTGGTGAGCGTAAATATTAAAAGGAAAAAACATATTAAAATACATTTTGTAGACATACTAAAATCATCAGCAACATCACAAATCTAAATTGGATTGACTATGCCAATGCAAGAATCAAAAGGCATTGCAACGTGTGTATACAAGTATAAGTATAAATGCAAAATAATCGTTAGTCACAGTTATGACAGTTATTATAATCCATCTAGGAGTGTTGACAGTGGGATATACATTCATTTATATGATAGAATGCGTTCGAGGTAAGAAAAGTTCTCAATTGGGACTTGAATTTCGAGAGATTAGTTTGTTTTTTTAAATGATCTGGTAACATATTGAACAGGTAGGGCCCAGCATACCTTGGTGATTTTTTGTGACTTTCATATTTAATTGCTCCTAAGCGAAACTCATTTTTCGTTCGTGTTGAATACTGGTGAATGTCTGCGTTTAGCGTAAAGCAATTTTTATGAGTGAAAGTATGGCTCAGATGTTTATACAAATATATACCTATGCATGTAAGGATTTTTGTTTGTGTGGAAGTATCTCTGCAAGACTCACGATAGCCGAGGGAAAATATAAGGCGTATAATTTTTTTCTGCGCCATAAAAACTATGTTATTATCCTTCACGGGACTATAAACTATGATATTGTAACTCAAAGTTGAATATACTAGAGCGTAATGAACAGTTATCATTCCTTCACCATAAAGGCAGCTCTTCAAATTTCTCAGTGCAAAGTACTGTTTGTTTAACTGTGAGCAAATCGTGTTCACGCATCCTGTCCAGTCAAGATTTTCATCTACAATGATACCTAGGAATTTGCAGCTGTTACTGAATGCAACTGTATTATTATTAATTTTCAGGTTATCGATATTTTATTTTACAATAGATGGTTTTTGAAATAGGATGGCCACTGTCTTATTGTTATTGATATCAACTACGGAGTACAGTGGATAGGTCTGTCCTACTTGTGTATTATCATGTCCCAATACAGTGTATTTTATCATATGGAATACTGGCCTGAGGATGCTCAAATGACTGCCAGAGAGTTTTTGTGCTTCAAAAAAGGGCCATTCGATGTATTGTGGGTGTTAACAAGAGAACTAGTTGTAAGCAATTATTCAAAGAGTTGGGTATTCTTACGTCAACGTCCATTTATATTTATCAATTATTACTCTTTCAAGGCGCTCAATCACAGAAATAATTGCTCTAGGAATCACCTTCTTGAAATCCCTTTTCATAGACGCTCAAAAATAGAATGCAGTCCTAAACTAATGGGAATTGAAGCGTACAATAAATTACCGGAAGATATCAAGCAACTCCCATTTGGAAAATTCAGAAGTTCAATTAAAAAACTATTGCTAACTAAAGCATTTTATAATATGAATGAATACTTCTCTGCGAGTCTCGACGCAAATGAATTTGATATCTATGAAATATTTGTAACCATTGTTGTTTTTATACTATTTTTACTGTTGTTGTCAAACTTTTTGAATACTTTTGTGAGTTTTAATGTCATATGCTAAATGTTGACTTTCTATTTTTTCATAATTTTTTTAACGTTTCTGTTTTCAACTCTTATGACTTGTTTTATTTCATACCTCGTATGATCCTCTGAGAACCAATAAATACTTGACTTGATAATTAAGTGGTTTTTCCGACACCAGGTATCAAATTGAAGGAGTACATTAGCTATCTTCGTTCGCGTTTGATCGGCATCCGCACTAGAAACTATGATGGAAGTGTCATCAGCAAACATATAAACTTTACCATCATTAATGTAGTCAGGAAGGTCGTTTATAAAAGCCATTGATTGAAGCAATAGTACATGTCATGAGTTTGTCCTGATATTGAATTATAATATTCTCTCAATATGTTTTTTACATATCATTATGTTTTAAACAATTATATATAATACTAACTGATCCGTGCCCACTTCGTTGAGCGTTAATCAATTTTATGATGCGATTATATTGTGTAGTTCCTTGTTCTAAGTTTTGTCAGGTTTATCACAGCTCTGCCTTCTGGGCGCACTCGAAAGAGCGTTTGAAGGAAGTCGAAAATGTTATAAACCTCCTTTTTTAACAATTAAACAATGAATTTCGATAAAATACGAAACATGCCCCTCCATCAATTCTGTTAGTTAATATTTCTGCAGAAGTTGAAGTTGAGTGGACCTAGGACACGAGTTGGAATTTCGGAAAACCCTTTTTTATCGGATGCCTATGTCGTACAAAGAACACACCCTCAAAGTTTCAGATATCTATCATCAGCGCTATAGACTGTGCGTTGGATGACCCCCAAAATGACTTCCTACCTATTTCAAACTCCGTTTTGAAGTAGATTGAAGTACGTTGTCCCATACGAACTTTGGCTTCGTTTTTTCCTCCCCCAGTGGTGGAATGACGGAAAACCTTTTCTTATCGGATACCTACGTCAAACAAATAACACTCCCCCAGATCTTTACCATCAGCCGTGTCGGCCGTTTTCCACCCCCTTAGAGGTGGAATTTCGGAAAATACTCTCTTACCGGATGCCTAAGTCATAGAAAGATAACACCCTCCGAATTTCAAGTACCCTTAATCATAGGTTCAAGCTGCACGTTGATCCGTCAGTCAGTTATTCAGGACAAACCATTTCATAATTATAGATTAGCAAAAATATACTTTTTTTGTAGAACTGATAGAGACAAACATTTTTACTGAACATTATTTTAGTCTACACCGAACCGTTTAGTCAGCGCACACCATTAAAGCATCACATCTCGCCCGCCTTTCTCCGATTTAATTTACACATACTATGATTTTTCACTGAAATTTTATTTCAATCACAATGAAATATAGTGTATATCACCCCTGAATAGGGTAGCTTTCTGTCAGTGGAAGAATTTTCGCAATCGGATCAGTATTTCCGAAGATTACCCCTTACAAACAAACATACAACCTTAGAAACAAAGTAAGAAACGAACCTCTTTATAATATAAGTATAAAAAATAGCTACAGATTAGTATAGATATAGAAGTATAGATATGAATGTACTTCTTCTGTATTGTTGAGAAAAATAAAGACCTTGATTACTATCATGATTATTTTCGTTGCTTGAATAACCTCACAAAACCACGAGCATTCCGAAAGTTATTTTTGAAGAATTTTCAGTTGATTGAAATTCAAATTTTTTTCGGATGTATCGTGTAACCCATTCTATTCAGCAATAAAATACCTATGAAACTTTGTCATCTTGCAATAAAAAGTAAACGAACTCTTTTCGCGAAAGAATACATAATCATTTTCTGCATAATGAAGCAGTTTTATAATGAACATGCTTTCTTCTCTACCATCAGGTCGAAATGAACTGAAATGTGCTTTTAATTTTCACAGCAGAGGAGTTCAACTGTATAGTTTATTATTTAGACATATTGATAAATATCGATAAGTTATATTATCATGGCAGTGGCGTAGCAAAAGGAGCGAAAGTGAATCACAGATGAAGAAGTGAAAGTTTCCCTCTACGCTCCTTCTGACGTCGATAATGATTTCTTGATCGAGAGAAAGCGACTCCAGACTTCCGATTCTAATTCACCAATGAAAATATCCTCAACTTTCTCCGTGTCTTTTCAACCCTTTGAGTAAGGCTTCCCGTCCACTGGAAGCGGAAAGCTGCGAACTACCAAGCAACGAATTCGTGCGAACGCAGTTCGTCCAAAATCGTACGAGGCACATCGTCCATTCTTTCAGTATTCGTCCGGATTCGAAGTAGGCGAGAAGGCTCTTCTGAACGGATTTATTCAGTTTTTTTTATTATTCATCTGGTTTATTTTCGCTGTGGAATCATCACCATTGATTCATCTACGTATTAGGCACAGGCGATATTGACCAAGACGAAAAATGTGGGTGAATCCCGTGTATGCAAAAAGTTACTTGTTACGCATGTAAAAGTTGATAATTCGTTGGCATAGTCCATTTTTGTGTGTCTCGATTCGCACTAGACCGCAATTATACTTCGGTTGGTCCCATCCGAATAGATCACCTTGTAGATGTTCAAAGAATTATTAAAAGGCGATCAAAATTTTATTCAGACTGATCTCGTACTAATGAAGTAGTCTAAATGAGCTGTTTATTCTTCAAATAATCCACCACTATAAACTAAGAATTTGATACTGACAGTATTTGAATGCTAATATAATATAATGTTGCAAAACTCAAATAACCAGAAAACTGACACTCATTTAATGAAATTGCGGAGGTAATCCGCAAAAGTACCATTTGTAATTACTGGTCTATGTAGAATTTACCAAAAGTATTTTATTTTTAGGACCAGCCTACATTTGATCGTATGATGTCCGTGCTCATATCGATTTGGTTGGCCGCGGAAGTGGCAGCATGTCTTGTGCCGTGGCTTTTGAATTGATCAGTATCAACACCACCAAATTGCAGACTCATTTTCAGCAAACGGCTGAAGATCTGAGTTGTGGCTGGGTGGTGAAGATTTTTATAAGAAAAATGAGAAAAAAACCTAATTCCGATGTCGGAGTGAATGTGTGCGATTTTTTAATTGATAATCGTGGATGTCATACACAATTCACGTTTCACCGTGGAATATTGGGAAAAAAAATCATATACTTGTGGTTGTTGCTCTCTTGGTCCCGAACTTCTGTTGATGATTTGGTTCTCGACAGTGAAGAGACAAGCACGTCCGCCCCTCAAGGGGAAGACTCCCCAACTCCCCATTGGGCCACCGTGCTGGGATTCACACGCTAAAAGGCAAAAGGCCTCGTCAATACATTTTCTGCGGAAGATACGATCTCTGAAGGGCGACACTCCTCCACCGGTAAACGATTTTTTTTTTACTGAATCATTGGTAATAAAAACGCTACTCATTCTGATTTTGAATGATATTTGTACGCTTTAGCAAGCTTTAGAGCAAACATAACAATGAGTTTGTGATATATTTTTCGAAATGAGGTTTTCCGATTTTTCTAATTTGGTCAACACTTGGTGAGGGTCCCAGATTTTCTCATATCGGGAAGAAAGTGGATCGTAGTTCGAAAATACCTCTCTGAAACATTTCCATTGTATCATAATTACCTGCATGACTACTTGTAGTAGTACCTCTATGACTGAAATGCGCAAGTTGAAAGAAAGAATGAATCACGATGCCCCTATCTCAAGATTCCTCACTCGAATATCCGTCAATATACTTCTTGCGCTGAATGTGATAATTTCGAAAGTGTAAATTGATTACAAATAAGTAAATTGAAGTAAATTTTCCATAATATGGAAAACAAAAGAACGATGCTTAGTGAAGACAACGTAGAAACTTGGCGAACACTACGGAAACGCGAAGAAAAACTCCGTTCCTACTTGTACAGTAAGTAGGATGTTTTTAATGTTTTTTGTCATGTTTTAGAGAAACCAACGAAATGAGTGGACAAATAATTGGAAATAGATGAGACTGACAATGATTTCTGATCATTGATCATCGGCAGGGGCAATCTACTTTGTAGATCAACATACGGCTGAACTTCATTCATCATCCTACGCCGTTTTTTGCCCTGCATACTTTTTGAGTTGTGCCAGCCGAGTGTCTCGCGCCGAAAGAAAATTTCTCTTTGGTTGGCGCAGGTTCGTCGTCAGATCTGACATCGGAATTTTCCGCCACCAACATTGAATCTTTCCGTAGTGATGACGCTGTTACTACTATACTGGGAGATGATCCGACTGAAGCAAAGTCTCACGGTAGAGATATCCAGGACGATTTTGCACTGCGGTGGTATACCTATCTGACACAAGGACAAGAGAACGACAACGAAGAACCTTAGGACACTCGAGGACAAACTCCGTTCTTACTCATCGTAAGTAAGTTTGTTATTCATATTTTTTCACGTTTTAGAACGGAACCAAAAAAAGTGAGTGGACATATAATTGGAAACAGCTGATACTGACAATGATTTCTGATCATTGATCATCGGCAGGGGCAATCTACTTTGTAGATCATTCTACGGCTGACCTTCAATCATCATAGTTTTTTTGTTCTGCACACTCCCTGAGCTGTGTACACCGAGTGTCTCGCGCACGAAAACAATTTATTCTTTGTTGGCGCAGGTTCCAGGCCATTACACTACCTCATATCCACCCCAACTGAATCCGGTAGTCCAGACCTATTTTCTCGGCATCTGAGTTGAGGTTTTTTACTGAACCCTCAAATTTCATTGGGCAAAGGTTTCTCAGCCCTCAGTACAGCTATGCCTGATGAGTGATCGATATGCTGAAGTATTCAAGACTACTTTGTCTGACATAGCCGGTGCTGATGAAGCATTGTGCAACATTCCTTCCTCGATTTCAAACCACAGGAGATTTCTGCTTGCACTAGACCTGAAGATACAACCTTCCCCTTCAAAACACTTTGAGGCACTGCTCAACGAAGTCAATGGCAATCCTAGAAGAACCAACAGAGGGGGGGACACCTCAAGCAGACAAAAGAGAGGATGGTGAGAGCGGTTCCCGATGTACAACAAATGGAAGAGGTAACACCTATTTGAAACTATACGCTGGTCGCATTGAATATTTGACAGCACGTGGCAATCCATAACTAACAACTCCTACATTTTGGAATGGGTTCAGGGATATAACATTCATTTTTATGCCCAACCTTATCAAAAATAGGCACCTGAGCCGCCAAAAATTCCACCCAGCCAGCTAAACCTCTATTATGAGAGTTTAGCTATATTACTGGAATTTGACGACATTGAACCAGCTGTCAATGTCAGGAGCAATTTTTGGTTCAGCTATTTTCTCAGGTTTGAGTCTAACTGATAGCTATAGATTTCTTTTTAATCTGAAACATTTGCATGAATTCAAAACAGCCCCGCACTTGGAGCTGTGAAAAATCTGATGTCTGAAAATAGTTTTTTAACGTCAGTGGATTCGACAGATGCCGATGAACGAAGTATTTGCTATTCCAATCTAGAGACAACATTTCTGAATTTGAATTTTTCGTGTTTTGGCTTATCTTTGCCCTTATATATTTACAAAAATCTCGGAACTGGTTATACAGTTTTTGAGTTCAAGAATTTTTGTATCTGTAGCTATTTTCTATTAGTATTACCAAGATGGGGTATTCAGAAAACATCCAACAAATTTGAGGTATCTTGGTAACCATTAGGATTTCGGTTTGCCTTGTGGTTGAATATAGGTGGCCGTCTACAAAATTATTAGAGGGGCACCGATATATAACCTTGCAGACGGATCGAGGAGATTTTGACAATGTAAATTTCCAGCGAGTTACACTGACTTTTTATGTTATTGGACAACTAGAAGGTAAAACAATGCCTGAATTCCCCAGAATATTACAAGCAACAACGAGAAAGTCAAAGGTTTCAGGGAAGCTGGCCAAACTTCACATTAATTTTCAAATCCTTCAGACAGTTCTCCTCAAACTGTCACATTCTGTCACATAGAGACAACAACACCGTCAACGCGCAGATCAACCGGATGTGTGGAATGAAGCACCCAAACCTCAACGGAATGGCTGGTGATATTTGGAAGTGATGTGAAGAATGAAGCATAATGATATTCTGGAACTTGAGTTTTCTGGTGGAGAATATTAAAAAAAAATTATTAACTAGTGATGTTCTCCTCATAAATAAATTCGAAATATGAGTTCATAGCAGATCAAATTCCATGATGTGTCACCTTCGGAATGCAATATTTAGAATACGCCTTCCAAGAGCGGGCAAAAATTTCGATAACCTGAAGTTGATCTGTTTACTAACTACTCTAATAAATAGGGTAAAACATTTTTATCTTTACAGCCAGACCCCATAAGTTATGCAACTGATGCATTACATTTACTTGGTCTGAAACGAACATTTGTGTATTCCCAATCATCACCACTTCCACTTTCCCTAGAATATTGAAAATGATTGAAGGGGACAAAGTAACATGTTCTGTGTTTCTGTTATCGCAGTCCAAACTTGGTTTCCACAAATTGATATCAATTTTGAATTCCAATATATTGTATTTTGAACCACAATATAATATTTTTTCAGCTTCGTTTAAGCACCTACATCCACTGTGGTGCCATCGTACCCTGGGTGAACCGATTTTGTCTAGCATCCATTTCCCAGGAGAAAAACTGAGGGGTGAACCTTCAGCGATTCTGATGGCATCACTGATTGCAAGTACGATGAAACCATAATGAGATGTGGATAAGGTAGATCGCCAATCGGTGTAGCCAGGTAAAAATTATAGTACTAGAAAAATACATAGATCAGCTTAAAATCTGATATCTCATGCAGGTAATTATGATACAATGGAAATGTTTTAGAGAGGTATTTTCGAACTACGATCCACTTTTTTCCCGATATGAGAAAATCTGGGACCCTCACCAAGTGTTGACCAAATTAGAAAAATCGGAAAACCTCATTTCGAAAAATATATCACAAACTCATTGTTATGTTTGCTCTAAAGCTTGCTAAAGCGTACAAATATCATTCAAAATCAGAATGAGTAGCGTTTTTATTACCAATGATTCAGTACAAAAAAAATAAAAATAAAAAAAAATCGTTTACCGGTGGAGGAGTGTCGCCCTTTAGAGATCGTATCTTCCGCAGAAAATGTATTGACGAGGCCTTTCGCCTTTTAGCGTGTGAATCCCAGCACGGTGGCCCAATGGGGAGTTGGGGAGTCTTCCCCTTGAGGGGCGGACGTGCTTGTCTCTTCACTGTCGAGAACCAAATCATCAACAGAAGTTCGGGACCAAGAGAGCAACAACCACAAGTATATGATTTTTTTTCCCAATATTCCACGGTGAAACGTGAATTGTGTATGACATCCACGATTATCAATTAAAAAATCGCACACATTCACTCCGACATCGGAATTAGGTTTTTTTCTCATTTTTCTTATAAAAATCTTCACCACCCAGCCACAACTCAGATCTTCAGCCGTTTGCTGAAAATGAGTCTGCAATTTGGTGGTGTTGATACTGATCGATTCAAAAGCCACGGCACAAGACATGCTGCCACTTCCGCGGCCAACCAAATCGATATGAGCACGGACATCATACGATCAAATGTAGGCTGGTCCTAAAAATAAAATACTTTTGGTAAATTCTACATAGACCAGTAATTACAAATGGTACTTTTGCGGATTACCTCCGCAATTTCATTAAATGATTGTCAGTTTTCTGGTTATTTGAGTTTTGCAACATTATATTGTATTAGCATTCAAATACTGTCAGTATCAAATTCTTAGTTTATAGTGGTGGATTATTTGAAGAATAAACAGCTCATTTAGACTACTTCATTAGTACGAGATCAGTCTGAATAAAATTTTGATCGCCTTTTAATAATTCTTTGAACATCTACAAGGTGATCTATACGGATGGGACCAACCGAAGTATAATTGAGGATTAAACGACTTACCTGAAGGAAGTTCAATCCAAATTATACGAGGTTGGTCACATCCGAATATAGAGACACCCACCCATCTCAAAAAAAAAATCCAATATATTATTTTTTCTGTCAACCCGACCCAAAAAGGCGATATCATCGCAAGATATATTGACGGATATTCGAGTGAGGAATCGTGAGATAGGGGCATCGTGAATCATTCTTTCTTTCAACTTGCGCATTTCAGTCATAGAGGTACTACTACAAGGTGATCTATTCGGATGTGACCAACCCCGTATAATTTGGATTGAACTTCCTTCAGGTAAGTCGTTTAATCCTCAATTATATCTCAGCAGAACGGGATAGGTTCGCACTTCGCACCTAATCGATCGGATGTAAACTGACCAACGATACGGTTCCCTTCCGTTGTCGTACAAATTCTGAATATTTGATTTCGAAACTCTAGCAGTTTTCCGATACCAATTTACGAGAGGCCTGGGTTGCATAGTGTGAGAGAAGTTTTTCGAATCTCAAACCAATTGAAAACTACCTCCGTCAACCACGTTGTATCTAAGAATGAATAGTCATGCAATCGAAGGACATGAGAAGGTGAATGAGAATATTGACACCGTGAATAATGTCTCTGCTAGTAAAATTCGAAAATAGTGAAATGTATTCAGATGTAGATGAATGTGCGGCTATTGAGATTGTGCGCGACAACATCGCTATTAGCCCGGGGGAGGTAACGACATATTTCATTGCACCATTCCCGCGAGCAAAATTTTTTTGTATGAGTTATGTGTGTAATGTTTAACAGTAATATGAACGTCTGCCAGGGTACCCCCACGACAGCGGCTTACAGGTGTATTATTCATATCAAGAATGAAATGAATTACAATATCTTGAGTTATTTTTATTTTGTCATAATCTTACAAAATTGACGTTTCTATCAACAACCGCCATTCCTCTGTTTCTCTTATATATAAAGGGCGATTACAAATATTGAAAGCATGAACTACGATAACTATGATACATCTCACCCTTTCCTAATTTCAAAATGAGATGAAACATTTTCACTAATCAGTATGACTAAAATGAAAATCTAACTGGAGCTTTAACTAATCTACCTGATCTAGTGATATAAGGTGACTTTGAAACAGATATAGGTTCTTTAATGCTTTGATCAGTAGAAATGTCAGAATCAATTCTGGGAGAAATATGTGACGGTGAATATGAAGTATTCAACATTCCGCTAGTGTTATCTGAAGAAGGCTGAGAATCGGGAATATTGTTAGGAGAGCTATCCTTCAAACTACCAGTAGAAGTTGAATAATCATTTGGCGTTGATAATTAATTTGATGACTCTTTCTAATCTATTCTGTTTCTTCGTACAAAGTTTTCACCATTAAATACCCTATATGATCTCGGTGTCTCCAATGATTTGACTATTTTTCCAGGTTCCCAAACATTCTTTTTATGATTATGAACAGTTACGTTAGAATGTGGTCTCAAAGGTTTCATATCTTTTGCCGATTTGTTATAATATTCTTGACTAATTTTTGTTTCTCAAGGAGCTTCTGTTGAACATTTTCACAAATCGATGGTTTAAGTAGACTAGATGATGACAAAATGGTTAAGGCTTTCGCGGCCGAGGTTATTAGTATAACTACTTCTCTTCGGGCTTGAAGGCCGTCGTTCTTCGGAATTTCTTCCTGACGTTTCGCTAGCGCGAGTGGCCAGCTTCTTCAGAGGCTTATTCATCTCCGATGACTAAACAGTTCGATTTCTCAAGGCGTATTTATATTGATGCAGGTAGTCTGGAGTGTTAATTACTTCTGTCGGGTTCGGGGAATAATCATCATTACTAGTTGCCGCACTACCTGCTGTGATTTCATAAGTTATTCTTGTTTTCTTCAGAATCGGATTCCAAATTCTGTTTAGAGTCAACGCTTCTTCCTTTCTGTTAAAATTGTCCGCATGTTTTTGGATCTCTATTGCCTCCCGCACCAGTCGGCTATGGTAACCCTGGTTGGGGGCAATCAGTGTGGCATTTTCGAACAGAATCTTGTGGTCGCCCTCACTCAATGCGTGTTCCGCCACCGCCGATTTGTCGGTTTGCCCCAGCCTGCAGTTCCTCTGATGCTCTTTGAGCCTTGTACCCATGGATCTTTTCGTAGTACCGATGTAAACCTTCCCACAGGTGCACGGAATGCGATAAACCCCTGCCGCTGACAGTGGGTCTCTTTTGTCTTTAGCCGACCTGAGGCTTTGCTGGATCTTCTTGGTCGGCTTGAAAACTGTTTTTATGTTATATTTCCCCAAGAGTTTTCCAATTCTGTCAGTGACCCTCGGGATATATGGCAGATATGCATTCGCAACTACCTGAGATGCCTCCCTATTATGAACCGTGGGACTCTTCGGTTTCATGGCCCTGTTGATCTCAGATACACTGTACCCATTCGACCTCATCAAGTGACCTTGACCTCATCAAGCCCGGAGAGAAGTAGTTATAGATTAGATGATGATGGAATTTTAGTTTCACACAAACGGCCCATTAATAATTGGGATGGAGTATAATTCATATGCTTGAGAGGGGAGTTCCTGTAAACTGATAATGCTGTGTATATATCTTTATTTTCCTCAGTGGCTTTTCTTATAATATTTTCTCCTAATGACACTGCTTTTTCGGCAAGACCATTCGCACGAGGATAATAAGGACTTCTGGTTTTGATATCAAAGTTCCATTCTGCTGCAAATTGTTTGAAATTGTAGCTATTGGAAGGAACATTGTCACAAAATGAAATATCAGGGCTACCAAATCTAAAAAAAATTGATTTCAGAACATTATGACAGACAAAGCCGATTTACTTTCTGAAGACGTGAGCTCTAGCCAATTTGAATAAGAATCATAAACCACCAGAAAACTTTTATTCCCAAAAGAGAAAATATCTTTTCCCACCCTTTGCCAAGGTCTCTCCGGAATATCCAAAGGAATTAGAGTTTCTTTCGAATTTGTTCTGGAAAATTTTTCACAAATCTTGCATTTTTTTATGAAATTTTCAATATCTGAGTTCAGTCCAGGCCAATAGAAAACTTGACGAGCTCGTGACTTACATTTTTCTATGCCAAAATGTCCCTCGTGAATCAAACGAATCATCTCATCACGCAAACACTTAGGAACAATCACTTTGTTCTCCAGAAAAAGAAGGTCATCGCTGAATGAAATGTTTTCTTTCAGTTTGAAATAATGTTTGATATTAGGTGAGACATTCTGCTTGCTGCTTGGCCATCCATTCATATGATAACCAATTATCACTTTCAGGTCAGGATCTGACTTCGTAGAATCCACAAATTGACTTTTACGTTTAGAAGACATTGGTAGGCTATTTTGTTAATGAATGTATAGCATATTCGTATCCAAAGTCAGATTTGAGACCTGTTTCATAGAGAAAAGCTCTTGATAGTGTATCCGCAATGTAGAGAAATTTACGTTTAGAAGACATTGGTAGGCTATTTGTTAATGAATGTATAGCATATTCGTATTCAAAGTCAGATTTGAGACCTGTTTCATAGAGAAAAGCTCTTGATAGTGTATCCGCAATGTAGAGGAATTTTCCTGGCTTATAGCAAACTTTTATATCATAATTCAATAAACGAAGCAATATTCGTTGAATTCGAGGTGAAATTGAATGCAAGTCTTTACGAAATATTGATTCTAATGGTTTATGGTCAGAGTTTACTTTTATATTCGGGAGTCCGTATATGAAATAATGAATCTTTTGTATTGCGAAGACAATTGCCAAAGCTTCCTTTTCGATCTGGGCATATTTTTGCTCAGAGGCATTCAGACTTCTGGATGCAAATGCTACAGGGTGTCCATTTTGAAGCAAGCAACATCCAAGGCCATCTTTAGAAGCATCTGTCTCAATTTCCACCAATTCATGTGGATTGAAAATGGAGAGAACAGGTGCTTTCGTTAATGAATATTTCAATTTAGCAACAGCACTTTTTTGTTCTTCAAACCAGTGCCACTCAACATTATTTTTGGATAATTCTCGTAAAGGAGCAGAAACTTGAGAAAGATTCAGCATGAATTTTCCAACAAATCTCACCATCATCCCCAGAAATCTTAAGAGTTCTGTTTTATTCCTTGGATCAGGCATATCTGTGATGGCTTTAACATAACTCAAATTTGGTCTCACCCCTTCTTTAGAAAAAATTTGGCCCATAAATTTCACACTTTTCATTTTAAACTGTTCCTTTGACTTATTGACCTTAACATTATATTTCAAAGCCTTTTCTAATACTAACTCCAAATTCTTATCATGTTCTTCCTCAGTACGCCCTGTATTATTCATATCAAGAATGAGATGAATTACAATATCTTGAGTTATTTTTATTTTCTCATAATCTTACAACTGCAGCGAAAAGTCAACAACAAAATTCATAGCCGCAAACGTGAAACTCGTTCGACGTATCAGTTGAAATATGAGAAGCTCAGAAAATATCTTCTTTCATCTTGATTCCACAACAAAACCCGTCTTCCACCCACATAGGTGGCGCAAAAAAATGAGAAATGAACTTGTTTCCGCAAGGATGAAATTGATTGAGATGCTTCTTTTTATCAATTCTAAAATTAAAATTCTGTCAGTAATGAAATACAAGAAAAGTCGTCTGCCAAGGGTATGAAGTTGCGCTCGACATGCAACGCGCGAGCACCACGGCTGCGACTCTGTGTATATGATAGATAATTAACCATATACGTTAATCTTTTTGCCTTTTATTTCGAAATATATTATGAATTACAAATTGACAAATTATATAAAATATGCAACAGAATAATATCGACAATCGAAATCTTGTTTTTTTTGTATCCAGGAAACAGCATACTGATTTTCTTTCAAAAGAATTAGGAACAGTAGGAAACAACAAAATCTTCAAAGAAGTAGGTAAGTAATATCGAACATGCCGCCCCCCTCGACTGCCTTGAGGCTTCAACAATTGGTTTCACTATCTTCATCCATAAGTAGAATACAAAGCTCAACGGCAGGTCTTTTCAAGACAGTTGATGATGTTCTGATTGTGGCTTCACGAACAATGCCATCTTCTCCAGGGTGAACAGATTCCACAACGCCCAGCTGCCATTTTAGAGGTGGAAGATTATCCTCCTTCACAATGACCATCACACCAGGTTGAAGTAGATTGGTAAAAATCTTTTTCCATTTTGTTCGCTGTTGAAGCTCCGATATTTATTCTTTAGCCCAGCGTTGCCAAAAATGTTGTGTGATTTTCTGAGGTCTTTGGAATTTCGATAACTTATTCTCGGTTATTTGAGTGTAATCATGATCAGGCAGGCTAGTGAGTCTTTCTCTAGTCAGGAAGTGCGATGGAGTCAAAGTTTGAGGATCGGAAGGATTTGTGGATAGTGGGGATAAGGGACGTGAGTTGAGACATGCTTCAATTTGTACCAATACAGTATTAAACTTCTCAAAATTTAGCAAAGCATTATTCAAAACTCTCTTTAGATGAAATTTTAATGATTTCACCCCTGCTTCCCATATTCCACCGAAGTGGGGAGATCTGGGTGGTATGAAATGCCATTTGACATAATTCTGACTCAACTCAGTTTGAATTCCGTCTTTATTATGGATTATGAATTTATCTATTTCATTTCTGGCACCTATGAAGTTACTACCATGATCTGAATAAATATTAGCACAAAAACCTCTGCGGGAGAAAAATCTGCGCAAAGCCGCCATAAATGTTTCAGTAGATAAATCAGTTACCGGTTCTAAGTGCAACGCCCGTGTTGATAAGCAAACAAAAACTGCTACATATGTCTTCAGTTTCTTGTAGTTTCTGGTAGGCCTGTCTTTGATGATGAAATAGCCACAAAAATCCACTCCAACGTTATAAAAGGGTCGATTTGGAGTCACACGATAATCAGGAAGTTCCCCCATAAGATATTTTTGATTTACTGGACTGATACGAAAACAAGTTGTGCATTTGTTAACAATTAACTAAATTGCGACTTGAAATCAGCCAGAAACGTTCTCTTAATGATGCTAATACTAGTTGAGGTCCTGCATGTAAAAGTCTAGCGTGCTCATAATTAACTATAAGTTCTGAAAAAATATGTTTCTGAGGTGAAATAGCTGGGAATTTTTTCTCGAAATTGAAGTTTGATAGTTTCAAGCGACCTCCAACTCTCAGTATATTATCGTCATCTGAGCAAGGATTGAGATTTGATAATTTGCTGTTATTTTCAACCTGATTATACCTTTTCAAATCTGATATTTCTTTAGAAAATTCACACTGCTGAAACAATTGTATCAACCTTTTGAGAGAAGAATTCAACTCATCAACAGATAGGGACATTTTTTTACGGTTTTGTTTTTCCGATGAAGGAATTCTCGCATTTCGAAAAAATCGGAGTATGTAAGCCGTAACTCTTTGTAATTTAGACAAAGAGAAAAATCTGTTGAAAATATCTGGAATCATTGAAACTGAAAAAGAGAGAAGTTTAATAGGTTTCAAATCTTCGAGTTGAGATTTGAAACGTATCCAAGTAGTGAAAATATTCATAGGAATAGATTCATCCCATCCAACTTTAGATTGCCAGAGTCGTTGAATCAATAATTTTGCCACTATTATAACTGGAGCTAATAGGCCAAGAGGATCGAATATTTTGGAAACTATTGATAATATCGATCTTTTAGTGGTTACTTTTTCAGAAATATCCCGAATGGAATAATCGAAAGTGTCTGATTTGGAATTCCACACTAAACCAAGGGTTTTGTTATCGTGTCGCTCACCGAATTCCAAAATTCCTTCGGTTTCGTGCGGTTCATCAATGATTTCTAAGCAATTTGATAAAAAATTTCTCAGTTCGAACCCCCCTGATTCCATAATTTCAGAAACTCGATTTTTAATATACTTAACTTCATCGATAGATGAACCACCTGTGCATAGATCATCCACGTAAAAGTCTTTAGCAATTATTTTGCTTATCTGTGGGTCGGAAATTTTGCACTCATCGGAAAGCTCTTTGAGATACCGTGTAGCCAAAAATGAGGCAGATGACGTGCCATAAGTAACAGTGTTTAATTGGAATATATCAAGAGTAGAATGTGGATCTGATCTCCACAGAAAGAGTTGAAAATCTTTTTGATGTTCGTTAACGAAAACCTGGCGATACATTTTGGCCAAATCTCCAGTTAACATGATAGGATGCTTTCTTACTCGTAAAACAATTGAAAAGAGGTCTTCCTGAAGGGTTGGACCCACGCGAAGAATATTGTTGAGAGAGATACCACTTGATGTTTTGGCTGGGCCATCAAAAACAACTCTCAATTTTGTTGTAGTACTATCCTCCTTGAATACACAATGATGAGGAAAGAAAAAATGTGGTTTTTCAGTATCCACGTTGGCCACACGTGACATGTGTCCTAACAATTCGTACTCTTTCAAGAAATTTGAGTATTGCGTTTTTAGATCTGTATTTTTGTTCAGTTTTTTCTCTAATGTCAAAAACCGCTTGGTTGCATTATCTAAAGAATCTTCGAGAATATTTGGTGATTCTTCAAACGGCAAGTCAACAATGAAATGCCCATCAGAACTTCTTTTTGTCGTTTTCATGAATAATTCTCCGCATGCAATTTTACTATATGAATCAGTATTGATGGGATAAACATTTTCAATTTCCCAGAATTTCAATAAACTGTCATCCAAAGACTCATCGTTCTGAGATAAATTGCATGAAACATTCGAAGAAAAACTATAACCTTGAGAGTATATTTTTCCTGATACAACCCATCCAAATTGAGTTTTTTGCATAACTGGGAGATTTTTTTCCTAGTTTTATCTGACCTATACTGATTGAATCCCAAAAATAATCAGCACCAATGAGAATTTCAATTGGGCCTAGTTCAGTGTAAGATGGGTCTGCGAGAATAAGATTCGGAGGTAATTTCAATTTTGACACATCAATAGAAATGGAGGAAATCAAGCCCGTTATTTTATGTAAGGTTGAACATTTCAGTTTTAGTGTGAATTACCTTTGTTTAGATACCAAGGTAACGAAGGTTTGCTTGACAGCACGTGTCACTGTGGACTGTAGTGGTAAATTCAGTCTTTTACATAAATCTTCAGTTATGAAACTTGACTCACTTCCATTATCTAAAAGAATTCTGCAAGTATGAACTCTTTTTTTTTTCATCATAAATATTGACTAATGCAGTGGATAATAAAACTTAACTAGCTACGTCAGTAGATAAATGAGATATAATGTTATTTTGGTTAGTGTCAGACTCATCAATAAATTCAGTAGCATGAACTGTGACGTTATTATTTGATATACTTGCTTGATTCGAATCTTGATTTTTAGTCGATGGATTATCATAATGTAAAAGTGTGTGATGCCTTTGTTCACATTTTCTGCATGAAATAGAACGACATTCTTCAGTACGATGATTTTTTCGCAAGCAATTGATGCATAGATTGAGTTTTTTAACTGCCGCATTCCTAGCTGAAATTTTTAGATCAATGAAAGATCTGCAGTTGAATATTGTGTGATCTTTATTACAATAATAACATGTAGGTATTCGATTGCTAGATAATAAACCTCTAGTTGTTTTCGTTTTGCTTGGAATGCTATTTTGATGATAAGATTGAATACTTTCCAAAAATTTGCATTTTTCAGTTAGAAAATTTGTTGAGTTATCTATGGAAACAGTGTCTTGTTTCGAAGATTCACATTCCCATTCACGTCTCGTAGTGGAATCTAATTTCAATGATATTAAATGAACTATTAAAGAATCCCAATTTTTTACTGGTTCGCCCAGAACCTCCAATGATCGTAAATGTTTGGTCATTTCATTTGAAAGACTACGCAAAGCGATTGCATTTTCTTTCAATATGAGGTCTATGTCAAATAAGGCCTGAATATGATTTTTCACCAGAACTTTTTTATTTTCGTATCTTTCAACCAGCAAGTCCCAAGCCACCTTATAGTTATCAGCGGAACATTCTAATGATTTTAATTATTAATCAGCAGCTTGTCCTCTCAGTGAAAGGCGAAGATAATGAAATTTATTAATGCATGGAATGGTATTATTCTTATGAATCAAAGATTCGAAAGTATCTTTGAAGAAAAGCCACTGTTCCTAATTTCCATCAAATGTTGCTAATGAAATAGGTGGTAGCTCAATATCGTTGTTCACTGATTGAAGTGTGTCTCCAGAAAATTCAGTTGGTGTTGAATTAGTTTTATTTTGCTTAGATAAAAATGATTTTGCTTCCGAAATCACGTCAAAGAACCTTTCTTCGAATGAAGATCTTTCTATCTCATGATTCCTCAGAAGTTACATTGTCTAAATTTTCTATACTAAACTGAACTTCATTGAAATGTTCGAATAATGATTCGAGTTTACTGAGACGAAATTCAATCTGACCCAAGTCAGGTTGATCAGATGATTTCATTTTATCAAAAATATTTTGAAACGCGTTATTTGACCTTTATAAGATCTTCTCTGATTCAATAATGACTTCAGTTCGTTTTCAGACATTTTTCACTGTACTATATTTGAATTGATATGAGAAATTGTCAAATATTTTCGACAGGTATTTCAAAAATTTGAATGCAGGTCAAGGAAAAAAGATAGGAATGAGGAAAGAAATTATGGTAGGATCAAGGGAAACGCACTGACCTTCAACGAAGTCTCTTAATAGGTTCTCGTGTCTTGCTGGAATCGTCTGCAGCGAAAAAACGGGATTTCGGCTTCAAAGTAGCGAAGAAACGGGATTTCAGCTTCAAAGTTCAGAATATCCGGCTCGAAGGACCAAATTGTGTATATGATAGATAATTAACCATATACGTTAATCTTTTTGCCTTTTATTTCGAATGAATTACAAATTGACAAATTATATAAAATATGCAACAGAATAATATCGACAATCGAAATCTTGTTTTTTTTTTGTATCCAGGAAACAGCATACTGATTTTCTTTCAAAAGAATTAGGAACTGTAGGAAACAACAAAATCTTCAAAGAAGTAGGAAGTGATATCGAACACTCTGCATCTTCATCGTCCTGAAGAACGATTGTTGTTATGAATTGCTGACAGTTATCAGATTTTTCTTTATATTACTCATACATCTGTTCGATATAATCGATTCAATGAATCATCGTGAATAGTTAGGCTAGAACTTTTCCAGTAAACCCAGTATGAAAATTTCGAATTTCTTGAAGATTGCATATGAAACAAACAACAATTTTATTTCAAAAACGATAATGATGAAAGTTCGTTGTCAGATAGGTCGTTAAAAACGAAAAGAACATTCGATATCAGCGTGAAAGAACATAGAAATAATTTCCGAAATGTTGAAACAAATTCATACAAACGTATGCATCTCACCTACTCACAGAGAGACATGAGTTCAACCATGAATTTGAAATCATTCTTTTACAGAAATCAATGAATGTAAACAGTCACATTATCTGATGAATGCATATATCGCACTTCTTTGAAGGTATTTTTATTTCTCGCAGCCGACGAGTTTTTTATTCACTGACTATGGATGAGAGGAATCAGATGGTAAACTTGTTTTAAAATCACAGGCGAAGCAAAGAATACAGAAGATATTTTCTGAGTTTCTCATATTTCAGCTGATACATGCAACCAGTTTCACGATTGCGGCTATGATTTTTTTGATGATTTTTTGCTGCAGTCTTTACAATCCTGTAACCCCCTGTCGTGGGGGTGCGCTGGCAGACGTTCATTTACTATTATACATTACAAATACGTACAAATCAATAATTTACTTATTCGACATGTCTTCTGTATGCAAAAAATTCATAAAAACCGTCAATAAACGCAGCCCAGGTGTCCAATGTTTTTTTTTGCAACAAACTTCTTTATGCAAAATGTTCAGGATTGAGCAAATAACAACACTCTACTTTTACTGATATACAAGGATCGATTGATAAATGTTTGAATTGTTCTCTTCCCGATTCGACTAAGACGAAGGGATGTGAAAATTGTCAAGATTTGGTGAAAGCCATAAATGATCTCAGCTCGACTGTTAAATCACTTCAGGATGACTTGAATGAGATGAAGGAAAGTTAAGCTTCCTCTGACATAGAAGCTATCATTGGGAAAATAAATAATAGACACCAACGAGAACGAAATATATTGATTAATAAAGTGCAGGAATCTGAAGAGGAATCGAATGTCAATAAACGCCTGTCAGATAAACAAAAAGCGATGGAAATCATTCAGGCTATTGCACCCTCTGATGATGTACAAGCAATCAAAGCTGTGAGAGTAGGAAGAAACCAGGATAATGATCCAGCCCCATTTAAAATAGAATCGTCCTCCAGAGATGACGTCATGACAGTTCTAAAATCCAAACATGAATTCAAAATGCTCGACTTTGAAGTGGAAATTAGCACTGAAAGGACTCAGATGCAAAGAGACCAACTCGGAAAGGTTTTAGCAGAATTGAAAGAACAAGAAAATAAGTACGAAAAAAACCTTTTCATCAAATATATAAACGGAAATCCATGTATCAGTACCAAATCAGAAAACTACTCACCAACAGCATGAAAATTGGACATGTCAACAACAGATCATTGAATAGTTGTTTCAGGGAAATGATCATTGAGAACGACATAAACATAATCGGATTAAGTGAAACATGGTTAGATAGATATTTTCCGAACACTCATGTATCCATAACCAACTATAACTTGGTACGCACAAATTGTGATGGGAGAGGCGGCGGAGTAGCCTGCTACTTGCGCACTCTTTATAAATATGAAATTCATTTTTCATTCTCAATAACCGACAATGGCTTGGAACGATTATGGTTGATAGTAAATGTAGGGGAACAGCGAATGGGACTGGGAATCCTATATAGGCCACCAAGAACAGCTGTTGAAGGGTGCATCGGTGATCTAAGCGACACTCTGGAACGCGTATAAACTTCATTGTGACAATAATATAATATAATATAATATATAATATAAACTTGATGAATGACCAATCTTCCAACGTAAAAAAGTTCAATAATCTTTTACTTGATTTTGATTTGTGTCAGATAGTGAAACATCCGACACGTATAACTCAAAATTCAATTTTCCTTATAGATGTAATTTTCATAAGTAATAGTTTGGAGGTGGAAGGTTGTGATGCACTCGACATGCTTGGCATTACGGATCATATGATGGCTATGTGTACTTTAGCAGTTGAAAAGCAACAGGTATGCGAAAATATAATTTATTAGAGAAACTTCACTAATTTCAGCTTGAATAATTTCACAATTAGTGCAATTATATTACCATGGAAAGGAATTGTTTGTATAGATGATAACAACGCAAAAGTCGATTTCATCAATAATCATTTAGACTCGCTTTTTGACATCCATGCACCAGTTTAAGAAATAATAATAAAAGATCACGGAAAATCAAATCCTGCGTAACTCAAAGAATAAACCCATGATTCAAACCAAAAATAAAGCCTACAAAAAATATTTACGTACCAGGTCCGCAACAGATAAAGAATATTATATGTCTGAGAAATATTGTCAATGATGCTGTGAAACGGGAGAAATCAGCCTATATGCAGTACACGCTAAATGAAAATAAAAATGAAACCAGGTATCTGTGGCGCCACGTTACAGAGTGGGGAAATTGCACAGAAAAAAAACACAAAAACTAACAATATCCCCTCAGAACTCCGCAAACCACATGAGCTAAATAATTACGTTTCGAATGTAGCTGGCAACACCACTATTAATGCTGATTTGCTATCATACTATAAAAATAACTTCTTGAATGAAAATATCAGTATCACATTTCCTGAAATATCTACTGAAGCTATTTGAGATGCAATCAAACGTCTGAATTCACGAGCGGTGGGTATTGATAATATCAGTTTGAAGATGCTATCTATAGTACCCCCTTTCTGCATCATTGAAATAAAACACATATTCATTGAATCTGTCAGAACAGAAATATTTCCGGATATATGAAAGATAGCGAATGTCATTCCGATTTCAAAGGTTTCCACGCCCACTTCTTTTAATGATCTAAGACCCATATGTATAACTCCGACTTCATCCAAACTACTAGAAAAACTTATTTCTGTACAAATTAAGGAATATTTAGACAAGCAATAAAATTTCACCAGAAGAACAATCTGGATTCAGTCAGAAATATAGCACTCCAACAGCTTTATTGTCGTTAATGATATATCATTTAATTTGTTAATGATATATCATTTAATTCAGACCCTCGATTTTAATTCTCTTAGATCAAAGTGAGGTCTTCGACCTACTCAATTTTGACCTCCTCTTATGAAAACTGAAATTTATTGGATTCCAAGACAACCCTTTGAGACTAATGAATAGTTATGTTCGCGGTCGATCACAGAGAGAAACCCTAGACAATAACCTTTTGTGCTCCAGCATTAGAGAAACCACTTCTGGTAGTCTAAGAGCTAGCAACGTTTTCGAGAGAGAATTTTAGGTAGTCCAGTTTTCAGATATGTTATCTCTCTCAGTCTCCCAGACGTCATACGGGCGATCTGGCAGGCGGTAGTGGTTGCGTTCATCAGTGCGCATCGTACCTGTGCAGGTAAAAAATCAATTTTTCAAATAATTTTAAAAAGCTTTTTTTTGTTTTATAATTTTTGTTGACTTTTTGCAACATGAATTCATTATTGCCAGGCATTTTCATAGTTGTTTAAACTATGCCAAGCGCTGATTTTGAATTATTAAATTTTTTTTTCCAAAATACTTAAGTATGGTTGTAATTTATACAGGATGTTCTTCAACACATTATAAAAGGTCATACTTATGTGGTAAAATGGAAAGACAAACGCGAAGTTTCATCCATTATAACGAAATATCATCCAGAAATGGTTACTGATCACAATAGATATGGACGGATGAAACTAAAACTAAAAGCTATAGCTGAATATAACGAATTTATGGGGGGGTTGATCGCAATGATCAACTTGTGTCATACTATTCAAGTCCAAGAAAAACACTTCGTTGGTACAAAAAGGTAATTTTTCACCTTATCGACATAACTTTGGTGAAAAGTTTCATACTATTTCATGAAATCCAAAACAATAAAAAAATCAGTCTTCTACAATTCAGAGAGCAAATCATCCGTCAACTCCTTCATGTTCCTGCAGACTTGAAAGATGGCAGAAAACTCGTAAATATACAAAAAATGCACAATATACATGAAAATGAAATTTCGTAGCAACACTTCATTGAAAAAATACCAGTTCCGGAAGGATGCAAACCAAAAAGTCATTTTCTTCGTTGCAGGAAATGCTCTAAATATAAAAAAGATCTCAAACATCTTGGAGATGTCCAACATGTGATGAGAAACCTTCGCTATGTGTAGGCACTTGCTTCGAGAATTACCATAAAAAACTAGAAAAAATCATTATCAAAGTGAGAATATTTTATTCATTTCAATGTACAAACATATTTTCTAAGTTGTATTTATATCCAATAATAAATATTTAGTTTTCATAGTTTTACTATTCCGAAAAATTGAATAATGATGAGGTGATTATCACAGGCTGCTTATGCAGTCATATGTCCCAGTATATCATATTTGTGATGTGCATGGACAGGTCTGCATATGCAGCCCTTCATTTTTTCTGTTGAAACATGCAGAAAAATTACTTTTCAAATTACAATCGACATATTTCCAGCCCCCGAACAAAATTCAGTCTAAATCAAAAAGTGCACCACGAGTGGCCCATTGTGCTTTGGGGCTGTCCGCGAATGTGTTAAGTATCTGAAAATCTAAAATTAATTTGCCAAGCAACTATTCGACTGTTAAAGCATCAGTCAGACCGATCTAAATGTAAGGAGTTATTGGACATGTTAGAATAGGAGAGACAATCACGTGTTAGTTGTTCAAGCGAGATATTCGACAGCAGCTGTTTCTAGTCAAGATGGCGTCAGTTTAGTAACATTGGTGTATTTGTTGCTCTTATTTTTAGTGTTTTCAATGAAATTAAGTTACAATGGCTAGCGAAAATGAACATTTTTGTCTATTTTGATACTTAGGATTGACCATTATATTAATTTAGTTTAACAATAAATTATTATTTTGGTACCGTATTAATTCACTTATTAATTCAATAATTTTTAATCCTTTCACTGTGAGGTATTTAACAATTATTTCTAGACTATGCAAAATAATACCACATCACTTTTCACTGTTAGATCGGTCTGACTGATGCTTTAACAGTCGAATAGTTGCTTGGCAAATTAATTTTAGATTTTTAGATACTTAAAGAACATCCTGTATAAATAACAACCATACTAAAGTATTTTGAAAAAAAAAATTAATTCAAAATCGGCGCTTGGCATAGTTTAAACAACTATGAAAGTGCCTGGCAATACATTCATGTTGCAAAAACGTCAACAAAAATAATAAAACAAAAAAAAAAAGCTTCTTAAAATTATTTGAAAAATTGATTTTTTACCTGCATAGGTACGATGCGCACTGATGAACGCAACCACTGCCACCTGCCAGATCGCCCGTATGACATCCGGGAGAGTGAGAGAGATAGCATATCTGAAAACTTGCCTACCTAAAATTCTTGTTCTCCCGACGTTGCTAGCTCTCATACTATGGGGTCCCTCAAGGTTGTATACTAGGTCCCTTATTATTTGCCACATCCATATTTGATTTTTCATCAATTCTTACTTTCTGCCAAGCTCATCTTTATGCAGACGACTTTCAACTTTACACATCATGCAATTTATCAGACATGGCCAGATACATAAAAAAATATCAATGGGGATCTCAAAAATACTACACTGTATTCAGAAAAACAAACATCTCAAATCAAACAGTGCTTCAATTTGAGACTGAACAATACAAGTATCGATTAGGTTGAGCCTCTGAGAATCTTGGCTTAATTACTGACGAGAATTTGAACTTCAATAATCACTTTCAACATATTTCCAAAATTGACTTTTACAACCTGTCATCTATACACAAATTCAAAAATCAGTTATCAACAGATATGAAACTGAAATTGGTGAAAACACTAATTTATCCTCATATAGAATAGTACTCGGCAGTGTCTACAACTTCCTTCCTCAGTATAACCGAACGAAACTGCAACGAATCCAAAACGCTTGCATGCGCTTTGTTTATCTGTGTACCATATAGAGAACACATCACGCCTCACCTTATATCGCTGAATGAACTGAATATAGAATACCGAATGCAATACCTAATAACAATATTCTTTTTCAAATATTCAAAAACAAAAACACGAATTTATTTGTTTGAACTTTTAGTCCGCCGTTCTGATATCCGTAACTTCTACATACGATCTAATAATTCATGCATCCCACATCACCTTTCGTCTAAATATGAAGGGAATTTTTTTTATTTGGCACCTAGTCCAATCAAATAAACTTTTTTCGTGAAATTTGACTCAGATATTCAGTATAAAGTCAATGGCTTATTCATAAAAAGTATTTGACACAAAGAAAGGACCTACATGCTCTAATTCGAAATAAGGTCCAGAAGGAAAACAAAAAGACCCTAAGAAGGATATTGTTTCCAGAACATGAGTTTTTTGAGCGACTTGTAAATTTGACGCTTTAGTCCAATCAAATAAACTTTTTTCGTAAAATTTTCGCCTACCCGAAAAGTAGCTGTGGATTCCGCCAGACACAGGTGTCCTTATTATCCCCTAAAGTTTGCGCCAGATTCTGTCCGTGCGTTCAGCAACAATTAACGGTTGAATGCCGGAAATCTTTTTTTTTTGTTTTCTGCTCATATAATGAAAATTATTTGTCGGATCAAATAAAAGTTGATGTGAAAGTTGTAGATAATTGAAAAATCTATCGATTAGCGTTGGCCCGCTGATATTCTGATTTGTTGCTTAACTACTGCGCTCGACATTAAAAAAATGCTTTTTCCCATTATTCTATTAAAAAATGTTGAAATGCATTTGGGGGTTGCAACTGTGAATTCGGGAAGCTTTCAGCTAGTAGAAAATACAGTTTCAATTCGGTTGAAAAACAATTGATAGGTTAGCAACAGTTTGATTTGTTACTAAAAAAGGTGTCCCACTAGAAGCACTATGCAATGAACGAAACGGTTTTGGATAAAGAGTTGAACTACAAATTATCATTTCTGGAAAATCGATGTTTGCAATGTGATACCTTCAATAGTGGCGTCAAAAAAACAACGTTATTCAAACTTAAAAACAATGATGAAAAAATGGTCGTATTGAAATGCCACATAATGCATTGGAAAGCTACGATTTTTCTACGAAGTTTGCTAACCTGACTTCTGTTTTGAAATAATTACGAGCCGAGATAACACTTTTTTTATTTAATTTCCCCTTCCTTTGTTTATTTATATGAAGCAACTAGACCTTGACGACTGCACAGAGAAAGAATTATATTATCCATAGGAACCAGCAGAATTTGTTTTCCACAATTATTTATCGTATTTATTGATGGGAGCATTAGAGGTTTTTTCCGGAACCGTTCGACGCGTCGCGTAGAGGGGGAAGCAGGAAGGAAAGATACAGCGCTATGCGGCCGTCGATTCGGTCGCGTGAAATAAATTGTTCAAGAAACCCAAAATGACGAATTTTGCCTATCCGAGAAGTAGATGTGGATTCCGGCAGACACAGTTGTCCTTATTATTCCCTAAAGTTTGCGCCAGATTCTGTCCGTGGGTTTAGCACCAATTAGCGGTTGAATGCCGGAAATCATAATTTTTTTAGTTTTTTGCTTATATAATGAAAACTATTGGTCGGATTGAAAGAAAGTTGGGTTAAAAATGTAGATAATCAAGAAATCTATCGATTAGCGTTGGCCTGATGTCGATATTCTGATTTGGTGCTTAACTATTTCGCTCGGAATTCAAAAAAAGGTGTTTTTTCCATTATTCTATAAAAATGTTGAAATGCATTTGGGGGTTGCAACTGTGAATTTGAGAAGCTTTCAACTGGTAGAAACCACAGTTTCAATTTGGTTGAAAAACAATTGATAGGTTAGCAACAATCTAATTTGTTACTAAAAAAAGTATCCCACTAGATTGTTATTTTTTGCCCTACGGATAATCGTAGAGCAATGACCGAAACGGTTTTGGATAGTCAAAGAGTTGAACTACGAATCATTATTTCTGGAAAATTGATATTTGCAATGTGATACCTTCAAAAATGGCGTCAAAAAAGCAACGTTTTTAAACTAAAAAACAATTGGGGAAAAAATGGTCGTATCAAAATGCGACAAAATGCATTAGAAAGCTGCGATTTTTCTACGAGTTTTGCCAACCTGATTTTTTTTCCACGATGATAAGGAGCCGAGATAACACTTTTTGCTATTTAATTTCCCCTCCCTTTGTTCATTCATATGAAGCAACGAGACCTTGACAACTGCACAGAGCAAGAGTCATATTATCCATAGAAACCAGCAGAATTTGTTTCCCACAATGATTTATCATATTCATTGATGGAAGCAGTGGAGGTTCTTCTGGGACCGTTCGACGTGCCGTGTGGAGGGGGAAGTCGGAGAGAGCGACCCAGCGCTAGGCGGCCGTCCGTCGCTTCGATCGCGTGAAATAAACTGATCAGAGACCAAAATGACCACACTGTCCGTAATCTCGGGAACTACTGGACGGATTTTTTTTTAATTTCTACTATTGCATCGAGATATGAATCTGGCGCAAACTTAAGGGTATAATAAGGGCACCTGTGTCTGCCGGAATCCACAGCTACTTCTCGGGTAGGCGAAATTCGTCATTTTGGGCTCTTGAACAGTTTATTTGATTGGATCAACCATCATTCTTGAATAAATACATTTCTTTTTGGAATTTATCTCTACACCAATTCAAAACACATTTAAGGGAATCTCAATGCATGTCCGCATTATAATCTTCAATACTCTGCTTAGTTCACATTAATATTATATTATCTTCTTTCCATTCAGCATAGCGAAAATGTTATGAAATATCATCTAATGGAACCTCCCTATTAAGAATAAGGTATAAAAACTGTAATTGGAAGGAAGGGTGGAAGACAGCCTTTGGCTAACCCTTTCCTTTTGTGTGTAACGGCATGGTTGTACACAATTAACGTTATTATTTTTATTATATATCATCATATACAATTAAGGAATAACTTATATACATCTCTGGTTTTTCGGGCTTGAGGGCCGTGTAAAGGAATTTTTACTTCCGGAGCTTTCGGCTACATCTGCGGCAGCCATCTTCAGCGGCGTGGTCTTAGTTGAACTCCTTCATGTGAGTTCACTACGACTGATTGCAAATCTGGAATTGACTCGTTATTATTTTTCGGTGCGCCAGAGTAAAAAATGAACTAGAAAAATGAAAATAGAAAATGAAATAGAAAAATGAACGGAAAGCTAGGTCACAAAGTTTATCGGAAAGCAAGTCACACAGACAGATATCTGTATAAGGATTCAAACCACCATCCGCGACAGAAACAAGTAATCATTAAAACTCTAGTAGATAGAGCGAAGCGAATTAGCGAACCTGAATCACTGGACGAAGAGCTTAACCACCTTAGACACGCTTTGCGAGCTGATGGTTACCAAAACAGAGAGATAGACAGAGCAATACGACCCAAGCAACTACAAATTCACACCCACAAACGAGGACTGTGACTCTACTCTCAGGAACCGCTTTTTTGCCCTATCCAAGAGGTACCACGGATCGCATTGGAAAGATATTGAAAAAGCACAATATAAAAACAATATACAAACCTTGAATTGAACTGGCCGATACTTGATGAAAATCCATATTAACGAAAAATATGTTACAGTTTCCTGTATGATTTTCACTCACAATGGGTTTACAAAACCGCGACACGTGTTTCGCTATCACAATAGCTTCTTCAAGCAAGATAAAAAATTTTATCTTGCATAAGGATAACTTCAACAGAAAGGAAGAGGGATTAAATTCAAAAAATTTGGTATCCAGTTCTAAGAACAGCCAAGACGAAGCCAGATAGAATCAGGGAATCGGACGACCAACAGAACGCTGGCGGACCGAAAAATAATAACGAGTCGATTCCAGATTTGCAATCAATCGTAGTAAACTCACATAGAGGAGTTCAACTAAGACCACGCCACTGAAGATGGCTGCCGTAGATGTAGCCGAAAGCTCCGGAAGTAAAAATTCCACTACACGGCCCTCAAGCCCGAAAAACCAGAGATGTATCAACACCGGCCGTAAAAGCCTACATTCTCATAATAACTTATATGTTGAACTCGGCAGCAAAGTAGATACGCTAGGCTTTGAACTATCAGCCGAGGCATTCTATCTAGTACTTTGCCACCTAGTAAAACATTCTTACGTTTGATTTTTTCTCTATTAAGGTCTCCAAAAATGTTGAAAATCAATTTCAGTCAAATTCAGTTTATATATATCCGGGCCTGGGAAGGTTCACGAGCATTTTCGACATCCTCCCTTTGGCCGTTTTTGAGTACTTTTAGCATAGAGGAAAAAAATTAAAAAATGGGACTGAAAAGTTGTAGAACATGATTTTATACACAGATTTAGTTCTGGGATTTGAATGCAGAGGGCGTGTCGAATATTTCTGAATATAGTATATAATTATATAGGAACGCTTCCGTACCCACAACATTCTATCGATGTTGTTAACCCCGAAACTTTGCAACACTGTGGAAACAGAGTCACTCCACTGTATTTCTTGTTAGAGGTCTATTCACAGATACTAGTTGGGTGTCATTTCATCACATTTTACTGCATTACACAGGTCGATTTGTCAGATTGGCCAATATTTTTTGGACTAAATTATTTTTTTCAGTAGTTCCTATAAGCTCCATTTGTGAATCAGAATAACAAATATTCGAACTTGATGAGTAGTTACTGAGGTGCTCAATGTAAAATGGGGACTGATGATCACGAATGAATTCAACTCAAATTTTCTGGTTGAAAGTCATTTCAAGCAAATCAAATGAAATAGAAAAAAACTATCAAATGTCTCAATGGATGGATTACAGCCGAAGAGATTACAATCAAAAGCAGAAGCGAATTTGCCCGATTCCTCGTATATGGAAAGTTACTTTCTCAAATAGAAGGTGAGCGCACTTGAACACTGGTTATAAATCAAATCATCTGAAGATAGTACAAATTCAACTGACCTACACAGTAGATCAATGTACTGATACCTGCAGGAAAACAACAAGTCCTCTGGCTTATACCACGACGGGCCTTGAATTATATCGAACCGACGGGATGTGATTTTTTCATGAAATGTAATGAAAATTAATATTTTGGATTCCTAACAAAATGAGTAATGAAAATTAATTTTTTCTTTACATTCTATTTTATCTATTGATAAAAAAATTGTGTTCATATTCGTTTCAGACAAAATGAAATCTCAAAAACAAGCCTATATAATAATATAAAAATAATTATCATGCAACAACTATACGCTTGTTCATGAAATTTCATCTTCTATCTGAAAAAAATATGACCACAGTAGAATGTACTTCTCACAGATTTTTTATTGATATATCGAATGAAATATAAACAAGAAATAATTTGCATTCATATTTTTGTTTCAAAGGAGTAATAGCGAAAATTTGAAAGTTATGTTGCATAGTATGTTCGAATATTAAAACATGAACATACGAAGAAATCAAAAAAAATGTTCAGTTTCCATTTTAGATATTCAATTCTTTTGTTAGAATCAACATTTAAAAAATTACAGATTGAGATAAACACAAGGGTTATAAAATCTCGTAAAGTATACTTCATACTCCACGAAGCGGAATATTTTTTTTGTTTTGTTTCAAGAGGTATCCACTTTAACATATCAATGAAAACTTGAAAAAAAAAGTCTATCATCAATACGCTCATTTTGATGAAAATCGGTGGAAATTTCATTTCCAACGACATATTGTTCCTTCTGGTGTCTGAATGACACCATGATCTTCTCGAATTTTCAAATCAATTTTTGGTGGTCGGAAACAATTATTTCACGTGTTACGATCATTTGCATGGTGGTGCAAGGGATAAGCGAGCGTTGTGAGGGACTCTACTTTCACCACGAAATTAAAATGGTTGATACAGGTTATGGAATCTCGATGATTAAAAGTCTTTTATTTAATATATTATCTTACTCAAGAGTCTGTTTCAAGAATTCGCCTAACATCAACTCATTTACGAAAGACTGAACTTTTTTTTTTATTTCGATAGTTTTATTCGTTGATAAGTATGGAAATGGTTTACTGGTGGATGGAATTTTTTGTCACATTTCTTCATGCGTCTTGTTATTTCGAATCTAATGAGGCCTGCATCATATTCATACCAGTGTCAAGAGATTTTGTATTTTGTAGTACATTATTCAAAGGATTTTCATAATTGATAACTTGGGGTTTTCAACATTTTTTGTACATTTCAGAATGTACACAAATCTAAAATTGCGCATGCACTGACTCGAGAAGATGCAACTGTTTTCATTGGGATGCCACGTCACATGTAAGGACAGTATAACATAATGACCAAGCACCATTTCATGAAGAGGAAGAATGCATGATACGTACAGTGAACCACATATCTTTTATGCATTCTGCGTTAGAGTAAATTATGAATTGTGCATTATCCACTGAATTGTCCTTCTTTGTTCTCACAAACCGCCCCTACTCTGTCAGACCCTCGAAGCCGATTCATAAACTTGACGTTCCCCTTGCAGTTCACCGTTGCTGTTGACGTCGGCGGTTCGCCGTTTGTAGACAGAAAATTCTACCCTTCATAAACCTCTGACGTTCGCTGCCATTGACACCATTCACGCTTTAGTTCACATTCACGCAATTCACAAAACGAACATAACATTATTCAAAAGAACATTTTATTGTATGTTCAGTAGTTCTCGGTAGTGTAGAGGTTAGCACATTCGCCTTTCAAGCGGAAGACAGGGGTTCGATTCCCCGCCGGGCCACCTTGCTGGGTAATCGCACGTCGAAAGGTAAGGCCTCGTTGACTATTGCTCACACAAGTTTCGACGTCTGAAGGTTGACGTTCGTCAGCTGGTTAACGGAAACGAACAATTCTAAAACAAAAGCAATGTTGTCTTCAACATTTTCAATTTTCGTCTCGTGTTGCAAAATATGGGAGGTGGCAATGCATTTGATTGACAATCACGGCCTGCTAAGAACGATGTTACGGACGGCACCCACGGCACCCTGAACGGTGGACGGCATCGGCCAACGGCGTTTATGAATGATTATATGTTTTTCAGTATATTGATGTGCAAATGGAACGGCGAGCGCAAACGTCATTGGCAACGGCGAATGGAACGTCAAGTTCATGGATCGGTCGTTATTGGCGATATATTTTAGTACGTGATATTGGGTAGCAGGCGGGTTTAGTGAACTTATGGTTTATAACACAATTCAATGGATGATTCATAACGCAAATTCACAATCCATGAAAGTTATAAACATATTGTATCCAATGTATTCGATATTTCATAATTGATAACCTTGCATTTTCAATTTTTCTAGTGCATTATGAGATGTACACAAACTGAAAATGCACATGAGGAGCCTCAGAAGTTTGAAATCTACAATTTTTCCATTTGGACAATGCTCAATGACCATGCACCATTTCATGAAGGGGATGAACGGAAAGAAGAATTATGCATTATATACATTCAGTGAACCGCATTTTTTTTTGGCATCGTACATCGAAGATATCTCCTTAATTATCAATTGTGTAGTATCCATTACATTGTGCTTGTTTGTATAATAAACCCGCCTTGAGTCTTTGCTGTTGAAAATTCCTCTCTTGGGTCGGTCTGGAAGAGTTGCTCAATACAGTGGGGCGATAACAAAGGGTGGATATTTTTCCATCTTGTATATACTTATACATACATCGAAACGGAAAAGTATGATTATGAGCCTGTCAACTCATTTCTCATGAATCCCTTTCTATGAACTCTTGCACGTTCTAATTTGTCTTTCATTCAATAGTGATTGAATTGAGAAATATATACTTTGGTGTTAACTCAAACCATTATAATCATTCCACAGACACCATCAAAATCGTCAAGAATTATGAGTGGTTATCAAGATTTTCATCATCTGAAGTATAACAACTCTGTATTTATTTCAACTCGTTAATCGAACAAATGACAAACTCGAAATCATACAATTCAGAATAAAAAAAAAAATTATTTGTGTATATAAAATACAATTCACGCAAAAACTCAAAATGATGTCGGAGCACTTTCATCATGAATGACCGTGAAAACATCTACCTCCTCCTGTATTATTTCAATTCAACTGCTTCATTCACATCACAATCATCTTTTCATTTCGAAAAAATGCTTTCCTCAAAGGCATAGCGTGCTGAATTACAGGTGTGCCCAATAGCTTGAAGTAGCACATACATCTCTGAAGATCAAATTAAAAAAACCATTCACTTTCTGTCAGAAACGGCAAGTCGCAAATGCATCGAGAAAGAAATTATTACCGAAAAAAAAGGTCAGGAGATATAATAGAATATTATTCAAAGAGGGTATAATGATGGCTATTATTTACGGCCACGAGCCGCTGTCAATGATATCAGAGAAAATTATAAAAATATAAATAATATTCGAAATGCATGTGTTTTTCTTCAAGATTACGATATTCATTATTCGTAATTCTTGAAGAAACTCATGCATTATGAATGTTTTATACAATAGTCGTGGACAAAAATTATATTGCAATAAGAAAGAACTGTAATAACACTTCGACATAGTCGGTGAGCGTTCTTGAACACTGGAGAAATGAAATGATCATTCGAACAATTAGTTCGAATCTCTACTAATCACAGTAGGTCAAGGGGTGAATTATATGTAACAGGTGCCAGTGCAATGTTTTTCACAAACGAAATTCCTGTCTGTGCTTTTCGACATACAAGTGCTGGTTTTTTCTTCGATCATAGGACAGGCAAGGTAGTTCTCACCAATAAAATTACTCCAGCATCCATATCCAAGTTTGAAATATGCTGAAGCTGAAAACTAGCAAAACCGTCATCGCACCGTCTGTCCATAGACGGGACATTCAAGAATCAAACCAAATACGCCTATTCTGTGCAAGAAAATCATTTTTCGAAATATACTTTCTGGCCTATCTCTACTAAATACATTATAGGTTAACGGGCCAGTACACTAGCAACTGTTGTGTCTTACTTGCGGTATATGTAATAGGAGAAGTTGTCGACAGGTCAGCTCATCAATCTACTGTGAATTTAGTAGAGACTGCCCTGACCGAATTGTTCAGAAGCTCTACCTTGATCTCTTTGTGCGCCCGCTACTGCCTTATACCCTAAACTGACTTGGCAGACTGAGAATGCCTAATAACTCATTTATCAAGTTTGAGAACAAGAAATAGCAAGTCCAAAAGAGTAGGAGAAAGAAATACCACATTGCTCTTTTCTAGCCTCGAGGGTAGAAAAGTTGTGAGTTTCGGTTCACTATTGATCAAAGGAGTAATATTCCGGAATACTTGTATTGAAACTTTTTTCAAATGTCAAATGAAGGAAAAAACTCGTTTATAGAAGCATTGTCAAGTAATTCAAACAAATCGAGATGATCAGGGAAGGTTATTGAGATATCATAAAAAAGTAATTTTTGTAATTTTGATTTTTCTTCTCCCACTTTATTTCAAATATTGTCAAAAAATGTCACGGAAAGTTTTAATTCGACAGTAAATTATCCCCAATTTCAATACGGACCTGCATATTCTATGACACTTTTCGAAATAACTTTTGACGCTGAATTCAACGATATATTCAAAGTTAATTTTCAAGTGATATTGACCCTTATCCAAATTTCTTCGGGTCGGATTTGCATAACATTACCTTTCGTTTAATTAACAACGTGCAATACATTTCGATAAAATAATCAACTAACTCCTCTCAAACTGAGTGGAATGTCAGAATCAAATCCTGTTCCAATCCATGAGTCGGAAAAAAAATCGATTTAGATAATCGTGACTATTCTTGAGTTGTGTGGAATATTATGCCGATACCGTGAAGAAGGATCGTCCAACATTTCTTCTATAGTTTCTCCATATTTTCCTCTGGTTAGATTGTTGTCAATAAAATAAGGTTTCAATAATTTATAATTCAAAAAACTGCATTATATATTCAAAGAAACTCAACGAATTAGGTGAATTAAGTGAGGATTCTGTGGCACAAAAATATTTGTTTCTTCGATTGAGCATCAACCTTCTTTCAGAATCAACGATATTGTTTTCGATATTTATAGTCATTGTAGCCGTTTCGTTCGATTTTTTTATCAATATCCCTTTTTGATGAATTCGTTTACTGGCAATATTTCTCGATCCTATTCCTGGACTCGAATTTTGGCCAGAACATTGATATCATTGATAAGCTCGTTTTGTCGTAAATAAGGAATTCTAGGTTTAATAAATGAATTATGTGCACTCAACGTTGTAGATGAACGCCCAAACATTTCAATATTTGTTGTTTTTCATTCAGGATATAATTCATCTATTTTTTTTGTGCTTTGGAGAGTTTCTATCTAGTTTTATGTACACCTCGTACATATCTTACTTTCTTCATTTGTGTAATTTACCATATCGAATGAGTTCAATTGTAATTACACAGAGAAGTATTTGATGACAAGTTCTTCTAACACGACGAAGTGACGAATAATATGACATTTCTTCTTATTTTCTTTTTCATCCACGACCTACTACTTGAAAATGATACATTCAATAAACCTAGAGGCTTGTGTATGTGAGAAAAAAGTCCATCGGCGACATTAATATTCTGATCCAAATTCAATTAAATCCAGAAAACAAATCGAGCACTGTGGCCAGTGAATGCAATTTATGAAAATTGTTGTTGATAAAATAGTCAAGAGACGCGAATACAATGATTTTGGATTTGAATACCAAGCCTTGAGAATATTATAACGTGATCATCTTGAAAAAAATTTGGTTCTAATGACTAATACAACAATAGTGATTTCTGAATGATTGAAAGCATGCAAGGAGACGAAATAAGCAACTGTATAAGAAGTTTGGGTTCCCGAACCCCAAAGTACATTTTTCGAAATGGTGGACATGTTGAACAGTTAACTTCAAAAATTTCCATTCACTCTCGAATAATAATTTAGGTTTTCTCTCAAATGAATTATAGTTCCGTATAAATATAATATATGTAAATAGTTACTACGTGCTTCTTGCTTCGATTTTGATACCTTCAATTCGATTCAAGATGGGTGAGTTGATTTTCTTATCGAATTGTATTGCTTGTTGATGATTGAACTATAGGTGAATGTTATACAGATCCGATCCAAAGAAATTCGGATAAGGAAAAAATCACCGGAAAATCAACTTTCAATGACATTTTATGATGAATCGTTGAAATGAAGTTAGCCCAGAAAGTACGGAACGTTGGATACGAAACCTGATTATGTCAAATTGATGATGATTCACTGTCGAATACGAAATTCATGTAAAATTTTTTGACAATATTTAATATAACGTAGGAGAAAGAGAATAATCAAGATGACAGAATTCAGTTTTCTTATGATATCTCAATAACAGGCCCGATAATTCCATACTCCGAAGGAAGAATTCAGGTGAATATTTTCCAGAACTGCGTAATATCATTCGCAGGTGTACTCAAAATTTCGTGATTGATTACATTTCGACTATCAAAACCCAGGATACCCTTTGAGGACAATCAACTCTTTTTACAACTGTATTCGATACAGTAATGACTTATGGGACTAAAAATTGTACTTTCAACCGAATGATACTATTGAACTTATACAGTAAATTTCACAATGAATGTAATCAGTTTCACATAATCAGGTAACCCTCTGTGATGAATGTGGTAACGGTATCAGAATCAAATACCATCAATAGAAATTTTCCATTAATAGTATCATACACAACAAGGTTCATAATTAGTGCAAAAACTTTCGCGTTATCAATAAAAACACTGTTTTCCTAAAACGAAGCCAATCACAATATGTTCTTCGAGCAAAATATTCATAAAATAATATGACAAGGGATGATTACCTGAACTGACAATGATCATTCACCTTATGTTACAGACTTGGTATGAATGGTATTTTCGAAGTTGACCTGTCTATAGTAACGAGAAGTAAAAACTCCAAACGGTATGCAGCTCCTTACCTGTATGTATTGAGTAAAGTACTGCACATGTGTCCGTTTAAAATAATTACCGAAACAAACAATGAATCAAGCTCTTTCACGATTCATTTTGTTTTCGAAACCTGGATAATTCATATTAATTTTTCTCTCACCCATGGAAATTCCTATATATTCTCAGACGAAACAATGAAAATGCATGTAATTCTGATTGAAGAATTATCACCTTCGACATTTCAATTTGATTATAACAATCGAATTAGTTCACTGGTGGATAAAACCATTTCCCACATTCTGTTACGCGTCATTTGGAACCGAATGAGCCTCAGATCACATTTTTAGGACCACTTCACAAGATTTCTTGATTTTCAACTATTAACCATTTCGATTTGTGCTCGAGGAATTACTGATGATTTCAGGACAATATTCCTCCTCATGAACGAAGTGTCTCATTTGGTATATTTTCTATTTTTCAACCCCGAATGATAATTTATAATTATTATTTTTCTTGAATCGCCCATGGAAAAATTTCTATATATTCTCAGGCATTGCAATGAAAATACATGAAATTCTGATGAAAGAATCAAAATCCACATACAAACACTCAGTTGAGTATCGAACAAAGCTGGAGAGTGAAAGACATACCTGGATCATTTGGTTTAGCTCGAGACAGGTTTACAATTCCCTATGTTTACATTACTCAATACGTTGCTCCCATGAAACGTTTCAATTCACGATGATTGTGATGATATCAAAAGATGTGCTATAATCATCTGCAACCACTCACATAACCCTCAATCGTTGGGAAATATATTTTTCCACGGACTGGCACAGTTCGCAACTCAATGTGTTCCTCATAGGCCCAGTTAACTGCATTCACGCAGGCGCTACAAGAGGGATCGATTTTGATGCAAATAATATCAAGTGAAATGTTAAATTGAGCGTATCTCTAAAAACGTATTCCCGTGTGAATGTTGATAACAATTTCATCTATGGTTTCAATTCATGTTGCATGATAATTAATTCATTTAACGACATAATTGAAAAACATTCACATTATGAGGCACAGTGGCGTTCATTTCCAGGGGGTCCATCTTCCCGAAGGTGTGATTGTATGGAAAATATGGATCGAATTTGAATATTTTATTGGTGAGATCAAAACCATCGGGAACAAATCGAATATTCAATACAGAAATCAATTATCCCTATAAAATTGAAATACATACTTTTGTCTTGATGCGTGTGTTTTGCTAACAAAGTTAGTATTTTCAGGGAACGACATTGATACTGATCCTAAAAACGAGGGTGAGTGATATTGATTAGGGACTAAGAAATATCTGGCAAAATGTGTTCGTGAGAAGAAACATGTCTTCCCCCTCATAGTGGGATCCCTATTTTGCCCTTTTTCGAACAAATCATTATAAAAAATAACTTCTTAGCATAGAATTTTGCTTCGAATGATATTCAAGAGGAAATTGTCAAGCTGTATGCACGTACAAATATAATGAAGAACTATTTTTGTATTGTAGCAGCAACTTATCGGGGTAGATTGAAAATCTGCCCTCCTACACTTGTTTAGATTACAATATTTATTCTTATTTTCTCGGATTGTGGTGGGTTGAGAATCCAAAAAAACTAGAAAGAAAAATCCATCCACCACAAGATAATGACATTCAAACTGTGCAGAAAATTATTCATTGAAATTGTAGCAGTGCGCTTTCAACCAAACAGGTATCATCAGTGCTTACCTGAAAGTAGGTAATGTTCGGAAAATGAAATTGTGGGTAAAAAGGAATTTCATAGAGTCCTTTCTAACCTCATCAAATATTCACTCAACCTAGCCATAGTTTTTATTTCGTGCATGCTAATAATTTCAAATATCTCTTGCTTGAAATGTCTACTAATATTTCTTACTATTTCTTCCTCATTCATGGGATTTAGATACTGTGCTATTGAGTATAATTGAATTGCCTAATTATTATAGATCATGCTTCTTTGTTCTTCAAATTTTCCAAACTGTAATTTATCTCTCACTACTAACTGTGCATTTTCTCCTCAGTATTGCATCAAAAATGAGTTTTCAAAATCTTCAAGATTATTAGAATTATTTTCTTGACTATTAAACCATGTACATGTCTGATTTACTAATAACCTCTAATGAAGTCCTTCAACTCCTCTTTACCTAGTATATTTCTGGTTTTATTCTTTAATAATTTTATAAATATTATAGGGTGAAGTTTTCTTACGTTTCCATCGAATTCATTAGTTTTGAAAATTTTAACAAGTTGTTATTATCCTGGTTTCCACTAATCAATTCTTTCTACTTTCCTTTAATAATTTCAATTCATTTTTCAGCTCCTTAATTTTGTTATTATGAACACCATTGTCTCTGCCCAAGATTATTTTCTCTTCTATCATTCTGATTTCAGTCTCAATTCTATGAATTTTGTTGTTTGAGCTTGTTTCTTGCATATCTACTTTTTTATTCACTTCTCCAATTTCCATTATTTGTCCATTATTTTGCTCTACTGCATTACCTATGTTCACTATTCCTCCATTTATTTTGTCATAGAATTGTATATTTTGTTGTTCGATTTTCTTTTCAGAATTTTTGCATTTTTCAATGATTTCCCTTTTATTTTCTACCAACTTTCTAAATTCAAATTTTGACCAATCAGAAAGATATCAGATCGTCGTACGATCGGATTTCGGATCTGTCTGAATTTAGCCTTATTCGTTCTTGCCACTCAGGTCAATTCATTCCAATAATCAGTTGATCGCGTAAACGTCCTCGTAGATTATCGCCGAACTCACAATTGCCGGCCAAGCCTCGTAATGCTGTTACGAACTGTGTTATGGATTCGTCGTCCCTGCGAAATTCTGAAGCAAGGTTTATTCGTTTTGCAAAGATATGTGTTTGTTCGCCATGAAAACCATTCAGTACTTTTTTGAGCTTCCATATGTCTGAAATTGAAAACTCACGCCGTTCGCTGATTGTTTGTTTATATAGTTTTTTGCTCATGAATGTTTTCGCGCACCGACTCGTCGCCAAATGTAGTACTATTTAGGGCTACGTGGGACTCTAGATTCACGACGCGAACGTAAATTGAAAAATGCAATGGTTTATTATCCGTATAATCAATCAGCCTAGTTTTGTCGTAATGACATAAATGTTTTCCGTCAAATCCACAACTAAGGCTGCGCTCCACAAGGACTACCAGAGACTAACTGGTAGGTACTACGGATATATAAGTGTATTAGTATAGTATGTGTGTAGGAAAAATATTCTTGTACATTGCTGCTGCTACGCTCTCCTTATGTTATATGTCATAGTTCATAGTTCATAGTTCACTCATAGTATACATTAAAACAATTGTGATGTAACGATGCCAGACAAATAAACAGAATCCAAGGAGGAACGTCCATCCATTTGATACCTGTATACAACATGGTGTCAGAAGAAAATCGTTATTATTAATAGTCAGTGGAATTCCAAAAACATGTCCCCATAGAAATTATGCAGAACCAGTCAGAAAATGATGCTACAGTTAGTCAGATGCCATGGCAGAAACCAAGTCTTGGGGGATTCATTCCACATATGGAAATAGAGATAAATCAAGCCGATAATTGGCATAGATGGTATCTGGTTTAACTGTTGGGGGATACAATATGGAAAATAATGAAAGGAACCGGAAATCGATGAAGTTCAATCGAAACGTAACCTATGAGAGGTTACAGGTGGAATAGTCAGGTGAATCAAAATTCCACTACTCAAGTCAGTCAAACGAAACAGACTCCAAGAAGAAAGGTCTATTCATTTAATTCCTCTATAAGAAACCCGTTTACTGGAAAGGTTCTCATTGGCCTTTTACCTTGATTCTCTATTTGGTTTACCCAAAGTCACTCGACAAGAATTCAAAAACAACTATTCATTTTGAAACTCTTTCATTATTTTAATAACATTGCCTAATAAGGCTTTGTGGTTTATATTTGCATAGGACTGAGCACGTTAGGTTCTCATCAGACCGACCTTTTCAGACCTTTCATATTTCATTTGAAAATTATCTAATGAAAATTGAGGTTACTCAGTCGTCAGATGAACAAAAGTCATAGCCATGGAGGACACAGAATTATTCAGAAAATTGTGGGCAAGTTATAACTCCGAAATATTCAGGACCGGTTTCACCAAAGACGTCAATTTGGATTGTTTTGCTAACTGGAATTTCTGAGTGCATGAATGCGTACGAATATTTCAGTTAGAAAGATAATCCAGTTTGAAGTCGTTGGTGAAACCAGGCCATAATCATGAACAGGATTATCCTGGAATCCTGGATAATAAAAAAGTTGTCAATGTAGTCTATTCAAATTGCAATAGCGTGAAAGTAGAATTTGGAATTCTACAGCATGTGACAGATTGACGATGAAAGCTGGAGACACTGACATGAACCATAAAATGAAAAGAATATGTTGTATGATCGAAATTACCAAACCAAGAGTTCATGAGGAACCTGCACAGAGGTCTGAAAAGGTCGGTCTGATGAGAACCTAACGTGTTCAGTCCTATGCAAATATAAACCATAATAATAATAATAATAATGATAATAATAATAGTAATAGCGTCTTTATATATCCAAGTGAATACATTAAACACATTTTTCTATTGATTGTTTTGTTTCGGCACAAACAGGCGGAGTTCAACTTACAATAGTTTTTCGAGACATTTTTACATGAGAAAATATTTAGTTGCTCTTCCACTCAACCTCAAGAACGCACATATGACGAAGATTTTGATGATCAATTTAACATTAAAAATAAAAGCTATAACTGTCCATTCACAATATATTACATTATTCATTCAATTCAATGAGAGGGGATCTGCTCGCTCATCAGCTTCCGCTTCAAGTGCCACCTGAAACTATTTATTTTCATTCCTTTCAAGTTATCCGGAATTTCATTATACAAACTCGATATCTGATAACTGTATGAGGACTTGAATTTTTCTGTTTTATGTAGAGGGGGTGTTAAGAGTCCTTTGAACCTCAAATTCAATGTATGAACATCAGAACGGAATTTTATTTTGTTATAAAGATAAGCTGGAGTTTGACTTATGATGATATTATGAAAAAGGCATAACGAGTGGAGGTGTCTACGTCTTTTCATGTCCAACCATCCAACCACTTTCAATTTATGAGAGATTCTGTCATGTTTACGGATGCCAAAAATCAACCTCAAACAGGAGCTCTGGAGTTTTTGTATTTTTTGTTTATATTTCTTGGTTAGATGTGGACCGTATAATGAATCGGCAAAATTGAAAATTGATAAAACCAAACTCTCACACAGCAAAATTTTTATTTTTTGTGGAAGGAATCTCCTACTACTGTATATCAGTTTGATTCTAGAATACGCTTTGTTCATGAGTATGTCGACGTGTTTCTCGAATCTGAGGTCACAGTCAATGATAACTCCCAAATTTCTAGAAAATTCAACCATTTTCAATGATTCTTGACCAACTTTAATGACAACATTCTCTTTGATTTTATTTTTTATGGCTTTTGGTCCGAATAATAAAACGGTGGACTTAACAGGATTAATTTGAAGATAATGTTATTTAGATATTTTTACGAATTTATTGATGTCGCTGTTTACTCGCTCACAAGCAACATCCACAGAACTAGCAGAAAATGACTGATAGAACTGGGTATCATCGGCATACAAATGCATTTGGCAGTGCTCGACGTGTTTAGTGAATTGACTAGTATACAGTGTGAAGAGAAGTGGTCCCAGAATCGATCCCTGTGGTACACCAGATGTAAGGAGTAAGTAGTTTGAGCAGTTCTGTTCGATTCGCACCATTTGCATCCTGTTTGTTAAATAGGTTTGAAGTAAATCGTTAGACTCTGTAGTAAAACCTAGATGAAACAATATTGAAGAAAGGATCTCATGGTTGATTGTATCGAATGCTCGACTGAAATCCAAAAGAACCAGTATGGTGCATTTTCCAGAATCTGTCGCTTCCATTATATCATCGACTACATGGTGAAGAGCCGTGGTACAGCTGTGTCCTTTGCTGAAACCTGATTGAACTATCGGAAGAAGTTGTTTATGTGTTATGTATTGTCTCCATTATTTTCTCCATTATTTTTGACATAGTTGGTAAAATACTTATTCCTCGTAGATCTTTGTATTCTTTCGGATATATTTTTTTAGGCAATATTGTTATGACAGCTCTCCTCCATAACTCTGGAGAGACATTCTTCTCGAAACAATAATTTATAATATGCCTGAGATATGTGGCGATATGTGGGCTGCACAGCTTAATCATTTTGGCGTTAATGCCATCACAACCTGTGGCATTTGTTTGAATTGACATTATTGTTTCGAGAACAACAGAGTCATCTGTAGGTTTGAACTTAAATTCTGGTTCAACTAGGAGATTTTTTTTTATATTCTTCTATAAGGTTGTCGGGATTATTCACAGTTGGCAATGAATTTAGAAGAAAGTCATCTATCAGGTCCGGATTTTTCAATTCATCTGGTATATCATTGATTTTATGGGGTAGTATAGAATTATTTTTTAGAATTTTCCATCGTTCCTTATAGGAAGATTGGTCGAGTTTGTGTGACAAAAAAGCTTTTTTTTCTCTAAGAACTGATTGAGTTGTGAAATTACGCAATTGTTTATAGTACTCCCAGTCGACCAGGTTTCTCGTTTTTTTGTATTTGAGAAGAGCTCTGTCTCTAATGTTCATCAGTTTTCGTATGTTATCAGTCAACCACGGAGCAGGGGGTTTCGTGAATTTCTTAGTTTCAAATGGGGCATGAATGTCAAAAATTCGGAGAATGTTTTCAACAAGAAATGAAACTTTTTCATCAACATCGTCAATATCGAATATTTTGAAAAACGGAACACTGAGTAGATCATTTTGAAACAATTCATGAGAAAAATTTTTATAATTTCTATAAGTCACCATTCTTGTTTCCGATTTCCCACAGTCAATTTTCATCACCGAATATATAAGTTCATGATCTGATAAGTTACAGTCTTTCACACCCTTTTCTATCAATACCACATTTTTAGAAAGTATCATCAAATCAATTAACGTTGCCGTAGTACGAGTGATGCGTGTGGGCTCATCAACAATTTGACACAAATCAAATTCCTCCAGAAGAGATAAAAACATTTGCACTACGTTACTATCTACATTCAGAATATTAACATTGAAATCACCTGTACAGATAAATTGTTCAAACGATGGAACTAATATACTCAAAGTATCTTCGAATTTGGATAAGAAAAAACCTGTATCAGTTGTTGGAGGTCTATACAGAACTCCCACAGCCACATTTTTATTATGAAGTCTCAAACTTATCCATATATGTTCTATAGTTTCCGTGACTTCCTCAATGATGGAGGACGTAAATATATTTTTTACAAAGATACAGACGCCTCCACCCCTAGTATTACGATCTTTTCTATAAACGTGATATCCCCTAATAGTAATTATTTCATCTGGTATATCACTGTGTAGCCAAGTTTCTGTGATACCCAATATATCCAGGGACAAAGTCAACATTATTTGCCTTATTTCATTTATAGAATTAACTAGCGACCTTATATTAATATGTGCAACCCTCAATTCGGTTTGACTCATTGAATGTGAGGTATATTCAAATGTGAGTAGGTATAACTCGAAAGGATAACTGTATTATAAAATTATAACATATTCTTGATGGCACTTCTTTCGCAGTAATTTTATTTACACAAAGATGTGGCAACAATGTAACTGTTCAACAGAAAATAACACAAATATCGTTAAAACAATTTTTATTAGTAAACAGAGCCTGACTAATCGAACAAAATACCCTCCCAAATCACCTAGTACTAATTGAATGGATATGAAGAAACCTAAAAAAACATTTTTTTTTTCTTTTTATCGGGAAAACAAAACAGTTAAATATGTGTGGCTCGCAGCTTATCTGAGATATCTACATTTGAGAGAAAAATAAACCCACTATTCAGTATGAAAGCATTTATCAGGAATTCAGTAAATAGCAAACATGTGTGAAAGGCTAGCCAATTCGATTTAAATCATCCAAATTATCGAAACGAACAACATTATCATCAATCTTTCCAAATATTCTACCCCCCACTGTCCATACATTGATATTTTCCATTTTTTTCAAAACCTGCTTCAGTAATTCCAGTGCAACCTCAGTCAATTCTTCTCGAATCGCAATACCAGTTCCTTTCAATTTTTTCTTGTTGAAATAGATGTTCTGCCTAACACAGAACTGAAGGAATCTTACAAGTATGGGACGGGTTTTCCCATCTTCGCGTTTTCCTATTCTGTGGCAGTAGTCTATATCGTTTGAATTGATATTAATACCTTTTTTTTTTCACCACGGTGTCTGTAATCAAGTCAACACATTTTTCATCCTTAACTTCCGGGATTCCGAGTTCTATCAAGGATTTTTTCTTGAGTTCTGCGTGAAATATTTGAGTTTCATTTAGCATTTTAATGTGGCTTTGCTGCAGCTCTTCGATTTTTGTTTGCAAAATAGCATTTTCGCTTTCGAGATTAGAAATTCTGAGTTCAAATTTCTCATTCAAAGTACTCACGATTGTTTTCGTAACTTGATTGATGAAGTCTTCTGAACTACAGAGTTTCAGTACCAATGTTTTTACCACGGACTGTAGATCCTCCTCTGGCTTGGCAGTATTCCTAGGCATTTTGTTTATCGATCTGGATGGCACTATTTTTTTCAATCGATGCAGATTCACTAACAAAACACAGTTTTTCACGAGGTTGTTAACGATTTTCGAATATTTAGATTATTTTTATAGTGAGGCATTTACTTTTAAGCTGAGAGCACCACTTAATACGTGTTCACTCCATCAGATGTGCGCGAACATAAAACCTGATTAGACAATGTTATAAAAATAATGAAAGAGTTCCGAAATGAATAATTGTTTTCAAATTCTTGTCGAGTGACTATGGGTAAACCAAATAGGGAATCAAGGTAAAAGGCCAATAAGAACCTTTTCAGTAAACGGGTTTTTTATAGAGGAATTAAATGAATAGACGTTCCTTCTTGGGGTCTGTTTCGTTTGACTGACTTGAGTAGTGGAATTTCGATTCACCTGACTATTCCGCCTGTAACCTCTCATAGGTTACGTTTCGATTGAACTTCATCGATTTCCGGTTCCTTTCATTATTTTCCATATTGTATCCCCCAACAGTTAAACCAGATACCATCTATGCCAATTATCGGCTTGATTTCCCTCTATTTCCATTTGTGGAATGAATCCCCCAAGACTTGGTTTCTGCCATGGCATCTGACTAACTGTAGCATCATTTTCTGACTGGTTCTGCATAATTTGTATGGGGACATATTTTTGGAATTCCACTGACTATTAATAATAACGATTTTCTTCTGACACCATGTTGTATACAGGTATCAAATGGATGGACGTTTCTTCTTGGAGTCTGTTTATTTGTCTGTCATCGTTACATCACAATTGTTTTCATGTATACTATGAGTGAACTATGAACTATGTAATAGAGGTAATAGAGGATTTTGTTTTGTAAAATTAGGCAGGAGTTATTTTATTGCATGGATAGTTGCAGTCACACGTACTTAACCTATATCCGTAACCGTGCACTTTAGGCCCACAATTATCAGGACCTTTTTTATAGATAATTAAATTTCCTATTTTGATTTTGATCCAATGATTTTTTGTAGCACTTACCGTTCACGACTTATATTATTATTACTTTTTGTTTATTCACTTTTTTACCGATCTCTTTCAAATAATTGTTTGAACAATGAATTGTTCAGAATAAAACTTTCAAATCGATTGATTTTCTACAACTTTCATTCAGAACTTTTTTCTCTAAAGTTAATATTTTTGAAGTTACAACGCATTCAATGTTGAACTACCGAGTACAAGGTTATTAGGAACGAAAGATGCATAGCGTGATGATGTAGCGAATCCGATACATAATTGAAAAAATATGAATTTTGGAATTTTTTTGATTTAATAAATAATTGATAATTCAAGTTCTTACCTGCAAGAAATAGCGAATACCCATTGAAAAAATGGAATATTTATTGAAGAATATATGTGAAATTTATTATTACAAATGTACACCAAAATGAATCATATGTCTTCTCTGACTCTTTGGCGTTTCGAGGGTGGTGAATTTTCGATGTTGGTAACATTCTCCTCTTCCTCTTCGTTATCTTCGTCAGTGGCATAAAGAGATTGTAACACCTCTATTAATTTGTCGTTAGAATCATCACCAATATCTTTAACGATGTCGCACAATTCTGTGTTGTTGACGATTACTTTCAGCTGATTAGTGCACGTTTCCTCTGTGCAGTTCTCACAGATTACCGTACAGTCCAATCCTGCTTTTCGGCACCCACAGGCTCTGCCACAGCCAGTTCTGCATTTGCATGAAATGCACTCTAGTTGATCTCCCAGATACAAGACGATTGAAATTAACGCGTTGTAACTTCGAAAATATTAACTTCAGAGAAAAAAGTTTTGAATGAAAGTTGTAAAAAATTCAGAATTTCGCAGGGACGACGAATCCATAACACAGTTCGTAACAGCATTACGACGCTTGGCGGGCAATTGTAAGTTCGGCGATGATCTACGAGGACGTTTACGCGATCAACTGATTATTGGAATAAATTGTCCTGAGTGGCAAGACCGGATAAGGCTAAATTCAGACAGATCCGAAATCCGATCGTACGACGATCAGATATCTTTCTGATTGGTCTAAATTTGAATTTAGAAAGTTGGTAGAAAATAAAGAGGAAATCATTGAAAAATGCAAAAATTTTGAAAAGAAAATCGAACAACAAAATATACAATTTTATGACAAAATAAATGGAGGAATAGTGAACATAGGTAATGCAGTAGAGCAAAATAATGGACAAATAATGGAAATTGGAGAAGTGAATAAAAAAGTAGATATGCAAGAAACAAGCTCAAACAACAAAATTCATAGTATTGAGACTGAAATCAGAATGATAGAAGAGAAAATAATCTTGGGCAGAGACAATGGTGTTCATAATAACAAAATTAAGTAGCTGAAAAATGAATTGAAATTATTAGAGGATAGTAGAAAAAATTAATTAGTGGAAACCAGGATAATAACAACTTGCCCAAATTTTCAAAACAATAATAAATTCGATGGAAACGTAAGAAAACTACACCCTATAACATTTATAAAATTATTGAAGAATAAAACCAGAAATATACTAGGTAAAGAGGAGTTAAAAGACTTCATTGGAGGTTTTTAGTCAATCAGACACGTACATAAAAATGAATAAATAATATTAATGATCTTGAAGATTTCGAAAACTCATTTTTAAAGCAATACTGAAGAGAAAATGCACAGTTAGTAGTGAGAGATCAATTACAGTTTGGAAAATTTGAAGAACAAAGAAGCATGAACTATAATAATCAGGCAATTCAATTATAGTCAATAGCACAGGATCTTAATCCCATAAATGAGGAAGAAACAGTAGGAAATATTAGTAGACATTTCAAGCAAGAGATATTTGAAATTATTAGCATGCACGAAATGAAAACTATGGCTAGGTTGAGTGAATATTTGATGAGGTTAGAAAGGACTCTATCTTATAGAAATTGGGATAGCAGAAACCAAAACACAAGATATTCTTATAATGGAAATCAAAATTACAATGCTCGAATTGGATATCAAAATAGAAGGGAATTCGATAATAGTAATGATGACAGGGAACAAAATAATGATAAGTATGGGAGAATTAATATCAATTATCAAGCAAGTGGAGGATCATATAACAATAATAATAATAGGTACATGGGGAATACTAATAACAGCGACTACAACAGGAACTATAATAATAATAATAATTATAGGGAAAACTATCAAAACAGATACTACAATCAGAATTATAATAATAATTGTTATAGAAATCGAAATCAGGCTTATCAACAAAATAGAAATATTCTCAACAGGGAAAATAGGAGGTATTATTCAGAACAAAATGAGTATAATAGAGAAGGTAGGAGACATTCTTTTTCGAAAGGACAAAACGACGAACGTGCAAGACGGATACATTTCCAAAGGAGGTCACAGAGTACAGAAAGACAGACAACTGACGAACAGAGACCATCAACACCAAATGACTCAGGAAATACAAACTATATACAAGAGGGGAGAAATGGGGAAAATGCCACAAATTTTGAATAAATTTATCTTATAGGAAGCTGGAACAATCTATTTATGAACATCTTATGGAATATATTGACTTAAATGATAATGGAAAACGAAAACAAACGAATAATTCAATAACATTGCAAGGAAAAATAGGAGATGAAATAATAAAAATTATTATTGATACAGGTTCAGAAGTATCACCTAATAATGAAAACAATTTAGGAAAAGATATAGAAATTTTGGATAAAATGGTTGAAATGCCAAAAACAAATTTAGTGGGGATAAATGGAAAGAAACTAGCAGAGTCGAATTAATTTATAAATGTAAATTTGGAAATTGAGGAAAAATTTATTGAAATGCAATTATTGGTGGTTCAAAATATGGATATAGATTTAATAGTGGGTACAGATCAGTTAGAGAAAAATAATGCTATAAGATCGATTATTAAAGAAAAGCAGTAAAACTCGTGGAAAATTGGTTCAATTCCAAAGACTTAAATGAGAAGGTTGATTCGAACAATGAAATTTTGTGTATCAGAAGTATGTGTGAGAAGATTGAATATGAATATGGAATAATGGAAAATGATGATTTGTATAATAATGAATATAAATATGATATAAAATATGAATATTATGTAGGTCAGTTATTGAAGAGGTATGAAAGATTACCAATGTATGAATCTAGAAAAGCAAGGGAGTATATACACAAGATAGAAGTCAAAAAAACTAAAAAATTCAAATCAAAGAGTTATCCAATTCCATATAGGTTCAGAGAAAAAGTGAGAGGTGAGATAGATAAAATGAAAGAGCTTGAAATACAAGAAAAATTTACCACTTATTATATCAACCCAATAGTTGTAGTAGAAAAAAAAAGAATGGGGATTATGTTTAGTTGCTCGAGAACTGAATGAAATAACAATACCTCAATACGAATCTCCAATGAATATTGAAGCTATATTTGGTCAAATTGCAAAGACAAAAATATTTTCCAAAATTGATTTGAGTTTTTGGTTCATTCCGTTAGATGAAAAAGTCAGAAATTATACAGTATTTTGTATAGAAGGGGTTATATACAGATTTTGCATAGAAGGGGTTATATACATATTTTGCGTTGTACCATATGGTTTACAGTCAGCTTGTCCAGCATTAAAAAGAGCTTTACACCAGATATTAGACAAATATGAACATTTTGTATTACATTACGTAGACGACATTTTAATTTATTCAGAGAACGAAGACCTACAGAAACAACATTTAGACAAAGTTTCAGAAATATTAGATGAGGCAGGACTGAAAATTCATTCAAACAAATGTGAATTTTTTCAAAAGGAAGTGACATATTTAGGATACAGACTAAACGAACGAGGATTTGAAATGGACCCAGACAGAGTAATGACTATAAAAAACTATGTAAGACCGCACAATTTGAGAACACTGAGGGGATTTTTGGGAATGTTGAATTATTTTGAAAGACCAATACCTGACTTGACCAAGAAAGAACTACCATTACTTAATTTATTAAAAATATAAAGTGGAAATGGGGAAAAGATCATGGAAAAGCATTTTTGGAACTAAAAGAAACTTTCGCACAAAATCTGAAAATTTATCATCCAAATTATGACTTACCTTTTACAATACGGACGGACGCAAGCATAGACAGTAGGAAGTACCCATTTATTCATTCATTTCAAGGGTTAGAAAGAAACATGAAATAATCTATGGTGCGAGTTAACTGGAATTGGCTAGTATGATTTTTTGTATAACTAAATTGAGATTTTATATACTGGAAGCAAAATTTCACATAGAAACGGATCATGGAGGATTATTATTATCTATTTTGAACTGTAAATATGCCAATACGAGAATTCATAGGTGGGCACTACTCCTACAAGAATACAAATTTGAAATTAAGCACATACCAGGAAAAAAGAATACTGTACCAGATACTATCACAAGAATGAGGAAAAGTTATTCAAATCTGAGACAAGTAAAAATAGGATTGAATGTATTTAGAAACAAACTCAGGATCAGTTTCCTCAAAAACTATTCTAGAGGATCAGACAAAGTTAACAGAAAAGGAAAAAAGGGAAACATTACAAAGAAATGGGGTGATTATTTAAAAGGTGGATGAAAATGAATTGTATATATTGTATGATAACTAAACATTTAGCTGAAAAATTAATCAATTATATATTATAGATGAGCTCCAAAGCTATTGTTGAAAGCTATGAAACTAGACACAAGTTTCACTCAATATTAGCTTTTACCAATTCACCGCAGCATTGGTACCAAGTTTCAAGATGGTGGACATGTCGATCATGGCTCGCAGATCCTGAATCAAGTTGGACTCTTGTCAGACCTAAGGAAAAGTTCGAAATACCTGAAGCTGAAGTTGAAGTAACTACGTTTGTCGCTATCACAACAACAGAAAATATTTTGGCACCATTATTGGAACGAATTTTCATATTTCGGAGGCTGTTGAGAGCGACTACGTACGTGTTCAAGTTTTGTAAATACACTAATTCACGAATCCCTTTCCCATGATACGAATTCACAAAAAATTACCAATCAAAAATAATATCAGACACCTCGATCCATTATTGAGTGAAGGCATCTTCAGAGTGGGGGTTCGACTACAGAACGCACCAAATTTGACTTTCGACCATAAACATCCCATTTTGCTTCCTCCAAAAGTGAGTTTGTGAACCTTTTGATCGATCAATAACATACTGATTTTCTTCACGCAGGACAGCAACTCATTCTTTCCGAAATACGTCAGAAGTACTAGTTTCCACACGCAGTCACGCGAATTCGTGTTCGGATTCATCGGTGCAACATTTGCTTTCGCACACGTCCATAACCATCCATAATTCAGGGTTGAAAATTCACGAGTTTTTGAACGAGTAGTTGATTACGCAGGACCTTTCTTCGTCACACCACATCGACGAAGAGGGCAACGCATTTTACTGTTAAAGCTGTGCACATAGAACTTGCATCTTATTTGTCAACAGAGTACTTTCTTGCTGCATATAAACGTTTCATTTCCCGGAGGGGTCCATGTTCACTCATTTTGTCGGATAGAGGTACAAATTTTATCGGTGCCCGCAGCAAACTGAATGAGCTTGGGGAGTTACTCAACTCCACCTCCTTTCAGTCTACAGTTGGGAACGAAATGCCCCCCCCCCCCCCAAGGGTGTTGAGTGGAAGATAAATCCAGCAAATACATCATGGTTTGGAGGAATATGGAAATCCAACATCAAGAGTCTCAAAGGTTATCTTTGACGATCCATTGGTGAGCAAGTGCTCACGTACGAAGAACTCAACACTGTTGTGGTACAAATCGAGGCTATAATGAATAGTAGACACGCATTACCAAGAAAAAAAGATATATTCGCACAAGTTTCGTTGATTGACGGTTCAAGAAATCCATGAGAAACCAATTTTGAATTACGTTTTTTTCTGATTGCAATACCGTTTTTGTTATCATCAATAGTTTTTCCAAGTGTCTTTAAAGCAGTCGAGAGTGTTGAGGACCATTCGATTCCACCGCATCGAATCAGAATTTAATCTATTTTCGGTCGGCAAAATTACGAAATATTATTCTAAAAAATCTCCTGTTTATTTCCTGCTCCTTTTCTATCTGAAAACCTTACCTTCCCCAAGACATGAATATTCAATAAGGAGTTCGTCAGTTTGCTATTGGCCGAAAAAAGATGAGTCTCTTTTACAGTCCACAGTTTTTATTTTTCGCATATTCTGAATCGCATCAACAGTTCCATATATTTGAATAGTTCATTTCGTAAGTCATCATCTTCACATTGTAATTGTTATCGGGATACTAGCCACATCGTTCTCCATTGAGACATTGTTTTGACTCATATTTCTTGACGTATTCCATGTGCTCAAAATTTATGACGCATGGGTAGAGTTAAAATAATCGAACTCTATGTGAATGCACTATTCGAGTGAATGCTATCCGGAGGCAAACAATTTGGGTTCTGCTATAGAGAGGCTGTCTTGTGGATTGGCTGGTTTGAGTTGGGTCGCTCTACATGCATCAAATATATAGATATATATATAGATATATATATATATATATATATATATATATATATATATGCAAGATGAATTTTTCTGGGTTTTTATCCGTTAGGTATCTTCTGATTTGTTCGACGTTTCGAATTCCATTTTGAATTCATTTTCAAGAACTGTGAGACGAATATCTGTCCATACCGTCCTGGTCAATCCGTGAAAACATCAATTTCTACATAATACCTGGATGGGCAGGATACAACTTTAATATCGGACTTAGTCGGATAATAATTGAGGAGAATCATTATGAATACCAGTTCCCATGGAGAACAGACAATTGAAGTCTTTGCTCACTCTTGCTTGGTTACTTCGTAAGGGGAGTGATTGACCAGGACGGTATGGACAGATATTCGTCTCACAGTTCTTGAAAATGAATTCAAAATGGAATTCGAAACGTCGAACAAATCACAAGATACCTAACGGATAAAAACCCAGAAAAATTCATCTTGCATATCGAAGATCCGTGAAAACATCAATTTCTACATAATACCTGGATGGGCAGGATACAACTTTAATATCGGACTTAGTCGGATAATAATAATTGAGGAGAATCATTATAAATAGCAGTTCCCATGGAGAACAGACAATTGAAGTCTTCGCTTACTCTTGCTTGGTTACTTCGTAAGGGGAGTGATTGACCAGGACGGTATGGACAGATATTCGTCTCACAGTTCTCGAAAATGAATTCAAAATGGAATTCGAAACGTCGAACAAATCAGAAGATACCTAACGGATAAAAACCCAGAAAAATTCATCTTGCATATCGAAGATCCGTGAAAACATCAATTTCTACATAATACCTGGATGGGCAGGATACAACTTTAATATCGGACTTAGTCAGATAATAATTGAGGAGAATCATTGTAAATACCAGGTCCCATGGAGAACAGACAATTGAAGTCTTTGCTTACTCTTGCTTGGTTACTTCGTAAGGGGAGTGATTGACCAGGACGGTATGGACAGATATTCGTCTCACAGTTCTTGAAAATGAATTCAAAATGGAATTCGAAACGTCGAACAAATCAGAAGATACCTAACGGATAAAAACCCAGAAAAATTCATCTTGCATATCGAAGATCCGTGAAAACATCAATTTCTACATAATACCTGGATGGGCAGGATACAACTTTAATATCGGACTTAGTCGGATAACAATTGAGGAGAATCATTATAAATACCAGTTCCCATGGAGAACAGACAATTGAAGTCTTTGCTTACTCTTGCTTGGTTACTTCGTAAGGGGAGTGATTGACCAGGACGGTATGGACAGATATTCGTCTCACAGTTCTTGAAAATGAATTCAAAATGGAATTCGAAACGTCGAACAAATCAGAAGATACCTAACGGATAAAAACCCAGAAAAATTCATCTTGCATATCGAAGATCCGTGAAAACATCAATTTCTACATAATACCTGGATGGGCAGGATACAACTTTAATATCGGACTTAGTCGGATAATAATTGAGGAGAATCATTATAAATACCAGTTCCCATGGAGAACAGACAATTGAAGTCTTTGCTTACTCTTGCTTGGTTACTTCGTAAGGGGAGTGATTGACCAGGACGGTATGGACAGATATTCGTCTCACAGTTCTTGAAAATGAATTCAAAATGGAATTCGAAACGTCGAACAAATCAGAAGATACCTAACGGATAAAAACCCAGAAAAATTCATCTTGCATATCGAAGATCCTTGAAAACATCAATTTCTACATATATATATATATATATATATATATATATATATATATATATATATATATATATATATATATATATATATATATATATATTGTATAGACAGTGGATACGATTTACATGTCATTCTTATGCTAACCCGATATGAACAGATCCATTTAGAGCACTATAACTCAAAAAGGCATCATGTAAAATGAGTGCATATACTTTGGTATTCGATGGAAACTTCATTTACGTGTTTCACACTCTATTTTAATATCAACGGTGGATGACTTCATAGCATCTGGTTGGTGTGAGCAGTCAATCACAAAAGGAGGGTTACTGCGGAAGCTGCTAATATTCATCATCGGTTCACTCATTGCTTTATCATAGTAGCTACGTTGAAAATTCTCCTATGAGATGAGTCTAACTTTTTGTCAAAATCCAAATTCAAGTCATATGGAAAGACTTCAGAGTTCAACATATCTGATGCCGTTTCACATAGTAATATATAGAATATAAATAGAACGTATAGCACATCAAGAAATTTAAAATATGGCGTACCTCAGAGGACAGTGTTGGGTCCCATGCTGTTTCTACTATACGTGAATAACTTGTTTCTTCTGGATACGGCTGGGGATATTATCAGTTTTGCAGACGATACCGTTATATATTACAACGATGTAGACTGGGACACTGAATTATGAAAAAAACTTCCTATAAATCCACCTAATCACACTGTACAAGGCCTTGGTAATACCACATCTCACTTATGCAGTGATTGCATGGGGTGGAATACTGAAAACCCATCTACAGCCATTAGAAAATCTACTAAAACGTTTTCACAAAATTATTTTGAGAAAGCCCAATACTTATCCTTCGGAAAAATTACTGAACGAGATCAAGCTCTTCGGTCCAAGACAATTATACTTCTATAATGTTGTCAACTTTCTCTATGAAAACAAAAACACTCTTGAGACCGCACCTAATTCGAAGTATGACTTCAGATTGAAAACTTCCTCTGTCCCACACATGAATAAAACTGTTGGACAAAGAAGTTTGAATTATCTAGGCCCCAAAATTATAAACTATAACTTTCGTGATGTTCAAAATGTGATGTTCAGTGGTTTTTGTAAGTGTTGAAACTCGCGATTATATTCCAACGTTTATCTGAACACAGGAAACATTTTCTTGTAAACTTTGTTTCAATAAACGTTATTATTATTATCATTATTATTATTATTATCAAAGGTAACTCATAAAGATCCCACATACGATAAGCTACTTTCACTTTAGCATTATTGACAGTTTTATTGCTCCGACTCAAAAATTTCAGTTTTCGACACAACATATCTTATTCTCCATTCTACCTTGTTGATTTGAAAATCTGCCTCAAGATCCACCATATGCATTTGTGAAAGTTCGTACTATGATCAAAATAAGCTCTTGCTCAACATTCAGTATACCATTATTGTAATATTCAGCAAATACCATGAGGTACTCCAAACGTAATTTACCACTGAATACTGTGCTGGTGGAATCCCAAATTGGTAGGTAGGTAGTTTGGCTGAGCACTTAACCTACAGATAACACTAAATTAGCTTGCGTTCCTCCAAATGATACCATAATTTTCATTGTAGTGATTTTGCCAGGTATCCAGATAATTCTACTGGAATAGTGGAACCATCACACGTCAAATCGGATTCAATATTCATTTTCGATGATGTTATATGTGAGAAGCAGGATGTTATCAGATCATATTTCAGTATGGGTCGTCATAAGAATGTAGATTGCTTCTATCTTACCCAAACATACTCTCGTGTTCAAAAACAACTTATTCGAGATCATGTGAATTCTATTGTGGAGTAACTTACAAGCAATTTGAAGATATTTGCGCGAATTGTTAGAGTTATAAATATTTCTGGTTCTTGATGAAGATAGGGAGAGCATGGTGATCATTATCGAAAAGGGTTTGATGCATTCATATATTCACGATGCTACCAATCCATTCACTGGAATTGTGCAGTGGGCAGTGTCGATGATACTTCAGCATTTGCAACATCATGATGCACGTTGGAAACAATGAAGAAATTAGTTTTGAATGGAATTCAATTGAAGCAACAGATGCAGTTCGTGAAAAATTCAAATATACCGTGTGACACAAACTCATGGTACTCCCCCGTTTTCTCCTTTATTTTTCTAGCTATATTTTTGAAACTTGGAACATTGAATATGCTCACTGAACAGCATTCCTTGACATATCTGGAAGAAAAAAACAACGTCCAGTTATCTCCAATGACTGCGGAGATATCGCCATCTATATTATCCATAAGCTCAACGAGTAGGAGAGAGAAACTTTTTCTGGCGGGTCAATTCAATTCTCTCTCCCACTCATTGAGCTTATGAATCAAATAAATGGCGATATCTCCGTAGTCATCGGAGATAACATCATCAAACCTGGTATCGTTGGATTCCTCATGATCATCCCTAGCCGATCATGTAACAATATACAGGGTGTCCCGTTCAAGAATCGAAAGTTGTTGTCATTTCCGGAAAAATTGGAAGTTGTTTTTTTCTTTCAGATATGTCGAGAAATGCTGTTCAGTGAGCATATTCAATGTTCCAAATTTCAAAAATATAGCTAAAAAAACAAAGGAGAAAACGGGGATGTACCATAAGTCTGTGTCACTTGGTATAAAAGGTAACCATGCTGATAATTGAGCTGCACTTGGAAAAATCTGTTAACCAATTACGGTGCCATTGAAAGAAATATCAGCAACACCAAAATATCACAAAAGAAACAGTAGATTACAACATTTTCCGAAAAGGAAAAAAAATTCACATTGAAAACTGTTAAAACTAGCATATTTATGGCTTCCTGAAGTGTTGAAGTTCGATGAATTGTGTGATGGAAATGCCAGTTATAATGCTAATGAATCACTTTCAACAAGTACATCATCCTTTCCAACGACTTCAGAGTTTTCAAATGGATCCTCGAACCCAAAAACTATAAATGGGTGTTACCGATATGGAGTTCATTGGAGGAGAAATAATTTTCAAAGAAAATGGTGAAGTTATCGGTAGTTACCAGAGCACACCTGGTCTTTTCAATTTGATAATAATGGAAATACCTTCTGGTAGTTTTTCTACCACCGATCTGAAAGTTCACGGTGAAATATTGAAGATGACAAGAGTTGCATATAAAAACTATGACAAAGAACAGGGCTTTATAACGAAAAAGTGGAAGAAATATCATGAAATAATATTACCACTACTCAACACGGAAAGTATTCGAGGAAATCCTAGGATAGGAGGCGGGGCAATAGCGAAAATACCCACTAAGAAAGTATATTGCGAATAGCAAACACATACTTACATTTATTGAAATAAAATGGAAGAACTATTGGAGCGACTCCGTTTACTCTGCAGTTCAAAGTTGGCTGGACATACTGAACATGATAATGATATCTTAGCCCTAATAGAAGAAATGCGAGAGGAAGGTGTAATTTACTGACATCATCATTATAAATCTGCTAGTATATGTCGAAGTCGATCAGTCGTAAGTTGATTCTCCAACAATGCATACAACAATTGATAAATTCGGTCGAAGAAGAGGTGGACTTGGTAGAGTGGTTCCTGGTAAACAGGGTGTGGGATTCATTCTGACACCGGATGGGATTTATGATATTCAAAGGGTATAATGATGATAACAATAGAGAAACTGAAGAAGTAACTCTTAACGCTCTTCAAGAGTCTATTATCAGTGTTACGCGATGTAAGAGCTTTTTTTGATGTATAAATTAGTGATCTCAGATTAGTTATCGGTAAAAAAATGATGCATTTTCGGGAAGGATCATAAAGTTGACTAAGGAAGTCGATACTCGGAAGGATCGAATTGATAATTCAACTAAACAAATCGATAATTCAACACCACGAATGAGCAAATTGGGGTAGTCACCCCATAACCTGGAAAACATTGGATTGAAGGACAGTTAATTCAATCACCAACATCTTTCACAGGAAGTTAAAATAAATGGTGCCAGAAAGATTATTGTGAATGAGTTGCATAAGCCAGCTCGACGAATTTTTCCGCAGAGAAAAACCATAATTAATGGATTTTCAGATATGTGGCAGATAGATTCGATGAAAATGCAGCCATATGCTAATGGAAATATAGGTTATATATACATTCTCGAAAAAATCGATCTCTTTTCAAAGAATGTATGGTTGAAACCACCGGAGAACAAAACTGGAGTTGCAGTCAGAAAAACTATTTGAAACTTACAATCCGAACAAGGAACTGAATTTTATAATTCGAACTTTTCATCGCTGATGAATGAAAACCATATTACAGTTTTGGTAGGTTTGGTGATCCAGAGTTGAATTCTTCAATGGTGGTATTGGTGGGATTGGGATCAATTTAATTAAAGAAAAAATATTGTTTCCTTGCCAACGTTTCGAATGAATTTATTGAAATTCGAAACGTTGGCAAGGAAACAATAGTTTTTCTTTAATTGAATTGATCCCAATCCCACCAATACCACCATTGAAGAAAACCATATTATTCATTATTCGACATTCAGTACTGCAGTACTGAACAAGCAGCAATTACTGACGTGTTATAACACTCAAAACTTGGCTCTATAAAGAATTTTCCCTTCAAGGTAACTCTAAATGGTTGAATATTCTTTCCACCATCACTGATTGGTACAACAAAGTCCATCGCATCATCGGTATGAATCCTGCAGATGTTACACCTCCTACAGTGTTGGACATTCACTCACAATCTTGAAAGGAGCTACAACGATGGCAAAACACTGGAATATGTAAAGAAAGTGAATTCGAAATCAGAGTTAAAGTCAGAATCAGTACGTATAAAGGTGTTTTTCTTTCCTACAGAAATCTTCACTGTCGTGAAAGTGAACAAGTACAGAACTCGTAACGTAGCAACTTGAAGATATGAATGGACAACCAATCAAGGGTGCATTTCACGAAGTGGAATTGGATGAAACGAAAGACCCACAAACATATTTGGTGGAGTGAGTATTAATGAGAAAAGGAAGCGGTCTTTATGTGAAATGGCTCGTACTTTCCAAAGATCATAACCCATGGATCGATGAAAGTTCGTTAGTCTAACAAAATGTTTTTGATGTAGCAATTCACTGTATTCATATATTAATAGAAATAAAATATATTTTTCACTCTTAAATCATTATTGAGTCCATACATATGGTAGCACACCATCTCATCAGTTTTATTTAATTAATTATACACACGAAAGATATTCAGAATTTATTTATAGAATATTTGCAAATTGTTCCATACATTTTGACAAAGGAGCAGTTTTTATGAAGTTGATTGTTCTTCTGCGAAAGGTTGATTTGCCATTGTTGTGAATTTTCTTTCTCATGATCTGCTCCTCACGGTTGAGATACCAACAGTTCAGGAAGTGTATCTTTCTATTGGAGTAGAGTGCACCAACCTTTTCACATAGCCCCCAGCCACTTCTGCTCGCACTACATAAATTGTTCCAACAGTCAGTAGTGTTGAATGCAGCGTGACCGTCTTGGTTGATTCTCAACTATTGAACACTTAACACAAATGTTCCGCAAGATGCTCATATTACTGCTTTCGATTCAATCGAGGCGGCACTTGGAACACTGACGAAAACCATCTTCTGAAGTTCACTGCAAATCTGACTGCTTTGGAGGTGTTACAAAGACCACTGCAAGGATTGATTCCATCCTCTGGCAATACAGAATTGTTCTGTGTAACAGAGGCCCATGTGGAGATTATGTTTAATATATTTTCGACTATACTGGGGCCATAATAATAACGGTGGATGGTATGTATGTATGTCCTTCATTTATTCATCGACTAGTATAATTATACATTTAACGCAAATAACAGTAGATTACAAAAAACACAGACACTTATGTCAACAGATACTCGATTATAAAAATATTGTAGCAAGTACAAGATCGTCAAACAAAAAACTGTAGGTTATGACATATCACAATGACTCACATAAAATACAAGGGAAATCAATAAAAATAATTCGATATAGATGCAGTGAAGACAGCAGCAAAATAGTACACAGGATCATTGATTCAGTCAATCACAGTCCATAACATATCGTCGCAGATGTACTCTGAATTTTCCCAAAGTATAACATTTTAATTCATTTGGTAATTTGTTGTGAGCTGTAATTCTCATATCGAAAATGCTATTTTCAGTACTCATGAGCTTTGTTTGTTTTATATGTATATGGTTGCTTTGACGGGTATTGTATGAGTGAATGTTGAGCCGGAACTGTCGGTTCCTTGAAAGATATCCAGGAAGCATATTTTTGACCAGTTTATGAATGAAGATCAGAGTTCGATATTTCATTAGTTTCTTAACAGGCATCCACTGAAGCTGTAGTTGCATATGCTTTATACTTTCGAATCTATCACACCTCAGAAGAAAACGCATTCATTGTTTCCTGGCACATAAAGAGAAAAGAAGAGCAGTATTCAAAGTGAGGTTTAATTATGCTATTATATATCATATGTTTACTGAATTGAGTAAGATTTTTGCTTATTCTATATGCGAATCCAATATTTTTTTATATGTTCTTGAGATATATTCAATATGTTAACACGCTCGAGATCCAGATCATTTTATTCAATATTTTCTTCGATAGAATCATTCAAATGTCGTCTAATATTTATAATCATGTATTTAGATTTTTTCATATTAATTATTAATCTGTTTGTGTTGAACCACTCACTTATTTTCGTTAATCTGTTATTTATTTTTCTTATCAAGTCATAAGTGTCGTTTCCCATTATGTATAATATAGTGTCGTCGGCAAATAAATGAATATTGCATTCACCTAAATCCAATTCGAGCATGTCATTGACAAAACATATAAAAATAAAGCTCCCAAAACGCTGCCTTACGGTACTCCCGATATCACATTTTTTGCATTCGATATATTACCATTAACTTTTGTTTGTTGGAACCTATTTTGTAAGTAAGCCTCAAATCAATAGGCATGTCCGTTTACTCCGAAATAACGATTAAGTTTTATTAACAAAATTTCTCTATTTACAACTTCAAATGCACGACGCAAGTCCAAAAAAACTGCTATAATTATATCACCTTTGTCAATCGAATATTTGAAGTCATTTATCACTTTCTGCAATGCAGTTTCACATGAAAAGCCACTACGGAATCCTGACTGGTTTTGACCCAAGAATCTTTGTTTATCAAGATAATGTGTGAATTGCTCATACACTGACAGCTCCAGTATTTTTTCAATACATGGCAGAGTGTTTATAGACCTGTATTCTTCAATATTTTTAGTTCTAGCTATCTTCAGTATGGAAATTACAACCGATGTTTTTGAGATATCAGGAAAGGAACCTTTTCTTAAAGATGTATTGATACAAAGCAACAGGGGTTAGCCTATTGTATCGAAAGTATTTTTTATCAACTTGAAACTTACTTCATTCTCCGAAAACTTATTTTTTTGTTTGAGAATAATTGATTCTAGGTCTAGTAGTGTTATTTTACTGAAATAATTCATGCCACTATCGAGATACCTGTCTTGATTTATGAATAGTGCATGGTCCTTTACAAGAAATTTATCAAAATTTTTATTATTTATCATATTGTCAATACTTGCTACAAAGTATTCGTTGAATTCATTTTCGATATCTTCAGAAGTTCCAACTCCATTTTTGAGTGCATTCGTTATATTACTTTTACATTTTGTGCTCACTAACGATTTCAGGGTTTTCCACATCAATTGTGAATTGTTCTTAACACTATCGATCTTAGATTCACGTTCACAACATTATTTCGTTTTTGTGTATATTCTAACCAGTGTGTTTCATTCTTACTTATGATAAACTTGTTGTATGCCGTGTTGCGTTCATATATGGCTTTTCTAGTACATTCATCAAACCATTCTTTTGATTTTTTGACTGTGCTATCCTGTTTGGGGCATTTATTATCTGATACATCCTTTATGTAACAAACAAAATTATCAAATACATCATTGACATCAACAGAGTCATACCGCCGGTCTTTTTCAATGAGAGCTGAATTAACTTCATCATAATCAACATGTCTATATATATAGAAAGGTCCTGTGTGATTTCACAACTAGGTTGGGGTATATTTACCATTAATGTTTCGTGGTCTGTAATTTCCGGGTTTATTTTTGAAACTTCATCATCGTAATTATTAGAAAAGACGAGGTCTATTGTACTCTCACTGTGATGTGTTACTCTAGTATAAAATGTAAGGAACTGCTTTATGTTATATATCTGCATATTTTTAATATCACACTGTATACGATATGAGCTACAAACTATAGGTATCATTATGTATAAATTGGAAATGTACTATTTTGATTTTCGTTGGTTCTTACTACTGTGAAGAACACAAGCGCACTTTTTATATCCTTATAAAAAGTTGCAGGTTGCCTTCTTTGTTTCCAGATTCATGAAAATAAATTATTGTTAAATTGCGTTCTAGCAAACCGTTGATTCATTCTCCTTGCCAATTCTAAATTTAATCCAAGTTATTACGCTGGCGCAGTCGATAATAATTGAACCCAAAATGTCCATTGGCAGATTGGAAGAATTCAAAATGAGCGAAAAAAATTGGAACACGTATGTCATACAGATAGAACAATATTTCAAGGCGAACAAAGTACCGGACGAGTTGAAAACAGCTACACTAATCACGGCTGTAGGAATTGAAACTCTCGATTTGATGATTGATTTATGTAGTCCGAATAAACCAGAAGATAAATCATATACAGATCTGGTAAAGATTTTGACCAACCATTTACAACCAATTCCATCGGAAATTGCGGAAAGGTACCAATTCCGGCAACGAAAACAAGAAGTGGACGAGTCCATTTCAATATATGTGGTGGCCTTGAAGAAGTTAACAAAAAACTGTAAATTTTCAAATGATTTGGAAGATCAGCTTCGGGATCAACTAGTATTTGGTTTAGTGAGCGATTCTATCCGCCAACGACTTTTTGCCGAAAAACAACTGACATATGCCAAGGCTTATGATTTGGCTATTAATTTGGAAGCAGCGGAGAAGAATTCTGGAATGATCGAACCAACAACTTTACACCGAGTGAGTCCAGCAAATAAGAAGATGGAAAAATATGTTTCAGGCCCGTCCAATCAGCGGAAATCAAATATCTCTTGCAGACACTGCGGAAAAATGAATCATGGAAGTAATTTCTGCTATTTCAAAAATGCTAAATGTAATGGATATGGAGGAAAAGGACATATAAGTACTATTTGTGAAAGAGAAAGACAAAAAAAATTTGAAGGGAACCAGTATACTAAGGTAAAAAATATATCTTTTTCGGGAACCAATGATGATAAATATGATTCGGATGACAGTTTAGACATGTTTAATTTTAGAACTGCAAATGAAAAACCAGTTGAAATTGAATTATGTATTAATGATATGCTATTGAGTATGGAAAGTGATACAGGGTCACCCATTGCTGCAATATCACAAAAATTATATGAGTAAAAATTCAAAAATATGTTTCTGCATAAATCAGACTTGACTTTGAAATTATATTATGGTAATTTATTGAATATTTCAGGAACTGGATAAAAAAATTGAACATTTCAATCGATAAATTGTTATATTTGAATAAAGTGTGAGAACAAAACATTCCAAAAGTTTCGAGACAACTGCAATCCAAATTTCTAGACGTTTTCAAAGAAGGTCTTGGTAAATTTAATAAAGGAACAACTACATTGCATTTGAAGGAACAGGTTCGTCCTATGTTTTGTAAAGCACGTAACATAGCAATAGCCTTGCGAGAAAAAGTAGATAATGAATAAATTAGATTAGTGGAAAGTAATATTTTGCAACCCATTGAATATTGTGAATGGGCCCCCCCTATAGTACCTGTTCTTAAAAAAATGGTGGAGTGAGGGTTTGTGGTGATTTTAAAATCACCCCGAATCCCAATTTACACGTTGATCGCTATCCCATTCCGAAAATAGAACATTTATTCGCTGCACTGAATAATGGCAAATATTTCAGTAAAATTGATTTATCACAGGCCTACGCACAAATAGAATTATATGAAGATTCTTAAAAATTAGTGACCCTGAATACACACCGAGGGCTATTTCAGATGAATTGTCTACCTTTTGGGGTATCTTCCAGTCCGGAAATTTTCCAACGATTAATTGATACAACTTTTGCAAAGATTGAAAACGTAGCTATTTTTCTTGATGATCTATTGATTACAGGAAAGTCTATTGAAGATCATTTGAAAAACGTTCACAAGGTTTTTGATAAATTACAGGAATGTGGCTTCCGCGTGAGATTAAACAAATGTTCTTCCTTCCAGGAAAAAGTTACTCTTTTTGGGATACACTATTGATAAACATGGTTTATCAACCTCTCAAGATAAAATTCAGGCCATATTGAAAGCACCGGTACCCTCAAACATAACTGAACTCGAATCATTTTTAGGCTTGGTTAATTTTTATGATGAATTCATTGAAAATTTGAGTAAAAAATTATATCCATTATCGTATTGTTGAAAAAAGATAATGAATGGTATTGGAAGAAAGAACAAAATGAAAGTTTCGAATTGATTAAATCAGAATTGACGTCAAGTAAACTCTTAGTACATTATGATCAAAATTCACCGGTAACTTTAGCGTGTGACGCGAGTTTTTACGCAATTGGAGGTGTAATCTCTCATGTGTACCCAAATGGTGATGTTAAACCAATTGCTTATGCGTTTAGAACTTCATCTAAATCTGAGAAGGCTTATAGTCGATTGGATAAGGAAGCTTGTGCTATAATATTTTTTGTAAAAAAGTTTCATGATTTTTTGTTCTGTAGATTTTTTACGCTATTATGTGATCATAAGGCACTAATAACTATTTTTGGGAATAAAAAAGGAATACCCATTTATACAGCAAATCGTTTTGCAAAGATGGGGAATTATTTTAAGTACCTATCGTTATGAATTCAAATATATTGAATCAAAAAAAAATTATGCAGATGCACTGTCTTGCCAACCTTTGAGTACAGTCGAGGAAGAAAAACATGACTTTTCACATATTTTTTATATTGAAGAAAATTTTCCAATAGATTATCGCCAAGTGGCTTCGTATACAAAAAAAGATCCATTGTTGAATAGAATTTATGGTTTTTGCTTGCAAGGCTGGCCGGACAGTGTATCTCAGCAGTATAAATTATTGTTTGAGAGACGTGATCAGTTGCATTTGGAGCATGGATGCATCTTATGGGGTTATAGGGTAGTTATTCCTCAAAAGCTGCAACCATACCTCCTGAAAGAACTGCACTTGAGTCACATGGGAGTAAGTCGTTGTAAGGCGATGGCTCGTTCATATTTTTGGTGGCCGCTTTTAGATCGAAGACATGTGTAGAAAATGTGACACTTGTAATCATGTAAGGAGTAACCCTGAGAAAACGATTCTACATCCATACTCCTTGGAGCAGATTATATATGAATTTTCTAGGGCCCCTTTTCGGAAATTGATATCTGATTATAATCGATTCTTTCACTAAATGGCCTGAGATCCACAAAATTAATACTCCTAATACTAAAAATGTAATAGTTATTCTACAAGAGTTATTCTCACGTTTTGGTTTACCTATAAAAATTGTTTCGGATAATGGTCCTCCTTTTTCATCTCACGATTTCAGCATTTTTTTAAAATCTAGGGGAATCAGGCAACTGTTTAGTACACCCAAAATTCCAAAGTAATGGGCAAGCGGGAAATTCGGTAAGAATTTTCAAACTGACATTAAAAAAGGCCGTTTTTGAAAATAAAAATTCAGATGAGTTTTTGACAAAATTTTTGTTCGATTACCGTAATACTCCTCATGCCACTACGAGAGGAAGCCCAGCAAAAAAAATGTTCAACAGAAATTCGAGAAGTAAATTAGATTTATTGCTGCCAAACAGTAAAAAAATTATAGAAGAGAAAATTGAGGAACAAATTGATCATTTTGGGGGAAAAAATACGGAAGAGTTCAAATTGGGGAAAGAGGTCTTATTCAGAGATTATAAAAACCCCACAAACCCATCATGGTCTAAAGGTCATATATTTAATAGGGAGGGTTCAGTTATTTTTGGAGTTAAAACTCCCGATGGAAAGGAGTATAGAAGACACTCAAATCAAATAAGACCTCTAATAACATCTGCAGGCAGGAAGTCTTTGGACTTAACAATTGATAATGAGAGTGAAAAAGAGACATCTGCCAATAATAATAACTATAATCAAATAAAAACCAATCCTGATTCACCTGATAACTCACCTTCGATTAGTGTTTTACATCTTTTTGGTATGAATACCGTTGGCATTACGAGGGACATATATCTTTTAGATCATTTAGCATGTAACAGAATTGTATTTTTTTAAGGGAGGAAAGTGTTATATATCTGCAGATTTTCAATATCACACTGTAGGTATCATTATGTATAATTTGGAAATGTACTATTTTGATTTTCGTCGGTTCTTACTACTGTGAAGAACACAAGCGCACTTTTTATATCCTTATAAAAAGTTGCAGGTTGCCTTCTTTGTTTCCAGATTCATGAAAATAAATTATTGTTGAATTGCGTTCCAAGCAATCCGTTGTTTTATTCTCCTCGCCAATTCTAAATTAAATCCAAGTTATTACACTTTAAACCATACAAAGAGCATACATTTTTTAGCTTTCTTGTATAGGCGTCATCTTGTAAGTCCCACCTTATATTATATTATCCCCCATAAAAATATAATTATGACAGAAATCCATTTCTTTCAACAGCGATTCAAAGTATTTGTAAAATTCCGCGTGACTTGCATTTGGTGAATGGTGAATACACCCCAGTTGCCAGGTGCTGCTTTCTATATTCAGTGTGATTAACAATATCGAGTAATTAGATTCATGTAATAAGTTTTTTAGACCAGAAAATTTTACGTTATTTCGAATATATACCCCTTCAGTGTGTCTATACTGTGAATCACATCTAATGCAATCATATCCACTTATAAATATCTCCGAATCGAGAATGTCATTTGTTATACGCGATTCTGTCAAACATATCACTAGGGGACATTTTTCACAGACAAGATCATATATTTCATCGAAGTTTGCACTAAGACTTTCCGACTATTATAACTACTGGTGATGTCACCTTGATATAGTCCTTTTTTTGCAGTTAGTTGTTTCTATGCTTGAATATTGGTCTCCGTATTGTGTCGTAAAAAACGGGAGTCGTATCGGTTGACACCAACATACTCAGGCAATAAATCCGGGTTTGTGAATTTGCTTATATCATTAGCTGGGACAGCCAAAATGATGTATAAATATGAGGATATTCCGATTGCATCAGCTCACATTTGACATTTGGGATATTCTTCTCTTGTAGGTATTTTTTAAGTGCATCACATGTCATATCCATGGGACAACGAAACACGTGAAAGTCAATGAATCTGAACCTTGAATGTGTTATCATTTTTAGAATTTCCAAAAATTACATTATTTCTTCGTCTAGACTTACTTCCCTGTTGCTGTCACTCGTCATTATTGCCGCTACTGTTTTTGCTATTCTCTTGAAAATTCACTTCGGGTTCTTTATTTGCCAAATTGATTATTTCACTGCATTTCATCCTAGATTGTACATTTAATAATTCCAACGATACTTGTTTTTTATTTGTTTGAGAATTGTCTGTTTTTTATTGTTTAGGTGATTTCCCACCTGAGTTCCATCAATCTCAGTGTTTTTATTCAGAACGGTTTTTCCATTCTCCTCATCATCGTTTCGTTTCATATCGACCTGTGAAGATTGACATCTCAACTCTCTTTACGATCATGTATCAAACCATTTCACCTTACCTCTCAATCAAGTGACGCTATTGTGTTATAGAACATGTAATGATCCACTGCGTCAATTTAGATTGGTACAGGTGTGTCATACATGTTACTCTGTTCCAGTATTGCGGCAGTCAGTGTGAATTAGGTTAAACTGTTCAGTCTTGGGGTGCATATGATTTGGTTGGTACATACAGAATGCTGCGTGGTTGGAGCAGCATTCAACCTAATCTCACACATTAATGTCATCTCAAAAACAAAACACGTACGTTCATACAAAGATTGAATAAAATGAATGATTTTCAATGAGGAAAAACTACATTAGAAAACCAATATATCAGAAAATCTGTATCGAATTTTGTACACATATACTTCAAATTAGAAGTGATATGATTTGAGCAAAGTCGGACGTTGAATGATATTTTTCCACCATTTCCTGCACTGAACCATCAAATCGAGATTCATCCTGGACCAATGGAAAGGTCATTGCTATTTCTTGAATTTTGGTCAATAAAAAATCAACTTTCTGACTACCCCTCACATAGATTAGATCAGTTGAATGTGAAAAGCTATTCTGCATGATAGAGTCAACTTTGCAATAGTCCATATTTCCCGATGAGCATGGAGAGCCGTGTATGAACCTGCTGGTCTTTTTGTCAATGTTTGACAGTGCTGCATACGGTTCTGGCGGTTTGAATAGGAAGTTGAATCATTCGTAACCAATGTGAATATTCAGTTCTTTTGGATTGAATACTCCATCTACACTGAAGCCTTGGATGTCAACGAAAGCAATGCGCATGATGCGTGCGTCTTAAACTGGTAGTAGAAAGCAAAAGAATGATTATTGTACTACCAAACAATCTCATATGTCATTCAAACAACGCATTCAATTATTACAATAAATGACTGATAAGTTACTTGTCTCTCTCGAAATTGGAAATATCCTGTCAGATAATTAGGTTGGATGCTGTGCCGTAACCCCGCAGCATTCTGCAGCCCCGCAGTATTTCGGTGGCTGCAGAATCTTCTTCTTTGGCAGTGCTTGCTTCCGCCACTTGCTGACTGTTGGTGGTGGATTTTGAGCCACCTTTATTTTCAACCCACTACTTTTTTTGCTCTGAGGTGTTTGTGGTGTTTGTTTTAAATCATCCTCAGAGTTATAGTCAGCAAGCGACCGGAGAAATTTGGACAGATCTTTCCCCCTGGAAGTCTGTGATGAGACCTTCTTCTTATCCCTTTTCTCCTATTGCAGACTCGGGTATACGTCGCTAAGTCGATAGGATGCAGAAGCTTTGGCGCCGTCATCTCATCTGCAATGTCTTCCATATCGTTCAACACGGGGAACAACTCCAGTGGCACATTCTGGTTGAAGGCCACGAAAACTGCCCCAGCTGTTGTTGGGCCCCGCGACGTAGAAGCCACAATCCTCGCTCCACCCATCTCCTGGCTACCTAGCATCGGCATGTCCGGCATCACATCTAACACCCGTAGGTCCCTTTTGGCAGCACCACCTCCTGGAATGATGACGTTGGAATGCACATCCACTTCTGGAGGGAAGGATTCCGTTGTCAACAAATGCTCCATCGTAGAAGATTATTCAAGGTCAAAGTAGTAGGGGGAGGTCGACCTTCGGCCTGAGCCCTCTACTATTGTGTGAAAAATAAAGTAGATTATGCCTCATTTCGTACCTCTGAAAGGTTATAATTCCCCTTTGAAAGAAGGGAGCTAAGTTTCGACCAGAATTCATGTTCAGTTGCTTGAAATATGTAGGTTGGACATAATTACATTCATTTCAAAACTCACCGATGTCCTGATAACCAACTTTCACCTATAAATAGTGTGTATGATACGTTTATGTTTTGTGTTTATCTACCGATGTTATGATATCCCACCACTCTTCTTGCTCCATTTTTGTACATTACGCATTTGTGAGTCATTTTAACGTCTTGCGTTGCAGACGAAAATGAAAACGTACTTCGAAAATCAATTGGAACTGTAATGAAACAGACAATAACACTCAATAACTGCCACCAAACACCAATGTGAACAACATGAATGCTGGACTGGCAATAATTAACATTTGGACCACTTCGCAAGTTTCCGCTCCCATTCGATGTTCGTCAATTTGAATTCAACCAATCATCTCTCGTGGGATACAAAATTAAGAATGAAAACATTCTACATTATAATGATGCGGATGTTTTCTCATTCTACGTTATATATCTTGGGAAGATGTTTAATCTAAGGTGCTGCTAACCATCGAGCCATAGAAATCATATATGTATATATGAAGTCTAGAATGGCAACCGAGCACAACGCAGTGTTGTAAAAAATTAATGACGATGTTTAGTGCGTATGCCTATAACCAGTCTCATTGTTGACAGTGTGGGTTTCAGCGAAATTCAAACCTTTGTGAGAAGAATGGATGATAAGTTGAAAGGAAATTATTTCTGTTTTTACATTTTCGTTAGCAAGCTCAACTACGGTAAAAAAGTACCTACCAATGTAAAAACTTATTCTAAATCGAGGTTGTATAATATTTGAATAAATTTGACTTTCACTAATTCGTGTGTAGAAGATATAGATTCGTATCTGAGAAATGACATGAAAATGCAATACAGAACTTCTTTTGATATGCCTCCAGAGGCGGAACTGATTCATAAGTATGGATGAATGGAAAAGCTGTAAGTAAGAAATTACCTTTCATTCCGTTGAAATTTGAAATTATTTATGACAGTGGAAATATAATTGCATTATTCCATATGAATTTTTCATTTTGTTTCAGTTAGAAGGAGAATGGCAGCTTGTCCCGCACTGTGCAATAAATCATATATATATTAACTACGAATATTGACCATACGCCATAAGAGACAATGTTAGCAAAGTGAAGCCGACTTTTGTATAAATCACAATATCCTTGGAATATAAATTGGCAGCGATGATCGAGGGCGCATGCGCGAAATATTGAGCGCGAAATCCAAATTTCTAAAAATTTTATTGTCATCGACCTTTAAATTTATACGTTATGTTAGTTTATATAATTTCACAGAGATTTCAATGTAAATTTTGTTATAAGGAAAATCACCCAGTTACACAAAAAATATACTCAGTTTTGAAGGAACATTTCTTGGAGTGCAAAAGAATGAAGAAATCAAGATTTAGAAAAATGGTGGGACCATAAAATATCCTGATCTTTCCGATATTTTATTAGTTCATTGTGTCCTGGTTTCTGGATTCGTAGAAAGTTCATATTACACTGATATGAATAATTCAATGAAGAAAACCCATATAGGCTCAAAAATATTATAAATTCCATCAGAACTATTTACCATCATCAGAACCATTCACCATACCATCTTGCAGATTAAGAATGTTAATATCATCATATTTTAATACCATCTGTTAACATTCAGGGGCCTGTCTTGTAGCTACGAGAGAAACACAATGCTGACTCGAAAATGCTTATGAATTACGTGCGATATAAACTGTTCACTTGAATGTGGTCAGTTTGGAATTCACTCAATACAATTGACTGTTACAAAAAATTCATTGGATGGAAAACAAAAAGTCGTTAAAACCAATAAATTACGAATAATAAAATTGAAATGCACAGTGGAGCATTCAAATATTCAAAATTTTGAAAATGAATGAACAGAAGTTGAAAATAATCGATATATTTTATACGTTTCGAGACTTGACGTCAAAGATTGTTGGGCGGAAGAACGTCAGTCAATAGCCAGTTGAGCAAAATTGTATTATGTTTGTTGTTCAGAGATTGGGAATTTCACGGCCGGTAACAAATGAATTGTTAGGAGTTTCCTTTCGTCTAAGCCTTGGTCTGCAGGTTTTTGGGCCTGACATTGCCTCATTGCTTTTGAATATTGTCTGCCGCAGATGCAGAAGGTCAGTCCTAAAAACCTGCAGACCACGGCCTAGAAGCCCGGAAACCAAAAAATCAATTGTATGTTCCAACTGCTATGAATTTAATAATAATATTTATTCATCCCAAGAAACTTTTACAGTTTATAAATAGGGGTATTCAATACATAAAAAGGAAATAAAACAAAATGTGTATATGGTGAAAGAATATATGAAAAAAACTGAAATGTTGAACGATCTATAAAACTATAATATATCATTTGGACGATAAAATATATTTTATAAGATGGTGTTTGAATTTTTATATCTTTAATTGAATTTGGTGGTTCATTGTAGATGTTTTCCCCCTCAAACTGATTTCTCGCCAAATCTGGTACATATGGAATGTACAATTAGATGTTGAGCTTGTCGTGCTGTGATAATGTGTAGTAATTTCATTGGAAAGTATGCAGTGTTTTATCTTGTTTTACACAATGAATAAAAGTATATGTTTTCAACTGGTATATTGAATTGATGTCAAGATTATGTGGTTTGTCAAGATCCACAGTGGGCTTCGTGCAAGGCAATTTATAAATACATTCGATGATTTTATTATGTAAGTTTCAAGTTTTTTCAAAAGAATTTCATGACTGACTGAATCGAAGGCTTTATTACGACTTGCTGCAAATGCATTTGATGTATGATGTAGTTAAATTATCAATCTATTTCATACATCTTTTCAGCCCTGTTCACTTGTTTGATGAATTATTTTTATTCAGAATAACTTTCAGAACAGAATATAGACTTGCTTCGGAACTGTGGCTATGCCAAGAATATTACTGTATTATGCTCAGGTGGACTCCAGACTTTGGTATGGTGTGTGTTTCTGGGGGATATCTTCTTGCTGGAATAAGGTATTTATCTACACCCGTACTCTAATAATACACTTATATGCCCACAACCCGTTTTATAATGAAATCCATTACGATACAGATTTTCAACCAATAGAAACCCATTATTTTTCAATCAAGCATGATGTGCAAGCTTTCCATTCTGACGTTTGTCAAGTCAAAATCAGTAGGTATTTAATTTTTGAAGAATTTAGTCAATTTTCGATAATCGTATGAAATTGTCTTATAGCAGGGATATAGAAGAATTACCAGCGACCCTCCACAGATGTCTTAGACAAGAAAAAAATACAATCGAAAGGATTATATTTTTCATTTGACAAATGCAAGACATATGTTTTTATTTTCAACAAAATTATTTGAGCTCTCGTGTCCGAGTGGTCAAAGGCGCCGGCATAGTAAATAGTTACGCCCGGGTTCAATTCTTGACGTCGGTAGAATTTTTTTTTTCATTTTTTCTTCTTTTCATTTCTCATTGTATTTTCTGTGGTTATGCCATTAATTATAATTCTGTAGAATTTTTCAGAGAAATACGATTGATTACCTACTATTATTGTGTTCAATATACGTACTTAATAATATAATATTTTTAGTTCTTCATTATTTATTGGGTGTAGATAAAATAGCGTATGCAACTCTCATGTAATGGTTATTCATACAGTCGCATAAACCATATGAAACTCACCTTCGGCTCGTTTCGTATCCCGGTTTATGCTCATGTATTAATAACCATCATCACACGATCGTTGCATAATATACTATTATTGCCCAAAAAAGATCATTACGAGCAATGCTAGGCATTCCTATGAAGGAATCTTGCAGAAATGCATTCATGAGGTATAACATTTTAACGTTGGCTTGTATTTTTATATTTGAATGTTGTCTATATTTATATAAAAATGTTGACAAAAATTTTGTGTCTAATATATCGAAACATAATGTGAATACCAGATACAAAAATGATATGTATGTCCCGTTTTGTGAAGGCAAATTGGCCTACAATTCTCCTAACCTCATGGCTCCCAGAATTTATAACTTACTTCCAGCTGCTATAAAGAATTGTAAAACATTAGCTCTTTTCAAAGTAAGAGACTTCCTCCTATGTAATTGTTTTTATAGTCTAGAGGAATATATGTCTATTTAGTTCATAGGGCAATATTGACGATTCCTATACAATGTAAAATTGTCGAAAGGAAAATAAAGTTTATTATTATAATTATTATTATTATTTGAATGAAACAATGATGATTTCAAAATTATTTATATTACTCAATAGACATACTGACATATGTGAATAAAAGTTCAGGAAGATGCAATACAGCATAAATTGAAGTATAGTAAAATTCAGTACCTAAGAAAAATGCTTAACCTTCTGTTTGTCGCAACTTGGAACTTTCATGATAGATCGCGCATGTATCTCATAAGAATTTTGGTGAATATTGAACAAAAACTCAAAAATTGCATCATTTTCACATTTCTATATCGTAAACAGAAAGCATATTCCTAGAAAAATAGATATTATATATATATATATAAATATATATATAAATATATATATTATATATATATATATATATATATATATATATATATATATATATATATATATATATATATATATATATATATATATATATAAATATATAATCTATGAATATTATATTTATATTTGTATTGTGGATCCCACTGATCTGGAAGTGGAAGGAATATTTACATTTATTTCTTCATTTCTCAATAACTGTATTGGACATTCTGATTTTATTCTGAACCGAAGTTTCAAAGTAGTCTTCCACCACTGAATTGGATTTCCACTCGGATCTCCAATTGAATAAAAATCTGTCATCGTCATGTCAGATCTGCATCATAATGAGCCTATTATGATACACAGATTTTTCATTACAATACAGATTATGGGCCTATAAGAGTATTATTATAGTATTGGTGTAGAAAAAACTAATAATACTCTGCTTTATGCTGTACCACAACAAAATAACGAAAGTGGCGGATAAAGGTGACAATATTTTCAACAGACATGATACAGCATAGGGCCTATTGTTGTGAATCAGAAGAATAGATTACCATCAAGTGATCATAAGCACCACTTGAAATCAGGTTTTTTTATTTCAAATGCCCCAGAGTTGCTTCAAATTATTAATTGTCTTTGTGAGCCGCCTATTTTTCTGTTGGAGAATTCGAATCTTCAGTTTCTGCTCGTCAACTTTTTTTTCTCATTTTTTGGATGTTATCTGAAAAAGGAATATAATCAATAGCAAAACACGAAAATATGCCACAAAAGGTGAAAAAAAAACTCCTCAGAATGTTTTCACACTTTTTAATAAATCTCATTTTGCGATATATCAATTTTAATTTGTTGAATATTTATCAAATCAAAAACCTCAGCTTGAAAAAATGAACAAATGGAAAATGTGATGAATTGTTGGCCTTTTTGGTGATGATAAATGGGTAAGTACTCATGCCAATTATTGATTCAAACTTGAAAAATCATCATTATGTTTTGAGGATAAAACATAATAGAATAGTCATGAATCAGATTCTCTAGAAGTTATAGTACAGAAAAATTTCACACTTTTTTGAAATACTTGAAATAAATGAAATATCACTCGATTGAAACATCAATGCATTTTTTAATGAAGGATTATTCAGGAACTCTATTTATCTTTCTGCATGTAACTGTATTTGTGTGTTCCATTATCATTTCAATGTGCATTTGGTAAATGTGTGTCTTGATTGAATGCAACATTTTGTACACTACAAATACTTGCCTGCTTTTTGTTTCTTCCGACAGATGAGTTTCGATTCAGAATTAACTCCCTCATAACTTCTTTTGCACACTCTATGTGCATTTGGATCTATAAAAAATAATGGTTATGTATTACTAACCAAATTTGAAAATAATCTCATTTCATAAGAGATTCAACTTGAACAGTGGATATATGACCAGAGTTCACTATATTCATATTATTCAAAGGGGTCAAATACATATCATTCATATAGGAATCCTATAAATATGTGTGGAGTTCATGCAAGACAGGTCCTAGAATATTTTTTCATTATCTATTCTAGAGAAGACTATTTCTCGAAAAACTACCCAGTATTATTATATCCATAAGGCAGTTTTCAATGCGTATTCAATAATTTTTTTATTCCAATACAATGACAACAAAGCAACATCTTTTATCGAATTATCATAGCAATTGTGCGAAATTCCAATGAAATTACAGTCTTTGTGATTTTTTTTGACTAGTTCCTTATTACAACTTGTGATATGAAGTAAAAAGCCCAGTGATTTGAAACAATATTAAGGGTGATAACAAATAATTCAACAAATTAACCAGATACTTTACATAATCAGTTTTTAGTACTAATGAGAATTGTATGAATGTGCAATCCTATAATTTGCTGTTGTTGCATAGTAAGTCAATAGTTCTTGTGTTTTCAAACCCTTAAGAATTGATTGGTGGATACCAAAATATTTGATAAAAATAATAATCATATGACAATGAATAATACATACACAACATTGCTTAATGTCAAACAACCTTTCAAGATATTACCATCAGATTTACCCATTCTGAAATTTTCTTAAGTATCTTTGGGCAGTTCTTTGATAATTGTGATTGAAAATAAATGAAATCATGAAAAAAAAATTAGTTTCACTTTCATCTACTCACCATTAAAATCATTATTGTGGATTTCTCTATTTGAATTATTTATTTCTTCAACTTGATTCGGTAGTTCTTTGCTCTCTGTAAACAAGAAACATAAATGCCATGCTGTAATATTTTTTATGAAAATGGTTTCAGGTTTTTTTTGTTGAAGTTACTTGAGACTATGAGACATGTTTATTTCTAGGTTACAGTACAGCCCCCTTCGTGGTCATCAGGCAAGTTCTTAAATCCATCGGTGAGCTCATCAATCTATCAAAATAGTTTTTTTTATTATCATCAGTAGAGCACTATTAGTGCCTTATCATCAGTGATAGAAATGATGAAATCGATGGAATTTACTGTTGAATTTCAGAACTTGTCTGCATTTCATTAATGTTCGACAGGGACAGGACAGGATCAATTTAAAATATGTATATTGTATAGGGAGACTGAAAGAATAGTGCATAACAAATAATTCTTATTCAATATATTTAAAGGATAACAAGGTGTCAAAAGTTGCAGTTTCCAGCTGGTAGGTGTAATTTTCCCTAATTTGAGTTATGCTTTATCCATTAGGTTATGCACTATGTATTAACTAGGCCATCATTATAATTTTTTCAGGCAAAAGAACGAGAGGGGTTGATTACGCAACCCACTTATCTCAATCGAATGAAAGAATTACAAATCATTTTCTATGGAAACATTCGGTTAGGGATTTACCTCCTAGAGTGTGAGAACTTGTATAGGCGCCTGAACTTATTTTATATTGAACATAAAATATTTGATATTTCCTCTGTGATAGGTTTACTATCTTAGGGCAATGTTTCCCATTGTAATTGTTTTCTATGATATAGAACTCACCAACAGGAAAAGACTGACTTCATTGGGAATCATCATATCTAGGTAGAAGAAATAATGAACAATCAACGTTCAGTGAGGGTAGTGTACCAGTTTTCAAAAGAATTCTTCCACTGCTCACAGAATATATAGCTGTCCTTGAGAAATGATCAGCACATATTCTCAGTTTATTCACGTCTTCGGCTGCCTGGAGATAACATATTTTCATCCACTGGGATCTTAGCGATGGATTCTTAGGAAAACAAATATAAATACGCATATATTGAACATGAAAGCAGCACAGATCCATATGTAATAAATTTCTTACCGATGATATGAACTGGAGCTCTTACATAATAGTCTTGAACTTCTGAACAACTATGGACTAACGAAACACAACACTATAATATGGAAACAAAAAACCAATACTGAATATTACTGAACAATAACTGTAATAAAAATGGTACCGAACAATAACGAGAAATCAACGAACACAAGAATAATATTAATTATGAAAAATATTGAAAGAATTTCAAGAAAATTTTGACACTGACGCGAATATATTCAACAATTTGGTTATTGGTTATGTTTGAAATTGGTAATAATTTGAAACAAGACAAGGAATTTATGGCAAATAGTTATACCCGACATACGATCATTTCCGATTTACTTAGTAGGATAGTAGGGAGGAACGTAAAAGAGAAACAACACTAGTCAGTCATTCTTGACTAACATCTTCTACCTTTCAAATTTGACGCATGCGCAAATATTTTTTGCTGCCAATCGTGCTCTTTTGTTTCCCAAAATCTCGCATCAAATAGCTGCCTTAATTATCAATATTCGTAGTTAATATATATATATATATATATATATATATATATATATATATATATATATATATATATATATATATATATATATATATATATGCAATAAATACACCATAATTTCCGTGCCAAAGTGGAATGGACAAGCTGGAGATTTGAAATATGAATGACTATTTCACTCACCTACGAAATGAACCAATCAGAAGCTCTAGTCAAGTTCGGCTTACCGATTACCAAACTTGACTCTTGACTCTGATTGGCCTATCAAGTTCGGTGTTTTCAGATTTGTTTACAGTGCATGTGACAGTTAAACGTCAAATATAGGTGATTACGCTGTGCACGAATTCAAAAATGAGTAGATTTGGGATGAATTCTATCGAATCAATCAACGAAAAAATCGATAAAAATGTACCGAAAAATACGAGGAAATCGAAGGAGTACATTTGGAAGCAATTTACCAGATTTTGCGATGAACGAAAATACCTATTAGATGAAGCAACGCCTGTCGAGAGACTAGCTATTATTTTGAAGGACTGGGGCTTCAACATGAGGAAAATCGATGGTTCTAATTACAAGGAATGTGTTGTGAAGACGATTTGGAATACGAGTGCTAGATTATTGCAAGAAAAATTCTATAATGAATATGGACGAAGTTTCGACCCATTCAAAGATATTATTTTTCAATCGGCCAGAAATGCGCGAGATACAAAACGCAAGTTGCTTCAAGGTGACGTACAGAAACGAAAGATCAGATCGGCACCGTTGACCCATGAAGAACATCAAGCAATATGTACACAATGGGATGAAGATACACCCACAGGACTCCAAAAGAAATTTTTCCATATCGCAGCAGTAGAACTTGCTTGGAGAGGAGGTGAAGCTGCATATTGTTTGTTAGATCATTTTAAAGAAGAATTAGATAATAAGGGGGCGCCTACCGGCAGAATCGAATATAACACAGCGATGTGCGAACAGCAAATGGTTGATTGAAAATGTGCAAAATGCAACAATGTGCCCCGTGAGACTTTATAAAAAGATGATTTCAAAACGAGGTAATAATGTAAGATCTAATAGGTTGTTTCTCACCGTGAAAGGACATTGGAAGCCTGGTGATCATTGCACTCCTTGGTACAAAAATATGCCTCTAGGGATCAATACGATCAGTAAATGGACCAAAACATCAGCTCAGAATATAGGGCTTGATGTGAAAAAGCAAAAAATTACCAACCATTCAAATCGAGCAACTGCAGTCAGTGAACTTTTATGTAGAGGAGTAGGAGAACAGGAAACCATAAAGATTACTGGACATTCGAGCTCTAATTCGCTGAAACCCTACATCCAACTTAGTAAACAACATCACGAAAAACTTATAGCAAATGTCAGAAATTATAGCAATCAAGATGTAACAAATATTGCAAGTACAAGCGCGTGTTCAAATAATCAAGCTCAAAACATTGTATATAATAACTGTACCATTTATGATAATTATAATTGAAAAATATTTCAGTATGTTATGGTTATTGTTGGTAGTGTAGTATTTCTTTCGATGTCAATGTTTTCTGTTCATCAAAATTTATTGATTTCTCAGGTCAACTTTTTTGCCAATTTCCTCTAATCCTGCCGAATTTCAGATTTTTTATCTTTCACTCTGTTTGTGAAATAGTCTGATAAAATTCCACTCGTGATTGAATTTATCTCATAAGTCTGTCTTTCATTTATGATCTCAACTGAATTGATTCGAGAAAACACCACGAGTCCGCAGGACTCGTGGTGTTTTCTCGAAACAATTCAGTTTCGTTCAAAAATGAATCGACAGACTTATCGCGAAAATTCAATCACTTGTGGTATTACTACTGAAAATCAAATTGAACCTACCAGTCTGCAATTTCAACTGTAGGAGTACAAGAAACTTTGACATCGATCCCAGACGAATTTTCTTTGTTATCAACAATGTGCATTTTCATAATATCTTTAATTCGAACACTAAACTGGTGTGATGATGAAGGGTTTTTGTTTTGAACTGTGTTTTCATCATCTTGCACTTCCGAAGAGTTCTGAAAGTACATCAATCATTTATTGCAAATATGCATGTTTCAGAGGTGATGATGTTATGAACATAAACTGAAATGTCTCAATGTGGGTTCATGTAAGACAACAACTTGTATTCAACACAATTTATCTTGGCAATTTAACTAGAAAAATAAAGGCATTCATGCACCAACTCCTACACTTGAACAGCGAAGATTTTGATACCTGAGAAATTTTTCAAGCGGAAAAAACGGCGGTAATTACTGATTAAGTTGATGAGTTAAGGTACACAACTAAATATAATGCATGGATGCTTCCATCAAATTGTTCGAGTTACTACGTTGAACTATATAAAAGTTGAGTTGGCTTGAATGATTCCACCTCATGAATCGTAATTACATTGAAGAATTACCTTTCTTGAAATGTAATTCCATCTGTTCTCTGAAAAAAGAGGTCTTGATACTGCATTTGGATTCAACAACATTCTATTTACTTTCATGTATACGTCTTCTGGAGAAAAGTGTTTACTCCATATCACGTTTTCCTCACTCAAACGCTCAACGATAGGATCCCGTCCTAATGTCCTTATCCATATGTCATGTCTAGCTTTCGTCCATCTTTCGTCAAACTGGAATGAATAGGGTTTCTATTTTAGTATAATAATAATTTATACTCGGTAATTGTAGTTTCAAAAGAGCTTTCAAAAATAAAAAAGACGAATATCTAAATCACTAACCAAAAATGATGGACTCCAAGAATTGTTCCTCTGATTCCACACCACAGCACCAAACAAGTCAACATATTCACAATGAAACGTTGAAGTCTCGAATCCAAAATGTTCTCGATAAGAAAACTGAAATATCTATCTGATCTTAGAGGAAAGAATCCGAAATTCAATGAAAACCACGAACTAATAGCAAAAATTAATCCACCACCTCTGGTGATCAAATGTCAAACAATGTTCTCGAAAATAATCATGAGCGCTGTTACACGATTTTTGATTTCCAAGAAAAATTTGAATACATTTCGCAGTGATGCTGGCTTGATCTTCCGTGTAAATAGTACTCTACCGTTGAAATATTTTGAAATCTCTCGATGACGCAATACAAACAAACGGGTTGTGAGCATGCGCATTTCGATATAAAATTGCAATTGGACAACAGAATCTCGCTGTAGACTCATAGGGATAGGCAGTCTAGGGTAAGTATAGGTATCTATGCATCAAGCAGCATTGTCTTGAGAGGGTACAAATGTGGGTGACTGCAATAAAGTCACTAGCGAGTTAGACGAGGTATTTCTCAGAGAATAAACAAGTCCGCGAGATACCTTCCCGCCTCCATGTGTTGTGGATAATCTGCCGGCCGCTGAACGGGTGGAATCCTTGTGGAAAAGTATCTGCTAGCATCCGCAATCACTCAACCGAGACACTATAGCCCTGACGCAGTTTGAAGCTTTCTGTGAAAGACTTCAAAAGCCTGAGCCCGAAATACTGCTTCAACCGATAACTACGAATGATGTTCGGAGAGCTCTTGAGGGATCAAAGAACTTTGCTGCATCAGGCCCTGATGGCTTCAATTGCTTTTACTGGAAAAAGTTATCAAGCACCCACCATCATTTGGCCAGAATATTCAGTTCTTGACTGAATGGAGAACAGCTGATTCCGGAATGGTTTGTCGAGGGGCGAACCGTGCTAATCCCGAAGAACGAAGATTTGTCGGGTCCTAAGAGTTAAAGTCCGATAGCATGCTTGAATACGTGTAACAAGATGTTTACATGCATCTTGTACAGGCGTACTCTCCAAGCAGTTGACCCGATGTTCGAACGGATACATGAGCAAAAAGGGCCGAGAAAGGATTCCGCGGGCTGTAGGTACAAATTGCTGATCGATGGATGCATCACGTAGGACTCCATGCAGTAAATGAAAACTTCCTATGGCCTGGATTGACTATCGCAAGGTATTCGATACAACACCACATGAGTTGTTGTTGTACTTACTTGTATGCCTTGCGGTACCCGATCAACAACTGATGCCGCTCTGGAGGACTCGCTTCTCCATAACATCAGGTGAAATCAGGGTGTAAACAGAGCAGGGCTTCATAAGGAGAGGTGTTTTTCAGGGAGATTCCCTCAGCCCCCTCCTTTTCTGCATCTCACTGATGCCGTTATCCGTTGCGTTCAGGAAAACCGGGGAATATAACTGCGGCACCCCTGGAAACCGGAGGCATATGGTCACCCATCTTTTTTATATGGATGACCTCAAGATCTATGTCTCTGGAGAAAGGAACCTACAGTTATCCCTCAGGGTGGTGCAGGAGTTCACGCATGCTGTCCGTATGGAATTTGGGATTGACAAATGTGCACTGGTTCATCTCAAGAGAGCATGATGCGAGGATTTCGCTGAGGATGCCCAATTTGTAGATGGAAGCATTCTACATCATTTGAATGTCGAAGAGGCATACACCTATTTGGGTATTGAACAACGCCACACCCAAGAGATAGACTCGGTGGAAAATACTCTACGTGGCGAGTATAGGCTGAAACTATGGCCTATCTGGTCTTCAGAGCTGTCGTGAAAAAACGAAGTGTTTGCCACCAACATGATTGCCATTCCGATTCTACTCTACTCCTTCGGAGTAGCAGAATGGACTCAGGAAGAGTTGCATCCCAAATCGTCCGTTCCACGGCTATATCTCCTTCGACAAGAAGGGAGCCGTGAGCTTCTGAGTTGGGAGTGTCTTCATAACAGAATGGTACTGGATGGAGTCTGTAGATTCATCAGGAGTTCGGATCCTTTTTTTCAACGCAGTACTGCGCGCTGTTGATGACCTTGGTATTTCGAAACCGAGTGGGTAAACCAACTCTTTGTCACGGAGTTGGAGCCCGCTCGGAGAAAAGCTCACATCAAGGCTGCAGATAATGCTAGAATGCTGCAACTGCATACAGACAAGCCCATGCATGGAGTTTTCTTTAAGAACATCAGGGACCATGGTCAGGTGAGCTGAAGTCAGAGACTGCAGGGTTCATCATGGCATGTCAAGACGGTGTCTTCAACACCCTCGTCTAGCGGAGCCGTGAGATGGATATAGAGGTCCCTGATACAAGATGCAGGGCCTGCCAAAAGGCGCACGAGACATTGATGCATTTGCTGCCATCTTGTGCAGGTGATGCAGTCTCTCTCTTCTCTTAATTTTCTCTGAAATGAATGATAGTATGGAATTCTATCCAATTTTTCAGATCATTGTACTACATCTGAATATAAAAGGAGATGCATATGTCAGCGGAAATATAAGTGAAAAAATTATTGAGTAATCAACTAGTTATACCAATCAGACAGTTTTTCATTCAGTCCGGATGTGACTATTTCAACAGGAAAAATAGTTTCATAATAGAACATATAAATCAAATTATTTTAGACGATATACACTAATACAAATATAATAATTATAGTGTTATAAGAGGAAAATTTTGCGGGCGCGTATCACAAAAAATGTTTTCATTCTCGTTTTTTTCAATTTTTTTTCAATTTTCGTAACTACATATACGAGAAAAATTTGGTGAAATATATGGAATCGATCATCTATCTGATCTGGCCAATATTCCAATTAACTGTTAGTGGTGGCAACCAGCTTTCAGCAGTTTTTTGAAAACTACTTTTTATCGTCATATTGTGTTCACATTGAGTGAAATTTGTTTCCTTCAACAGAATTTGCCTTACGACTATGTATACCCCTTTTTCGTGTGAGTGACGATTAAATATTTTCAATGATGTTTGGCTCTATACAAATCTGTAGATGAGTGAAACTGTTGCTATATTTCAAGTTTCGGAAGTTATTCTGTTTCGGTTTTGTGAATGAATGTGAATCATCAAGGCGAACGAATACAGATTCTCAGAGAATATAAAAATTTGACACGTTGGTTCCAAGCTCATGACAATAAATCGTTACGAAGTAACTTTTTCGAATATTTCAGATTGGGTGAATTATCTGATTCCTGTTGACGTTTTTTTTGAAGATACTTTCGATTTTGTAATAGCTGCACCTCTTCTCTTGAAATAAGATGATTTGCCTTGGGAGTGAGTTGCTCACACATCGACTTTGGCTCGTAAATCTGTTTTTCAAAACTCAAATAGTGAAACTACAACTGGAACAGTTATCCAAGAGAGAGAGAGAGAGAGATATAGAGAGAGACGGCGATGATGGCTTTGACATCAGGGTCAGGTTGTCTACTCATATATTCGACGGCTCCTTACTCGAAATGACGCCACCACAAGTTTGTTTCTCCAATATTCTACTTCTTCTATCTCTACTTCATTCAAGAATAGGCCTAGTGCGACCCTTTTATGAATTTCATCCACTCTTTGCTTTCGACTACCTCGGTCTAATCAGTCCGTACTGAATTATTCTCCATGAGATCTCATTCAACGCGTATGATCTCCTTCATGGTCGATGATGGCTTTGTGGTGAGAGTAACCAGTTTCATGATACTGCCCACATAGCAATCAAAAGCATATTCATAACTCGAGCACATGCTGAGGATATGTTTCAACTCATATTCCCCAAAATTCCCTTTTTCCCTATTTTTTACCCCCACCCCCCCCCTTTTTTCCCTTTTTTTTTATTTTCTTTCCCCTTTTTTTTTTTTATTCCTTTTCCTTTTTTAAAAAATTTCCTTTTTTCCATTTTTTTTTTTTTTTTTTTTTTTTTTCCTTGGGAAAAAAAAATTTGGTTTTTTTCTTTTATAATTAACCAATACAAATTAAAAAAAAAATGTTTTTTCCCCCCCCCTCCCCTTCAACACTCTAAAACCCTTTCCAAAAAAAAAAAAAAAAACACCCCAAATGAGAGAACCAGTACTTCTACATCTCCTACGGTTACTGCTGATAGTGTTTATTGTAGGTTATTTAAATTTTACGCGCACTAATTCGCGAATGTTAGCTGGTGAAAAAAATGTCAATAGTCCATAATGGCTATTTGTCGCCTGAGTCATCCCATTCTCTCTATTAGTATGGGCACATAAACATAAACTCGCAAAGAGTTAGTCTGCTCTTCTGGATTTAGTTCCTCTGGAGCTCAAGTATTCTAATGAGAATAATAACCGTTCTGTTTGAACGTCATTATTTTGTGGTGGATAAATATTTGTTTCGTAGTTTTCTGGGTTTTCAACCTACTACAACTTATCGTTAACGTTCCGGAAATTCCTGTTGAAATCCAAATATTTCTTCTCGACAATCTTCGTAATCAACATATTTCGAAACTGACATAACATTTTGTACTTCAGGAGGGGCAGTCCTTTGCGATCCATATCAAGCGAACTCATAAAGATGCAATATTCATATACGATGAAAGCAGATTCCTTAAATTTTCGTTTGGTGCCATTTCCTTCTTTTGTTATGATTTTAGTGTCGTTCCATTCTACTGTATGATCTAAATCGATAGTAAGAATGTGTTCTGATAATTTAGAACTACCTATCTATCTGTTCCTGGTGTACACCTTGTGTTCCCTCTTTCCCACTTCAAATGGTCGAGACGTTTCACCGATATATTTTTGACCACACGAACAAGGCATTTGATAAATACAAATTTTGTGTTGTCCGTTGTGTTATTTGGTTTGTTATATGTTAATATTGGCCGTTGAGTATTTGTTTCTTTGAATATTGTTCTACTAACATTATATCTGTTGCCGATCCGTTTTCGAACAAACTAGGGACATAAGGTATAATGTTTGATACAGGTTGTGTATTTTGTGTAGGTTGTATGTCTTCATTGTAGTGTGTATTTGGATTTTCAATTCCTGTCGAAGTTTTTTCTGAATTTTCTCATGAAGGTATTTCACTATACCTTTCTCAAAAATTAGTATTTTCACTTGTATTAGTTCCATTTATTTTTTTGATAGACAAATTCGAGTTGAACTAGAAATTGCTGACGAATTTGAGTTGTTCTATCCAGAAGGAACTGTTCTTCAATAGACGCATCAACTTCTCGGGGTAGATTGAAAATCTGCCCTTTTACACTTGTATAGATTCCAATATCAATTCTGATTGTTTCAGATCGTGGTAGGTCAGGAACCCATAAAACTAGGGAACATTGGAGTTGTTAGATGTATTACTTTAGTGAATACACTGATAGTTGCTGAAGAATTCTTCACTATATCGTTTTCTAACATAACAATACTAATAGCAGTCGCTGCTACAGAGAGAAATAAAACATTCCCAAAAACTCACTGTGACAGTTATTACTGATTTTTCATCGTACTAGAAAATGGACCCCTGCTCTGGAAAGCATTTTAAAATTCTCCAATGAGCTCTGATCATGTTCTATGATAACGACAATCTTGATGACACAGCGTTGATCTACCTTTTCAAGGACTTCATTTCGGTAGATTCTGAACCAATCTGAATTTGTTCTCATATAACTCGGTGATTGATTGGGCAGAATTGGAATATCAGGAATCCAATCTAGAAATATCGTGACTCTCACCTGAATATCAGAATCAAGTTGGTTTTCTTGTGATAGGAATAGTATATATACAATAACATTATTGACGGCGAAACATAATCTACATGCTCCTTCATTTTTTGCTGTGTTGAGATTGCCGTTTTGGAAATTTTTGTCATGTTTACTGTTTCAGAATGACTTGACTTTGTTCACAGCGATGCGCATGAATTATTTGAAATTATGAACCCTAGCTTGTTATTCAGAAATATCATAGCAAAGATGGAATATTTCCTGGGAATAATTAAAATACGATCAACATTATGTTGTTAATCGGGAATCGTGTTTCGAACAAATTTAATGAACTAATAGGCTGGCTTTCTTCGGATAATTTAGATAAATTTAATTGCCTTGGTCTTTGTTTCCCTATAATACGTAGAAAAGTCGATTTAATTCAAATGAACGATAATATAATCAATGACGATTTATAAACAAACGCTTTCAACCATCAAGTTCATTATTGTTCAAAAAATGTATGTATTACTTGTGTTGTTGGGCCTCGCATCAGGTAAATCATTCAATGTTCTCCATGAATAGTAAACAACAATTATCGAATAAGTTCATTGCCTTTTTTGAGGATTCAAATTGATACCTGAAAAATACTTTCGATGAGCTCATTTCCTCAATAACATGTTTTGAACTTTTATTCTACATGAGGACTAATTTCAAATACTGGAGTTGGTATCTACGGAGGCGTAGAAGGGCAACACTAGTGACTTTAGATTTTTCGGACTTTAAACTCAGAGTTATATTTTTCCGACTTCTAACTCGGAAGTTCCGACTTTAAACTCGAAAATTCCGACTCTGAATTATATTTTTCCTTCTTCTAACTAGTAAAATCCGTCCTAAAACTTGGAAATTTCGACTTTGGACTCGGAATTACATTTTTCCAACTTCTAATTCGGAAATTTCGACTTCGAAATTGATATTCTATTTTTCCGACTTCCAATTCGGAAATACCGACTTAAAATTCGAAAATTCCGACTTTGAACTCGGAATTATATTTTTCCGGATAGTTTGTAGGTTGCACATCGATCTTGTAGACATTTCGTTCTGAATTTGTAAATTTGTACTGAATCAAAAAAATGAGTCAATCTTCTGTTCTAATCATCACGAAATTCATCAATGTTATCATGAATCAAATCGCCTATTTTTATTTCAATTAATGCAAACTTTACTGATATCACTGTATTTGTTCCCTCAACTCCAATATGATATTTTCCCTTAGTAGAATATCATAGAGGAAAAAAATATCATCACATATGACCAAATTTCAACAACATTCGAGTTTTCAGGAAAGCGCATATTAACTATGGCATTACTTCAGGTGATATGCTTCTGGAAGAACGCCTCATAAAAAATCAGGAATTTTATGTAGGATTCATTTTTATTTCGCAACTGTTGTGAGTAATAAAAAAACTTGAGCGAAATCGAAATATTCCTACCCTACCAAAATTTGCATAAAGGCATACAAAAAAGCTTTTGGTAATAATTCTTGGTCTTGGTGGAAGCAGAAACTGATGCCGAGTATATAGGTACTTAATATGAAAAATGTTCATTAGGAATTATTGAAAAAAACTCTTATGATTTGGATTGTCACGTAGTACATCTTTTGTTCTCATTCTATAATTTTAATTCATTTTCATTTCATTGAAAAAACAGTTCTTGTTGTGAAAAATTAAAATTCTCATTATTCCCAATAAACGAATATGCAATGCCTTGATTCAATCCATAATTCAAATTTCTTCAAAATAAAATCAGTGTTGAATATTGACCAAGATACATTTCATATTCAGTATAAGCATCCAGGTTATAGTTGATTCAGATATTGTTATAGCAGTAGGGGAATTGGGAAAATAACAATGTTAACGTTGATAAATTCAATAAATCCTCCATACATGTTCGACTGTGCGACCAACATATTTGATTATCGGGAGTAATTACACAAGTGCTTCAAAATTACCGATAATTTTCCATGAAAGCATGTTGTCATAAAATTGCATGAGTTAATTTTCATATTTTGTCGAAAGAGCCCGACTCCGAAGGAGGAGGGCTCTTTTAGCAAAATATGAAAATAACCGAATGCAGTTTTTTTACTGACAACATGCTTGAATGGAAAATTATCACGTTTATTTTGATGCACGAGTGTAATTCGGTAGAATATTTCCGGAATTAAAACAACGACGTTTAAAATTCAGTATTAATGCCTGTGAAGATGACAAATGTACATTTTAACAATCGTTACTATAGATACACGGACCGAGCGGGTATTTTTCGATACCTACCGTGTATTTACCAACCCGAAAATGTCCCGCCGGAAATTTATCGGAAGTAATTACACAAGTGCTTCAAAATTACCGATAATTTTCCATGAAAGCATGTTGTTTGAAAACTGCATGAGTTTATTTCCATATTTTGTCGAAAGAGACCGACTCCGAAGGAGGAGGGCTCTTTTAGCAAAATATAAAAATAACCGAATGCAGTTTTTTTACTGACAACATGCTTGAATGATAAATTATCAGGTTTATATTGATGCAGGAGTGTAATTCGGTAGAATATTTCCGGAGTTGGAACAACGACGTTCAAAATTCAGTATTCATGCCTGTCAAGATGACAAATGTACATTTTAACAATCGTTACTATAGATACACGGGACGAGCGGGTATTTTTCGATACCTACCGGGTATTTACCAGCCCAAAGACCCGCCGGGAATTTATCGCTGTAATTGATCGAAAATGTCCCGCCTCATATGGGATTTTTAACATACGATGGAAATATTCTATAATGATGTTCAGAAGTTATGTCTCGTTGAAAATTTTCAAAATATCACGAATCTCATGACTAATTATCACTCACGTCACACACGACCCCTAGTTTTTTCTCAAACGATGCAGAGAAGATAAGAAAATCTCTATATTTTCAATGATTTTGCTTTCAAAATTGAATACATAAATCAAGTGTCTGCCTGTAGAAGCCATTCTGGTAGATATCAACAGATGAAATATATTCCTGTTCAGTGATTATGCTTGTTTCATCGAAAAAAAATCAAAATTACGTTCATGTCAATTGGCATCATCAAATTGAATAAAACTGGAACCAAGTTAGTAGAAAATTCACCGATCTCTAAGCTGCCCGCTGATACATATTCAAAATACAATTTTGCCAGACTGGTTTCAACATGGATTGATTTCGATTTGTTATTATTTGAATTTCCATAAACACTCTGTTCAGACCAGGAAGTTTACATCATACCCTGTGAGTTTTCACGGCCAATCTCTAGAGAATTATTACTTGTTTGAGGTTAATTGTTAAAGTATAATTCCTCTCTTCGATGAGTTGAGTGAGCACGAATGCAGACGAAACCAATGAAAAAAAAATTTTGGACACTGTTCATATATCCGAAAAAAACTATTGAATGAAGGTAGATGTTTTTTTTTCTTTCAATTTTTCAATTGTGTATGATACACCCATATCCAAATTTCCACTCGAATAACTCACTTGTATGATTTTCATGAAACAACACTGAATGAGTGACTTATCTATAAATGATCCATCGAAAAGAGATCATCATTTGCAAATTTATAATAACTTGAATTTGCTGAATTTGTTACGAAACTGTTGAGATTTTAGGAAATGGACATACTTTATTAGAACTGAGTTATCGAAAGTCGAACATTTTCAAATGTATGAACCTCTTTTCATAACCTTTGGGTTTGGGTTAGATGTCATTCCTGAACGCAGCCAAATGATATACCTTGAGAATTCATCTATAAAACCATTTATACCTATACCATATAGTTTCAACTCATCATATGAATCTATGTGCCACCAATAATAGGGACTCGTTTACTTTTACGGGTTTTCATTCCCTTTGGATTCAAATACCACAATATTTCCAGAACAACTTTCTGTGTTATTACTAAATTGTTTTGCAGACATTTCAGATGAAAACATCCGAAACCGTGTGAGAAGATTTTTGAATCTTCTATCAGAACGAATCGTCCACAAGATCGATGTGCAACCTACAAACTAGTCGGGAAAATATAATTCCGAGTTTGAAGTCGAAATTTCCGGGTTAGAAGTCAGAAAAATAAGAAAAAAACTAGTGTGGACCTTCCACGCCTCCGTAGATATAAGATTGCTTACACTAGAAGTTCATTGAGAAGTACTATATTTTTTAAATGTAACAATATTTTTGAATTTTGGATAACCTGTGAATATAAATATATTCCGAATACAAGAACCAATTATCTCCTATCCGCAAAAATTACCGGGCTGGACCCCACTTGAGATCTGCAGATCTTGAATGGCATAAAAAGAATAATATATATTACGAACAGTATAGTTGAATGGAGCCGTCTGCTGTAAGGAGTGAAATAGTTTCATGAAATGAATTAGGCGATATGATCATCGTAAACTTTTAATTTTATTTTCTCTTTCATGAAGACGAAAAAGCTTCAAATTCTTAAACCTGTTTTGGGCAAATTGGTATATTTGCTTCGATGCGTAACAGCAATATTATGAAAAAGCAAATTTTGACAGTTACATATGGTATTCTTCTTGAATTTAAAAATTGAGTTCAAGGAATATCAAAAAATATTTCATACTTTCCTTTGGCGACGGTTCGGAAAACTACCCTTCTAATATTTTCAAGCCTTCGATTTTTCCAAGATTTTAGTTTTTGTTAGCTATGTCAAAATGTGATCCGATGAAGAAGTCAATAAGTCATAGGGATTCGATCGTATTCTCTGTTTTGAATATTGTATCTAGGTATATTGAATCTATTACCTATACCTTTGATCTGTTCTGATAAGCCATGAATATTAATGATCGGTTCCATCTGAGGAATCTGTTCAATATTGGTGTTTGCTCTATTCAAGCCTCTCTCAATCTTCTGGATGGTTCGATAAATGAATTCATTAGGATAGGCATTTTCTTCGAGAACATTTTTGTATATATTCTCCTTTCTCGGATTTCTGGATTCAATGATTTGATCTGTGCTCTGTCATATAGACTTTTGATTATCCTCACTGGTTTGAAGGTGTGAATCGAAACGTTAGTGACGAATTGTATGCAAGTTCTTCCTGGAAACACTTGTTTCGGAATTATTCAGCGTTTTTTCCATCAGAAAGCCAAAGATATATTATGCTCATTTTTCGCGATTTCCATCTCGTACTTTACTGTGGTTTCTTTTTGAATGGAATGCTGGAAAATTTGTTTTAATTCATATTCGCGATGTTGCAGAATTACAAATATATTATCAATGTATAACCCCTACCCTATTAGATGTTTATGATAATTATCACTTCAATTATCTTCAAAGTTCTATAAAAAAATATCTCTTAGAATAGGGAATGTTTTTCGGGCTTGAGGGCCGTGTCCTGGAATTATGAGTTCCGGAACTTTCGGCTGCACCTGCGGCAACCATTTTCAGCGGCGTGGTCTCAGTTGAACTCCTTTCTGTGAGTCTACAATGACTAATGGCAAATCTGGAGGTACCTGTTTGTTAATATCTTGTGATCGGACCCTGTTCTGTCGTACGTCGGATTCTGCTCTTATGTCTGAATTTTTCGCCAATGTCTTTAGGACGGGTTGCTAAATTTCGTTTAAGGTAAGTCCCTCTTCCTTTCTGTTGGAGTAACTCCTACGCCTATATATCTCAATTGCTTCACGGCATAAGTGAGTGGGATGTTGTGTTGTTGTTGAGAGAATTGAGGTTTCATCAAATTGAATATTATGATTATCGGCTACAGCTGATTTTTCAGTTTCTTCTAACCGACAATTTCGACTGTGCTTACTAATCCGTGTCTTGAAACCACGTTTGGTGGTTCACACATATACTTTTACACATGAGCACGGGATCCTATATACCCCAGCATTGGATAGAGGGTCTCCTGTTTTTGGATCGGGTGATGGTTGGAGTCCCAAATTAGATATCTGTCGGTGTGAGTTGCTTTCCGATATACTTTGTGACCTCGTTTACCGTTGCGTCTCGCTACCAACACATCTAAGAAAGCAAGTTGCCCGTTCTGTTCTATTTCCATGGTGAATTATACTATTAACGTGATAACAGATCACGAACGTGTCATCCACATACCATAACCAGCATTTGGGTCGTTTCATATCGGTCCCAAGTGCCATTTCTTCGACTTTCTCCATCAAAAAGTTGTCTATCACTGGACTCAGTGGACTCACCATCGCGCATCCATCTTTTTGTTCATAAAACTTCCGTTGAATTGAAAATTCTTTTTTATATTGTTAGCTTATGGTATTATAGTGTCATTATGTCTTCCAAAAATGTGTCCTCTGAATGTGTCAGAGCCTGCTCGAAGGGCACGTTTGTGAACAATGACACTACATCGAAACTGACCAGGATATCCTCCTAGAATACTGACATGGACTTGAGTTTTTGGGTGGAATGTTTCGAATTTCTGTTTTTCCCAATATTTATCGGTTGTACCATACCTGCTAAGTACTTTGATAGGCCGTATGTTGGTGATCCAATTGCATATATATATATATATATATATATATATATATATATATATATATATATATATATATATATATATATATATATATATATATATATATGCTTACTATAGGTCTCAACGGTATGTCTGGCTTATGAATCTTCGGACGTCCATAGAGTCTGAGAGTAACTGCCTCAGATATACACAAAGACTTCTCTGTTCCTTGTGTGGGATTGATGATTGTTTTATAAGTTTGTTGGTTGTCCGCAGGATCCACTGTGTTGGATTTCCTCGGAGTGTTTTGTATGTGTCAGGATTCAACAGATCCTGTATTTCGTCCTGGTAGTCCTTTGTGTAAAGGATCACCATGGCGTTTTCCTTATCAGCTGGCAAAATTATTATGTTTTTATCTTGATTGAGACTTTTCAGACCTTCATGTTCTTTCCGTGATAAGTTCGGTTTCGGTGGTTTCGCTCTGCGAAGGACCCTGGATGTTTCAGTTATCTTCCCTCCTATGTCTGTGGGTAGTAAAATTTCAGCCTAACAACAAAAGACATAATTGCGTACGTGGAAACTGCAATTTGAAAACTACCCATAGTAGTACAAAGTACCTCCAGATTTGCCATTAGTCGTAGTAGACTCACAGGAAGGAGTTCAATTACGACCACACCGCTGAAGATGGCTGCCGCAAATGCGGCCGAAAGCTCTGGAACGCAAAATTCCAGGACACGGCCCTCAAGCCCGAAAAACTTGCGATGTATCATCTTTATTGTTCATTAAATTGTTCAACTTTTCAAGAAAATCAGGAGTATCCTTTATATAACTTCATCAATATCCAGCTAACAATGTGTAGTAAATTTTTGAATGAGTATCGACGAGGTGATCCCATCAAAATGACTGGTGAAGATCGGTAAGTCGAATGAATGTTGAGGTTTGCTTTATGACGTCAATTTTTCAAAGAACGTGAACTCTTCATTTTTCGTTTCCACTAGTGGGATCTATACATCTTGGTATGTTTGAATAAATGAATAAGTGAATATTCATTGATTCATTCAACAAATGTGTAAACCAAATGGGCATGTCCTTGAGAGTAATGAGACGGGCATAGAAGTATCAACCCTAGTGAAATACATTAAGTACTCATAAAATATGATTGAAATTTACTTCGTCAAGCTGAGACTTATTTAATGTGAGTTTTAAAACTTGCTAAGGAAACCGAGTTTTAATGTTGTCTGGCAGACGATCAGAGAAAGGGCAGCCAGCATCATTTGGGAACTTTTTATTGAACAGATGTTTGTGTTTATTCATGATATGTTCAGTAAATTGGTTAGGCTATTCTGGTTACAAAATTGGCATTCCGTTAATCAAAAATTTAGTGAATTTGATATGTACGGGCCGCGGTTCCTGTCAAAATCGCTGTCACTGGTTCAGCCAAGTTTTCATTAGATTTTGAAAGGTGTGGTCTGTTAAGCATGTCAATAAATCTGTAACCCAAACTATAACCGAATTTGATTGGTTTCATTGGTAACTTTCATGATTCGTCAGATTCGTTCAAAAAAATTCAACAGATAAGAGAATGGAACATTCCTCAAAGTTTACAAATTTCATCATTGCTGAATTTATTCTTGTTGCAATTGGTTTCGATGAAAAAAAAATCTATTGAAGTGAAAAATATTAGTTTGCGAAAAATCCCTGTTTATTCGGTGCGGTGAATTTAATGAATGGAAATGGTTGTTCTCAAATATTTCGACATGAAACCCATCTGTTCGTGGAGTTGATGTGGGACACACCTCATATATCGTGCTTTTTCCTCCCTTCATGATTAATTGAAGTTGAACGATGAAACGAATATCAGCTGGTATGATATGATTAACAAGTAATTATTTATGAGCGCTAATAGGGAGGAATTTGACTCAGAACCTTCGACAAAAAACATTCAGCGATATAATCAATATGTCCTGATGCATATAAAAATGAGGGCCTTCATACACAAAACGTTGAATTAAGAGTGTAGTGTGTTAACGCACAATGAATATAACGGAAATCTAGCCGAGGATATAGAAATATATCAATAATTTCAGCAAATTATAGGTTTAAAATGGAGTTTTGAGATTCAACAACCTAAGAGTGGAACTAATATAACTATAACTATAAATTGGAATAGTGTCGGATCAGGAAGATAGTGTCCAATACATATACATATTTACTTTTTTTGCATTCAATCTAAAAAAAAACTATCGAATCATATTCGATTCCAAAACTGGCATATCTAGATTGACAATGGGGCAGAATCAAGAATCTGAAAAAATAAATAATAAAATTAGTTCAATGCGAATTATCCACTGGTATCTGACTATCATATCTACAAACGTGAAAGTAGAAGGTTGCAACTGAAAACGAAATGAATGATTCGAAGTGATTCCCACAATTGTTGTTCGTTCCGTTAACCAGCTGACGAACGTCAACTCTCAGAAGCCGAAACTTGTGCGAGCAATGGATCAACGAGGCCTTACTTTTCAACGTACGAATACCCAGCACGGTGGCCCGGCGAGGTTTCGAACCCTGGCCTTCTGCTTGATAGGCAGATATGCTAACCACTACACTACTGAGACCACCATCCAGAGCCCTGCTAATTCGCTATCAAATGACTCCATTGTTGCCAGAATAATTCACAATTGCCACGTTGACAACTGAGTCACATTGCGGGTCAAAGTTCATCGAAAATAAAGCAGTTTTGTGTAATCATAGGGGCAGAATGACCATGAAATCAGTTAAATCGGAATGTGTAGTATGCCGAAGAAATCAAGCTAAGAATATTGAAATCCACATATGCCATTATCTGAGAGCTGAATCAAAAAATACGACTGTCGTAATTTATTTGGTCTTCTCGTGAGAGATTGCAGTCGATGTACTGCCAGACTACAAGGCAAGGCGGTAACTCTAAAAAAATCAAAAATGTTTTTTTGGTGTATTTCAATTTTTGTATGCTTCTACACCCATTACGGATGAGGATACGCAGCATTCTCGAATCAAAATGTGAGAAAAAAGCAATGAATACTGCTTCCGAAAAAAATAATCTGGAACAGGTCGTGGAAGCAGTAACTATCTATAACAAGTGAGTAGAACAGTATCTACGAATTCCAGCTGGAAATACACCATTTCTATGTTGCGCTCATGTGACACCCAATTATATACAGTTGTAACACAAGAAAACAAATAACTGAAGATCTTGATGTGAATAAAATCTAACCGCTATGGGGAATGCATATACTCCGTCACTAAAAAGCAGTAAATGTCACTGGAAGGTACTGTTTTTCTATCAAATGATATTCGTCTTCAATATCACGAATGAATATATTTCTAATCAATTCCTTGTCATCAAGTGGTAGTAGTTGAAATCGTAAATTCAAAAACAGGTTATGTGGTATGGAAAAGTTATTTCATGATGCCTATTTGAAAACATTATATTTGAATGCTCATTTGCTGAATAGTAATGGTTCGGACTTCCATTGTCTATATTATTAACCCTATTGAAATTTCTATGCAGATGAAGAAATAAATGAAATATTATGAATGAATGTTGAAACCAAGTTTCAAGTTGAGTGTACTCACGACGTTCGATTGCTGGTATCCATAATCGTCGTCAGGTGATGACTGATAATATTTCGAGGTGTGGTCAGTTATAATGTCTAGATTTCCCTATGGTATATGCGGGGAGGGGGCGGTACGAACAAGGTGGCGAGAGGTCGATTTTCAGCGGGAATTGCATGTATTGGCGCGAGATTCTCTCTTATCGAGCCGAAGTCGGCCTTGAATAAGCGGCCTCCACACATTTCGGAATTCCACGCTGGGGTGACTGAAAGCGTCGTCGTTAAAGATGTAGGCGGCTTTTTTGAATTTCCCCTTGGGACAGCGCTTCTCCCTGTGAATGACATCGGCCTCAGACCATTTAATGCTGTGATGGTTTATCCAAACCTGCTCCGCTTTTCCTGATTTCGTTGTTTCTCCTCGCTGTGTGCTTCTCTTGTGTTCGCTCATTCTCACTTCCAATGATCTTTTGGTTTCTCCGATGTAGAATTTGCCGCACTCGCATGGTATCCGATAAACGCAGTTGTTGGTGTCGCTGTTTTTATTCGGTAGTCAAATATTTGTGAGCTGGCTGCGTATTGTGTTCCCTGATCGAGAAAAGACTCTGACATTGTTTTCTCCTCGTATCATCTTGATCCTCTCTGAAAGTGCTTTCACGTAGGGGATGGTGAGAATTTGTTGTTCCAATGTCTCCTTGGTGTTCCGTTGATTCGTCCGGGCCAATGTTTGATCCACCAGCTTCTTCGAGTAGCTATTCTACTGAAGATCCTTCCTTATGTTGTTCAGTTCCTTGTTGAGACTTTCTTTGATGTTGCAGAGATTGATTTCCCGATCAATCAGAGACTTGAAGATTCCCCGGTTCGTAGTCTGATGGTGATTGGACTGCTCATGGATGTTACACATATATTTCTGGCCCTCTTCACCCCCACGTCGACAAACGGCAGTTTACTATGAGATTCTTTTTCCATTGTGAACTTGATGGTGGGCCTCACTTTATTCATATATTTTAGAAAGGCGCCCAATTCTGCATTTCCGTGGTTTTATACTATGAACGTGTCTCATGAATACAACAAAGTGTCTGGAGTTCTTCACAAAGAACGAGGAGTTTCCTTGTAGTGGCTGTAGGATAGGAAGTAGAAATTTCGCGAGCCTGTGGCTTGCCGAGTTCCTGGAGCTGATAATCTGCTTGAGAGGTATGTCCGTCTTGAGGATTTTCGGTTTGCTGTGATGAGGCATTAGTGGGGATCTCTCCTTGTATGAAAGAAAAACTTGGTATCTCTCAACATTGAATAAATACCAAGTTTCATTTTCAGACGAGGAGAGATCCCTGGTCCTATTTCCATAACCTTACTTGAAAGAGCCAGTAGATCCCTCAATACGTGATTGATGTTTCTGTATCCAAAATAAAAAAAAAACTTCACCACTATATAAAAAAAATAATGGCTTCTCTTCCCAAAAATAAGTGAAATGGTTATTTCCTTCAACACACATCAAAATTCACATACCTAAGGTACTCCTATGTTAACCTTTCATTGCAGTATGCGACTCCAATTCCATGTTTTCTCAGTTCCCAAATACGAGAGTTTCCCACAAACAAACGACACTCATGCACACAAACTACCTATAGTATACATATTATTTTTATACCCGATTTTCTAACGTTAGAATAGATTTTACCCTCGTTTTAGACGTGACACCATGAATAGGCCGAGAATCTTTTTTGCTCGACTTCTGATAGTGAATCTTCTGACTTCTTTCTCAGAGGAATTCATTCTCATGAGTCAGTCTTCAAGCATATTTGTTCAGACTACACCATACAAATTATTTCAACATTTCACTTTTTTGATCGGGCAGAGATTGTTAATAATGGAGCTACGACAACAAGAATAATATTAGTATGTTGAATTACCTTCGACAAATTCAACAGGCAAACATTTTTATGGAGTTTTCCATAAAGAATTCACAATGAAAGCTAGAAAAAGTATCAAGTTGCTAGGTACTAATATAATTATTTGTGGTGGAGACGGAAAGCACACGGAACAAACAGAATAAATCAGCATACTCAAAACAACTATCCAGGATTCGACAGAGGGGTAAACAAAAATCACCCGAGAAAACATGAAATTGAAACAAGAGTTGAATTACTGAGTGGAATATCAAAATGAAATGATTGGGACCTGAATTGCCGATTTTTTACATTCCACAAGTAGAGTCAAACATGACTCAATGAATGGAATCGAAGATTATTATTGCAGAAACTCGACAAGGACCCAAAAACCCTACCCGAAAATGAATGAAAATTCCACAATTCAATATACTAACAGACAGTTATTTCAGATGTGATATATCATTCATTGACAAAACAGTACGCAACTCGAAATGACTCTTCTGGAAAACGAGATGAAAAACGGTGGAATAGCAATTCACAAGCATGATATTGTGAGTAAGATATTTCAATAATTTTAGAGTGCATGAGTGTTGCTGTATTATTTCATCATAGAACGAGATGGCTTTTGCGTGTGTCTATCGACCACTCTCTAGCAGCTTCTATCATTTCATCAGATATCTTACTTCTTCAACAGATAAATATGATAATTCCATTCTGGGGGATTTCAATGCCAATTTTTGTATTGAAAATGAGGATTTGACTTGGTTTCGTGATCAGTTAACATGTCTCAAGCTGAGGCCTTCGAAACCTACCATGAGATTCTTGAATACCATATTGAATCAGTTTTGCCAATGAAACGTATTGAAAATTCAATAAGGAAACCAAACCCAGAACTTGATTTGAGAAATCAATTGACTTTATATTCCGAATGATCAAAAGTCAAGTACTACAAGGAAATAAGTAAGAGAATAGAGCATACTTACAGGATAAAGCTAAAGAACAATCATAAACGCTATATGTATGGATGAGCAAATAGTTACCTCGATTCATAAATCGAAATCCATGTGGAAAATAATACTTAGAATCAAAAGAGGAAACACGTCGAATGAATTTGATGGTATGCACTCTCAGATTTGATATCGTGAAAAACTACAACAATAAACTGTCCAAATCCAACAAAGCACCGATCAAAATCATGCGAATAGCAATTTTCAGATATGTCCCGAATCGATCTATTATCTTTCTCTGACAGACACTGCTGAAAAAAAGAGGTTTTGAATTGTGTAGTCCAATGGAATATATCATAAATCTCTCCAGTGAACATGGAATATTTCCAGAAATCTCGAGGATGGCAAAAGTATCACCAGTGTTTATACTAGAAGATAATAACCTCTGTAAAAATTACATATCAATCAGATTAATCTCGAGTATATTCAACGTTTTCGAGTTGAATATAAAAAATCATTTATTATCGTTCTTCATCGATAATAACTTTCTTCGCACAAATCAACGGAAATTTACAAAAACCAATAGCACAGAGGCAGCACTTTATCAATTTGAGCACCATGTAATAAGTGCATGGAATAGCGAATTCCATAAATACAATAATTTTAGTTTGTTCATAGATTCTTCTAGGGCTTTTGATGATCCTTTGTTGCGGAAACTGAAAATATATGGAGTTGGGGGCATAGCTTCGAAATTCAGGAATCCGTACTTTTTGAAAAAGATTATTTCGTAATCATTTTTCGTTTCTGCTTAGTAAACAACCACAATCTGAAAAAATCAGTAATAAATATTGTAATTCATACGACTGTAGAAGTTCCTATCACTAATACACCCCAAAAAGTTGCTGCGTTGATTAATATCAGAGATGCATTCTATAGATTACCGTGCTTCAGAAAATTGCGGTGGTAGCAGCGGTTTGGAGAACTTACTGGGATAAAGTTGAGGCAGATATCAATTTCTGTTTGGCCTTCAGAGTGTTATGGTTCGCGTCAACATCCTGAAAAAATTATTTTCTTCAATGGCAGTTCAACTTCATCAGGATCTTCTATCGTTCATTTAGTTCACCCTGTTAATTTTTGGTATTATTTTGAGTTGCGGAGTACAAAAATAATTGGTGATATTTGTAACACCGGTTACGTATGTTTCGGTAACTGCTAAAAAGAATAGAGTTCGCACTACGTAACACTGGCTACTTGTGTTTCAATGTGATTGCATTGGCCCATGTTGAGAATAGTAGATAACCGAAAATAGACAAGGCAAATTATTGCTCTCTCGAGTTTTAGATTTGTTTGAATTAGATTCAGTTATTTTTCGTCTCAATCTATTCGACTCTCGTAGGATCTCGTCATATCTTCCTATTTTTGAATGTTTCTCCAATGTCAACTTCCTTGTCGTTTTGGCATATTCTATGAACTGACTCGAACGGGCACAAATAGCGAAGTGAAATATCAGGCCAAGCTGACTGAGAGGTTTTAGGAAGCAGTTTCTTTTGGTTTCTGCGATGAATGAACTGATTGAAGGGTGTGAATGATGACCCTGCACTGTGTGATTATTGAAAAAAAAAACGAGATGTTATCTTTGGCACACATAAATAATCTGCAAAAAATGAAAGCATTCATTATGGATATGGATTGGATTTTCAAGAAGAAGAAACAAGCTCTCTGATTCTGTTCTGAAGGTACTTTTACAATTTTAAAATTTTGATTAAATATCATCCGCCGAGTCCTTGTTAATGATTTACCACACACGGTATAACTTTTGTTGAACATGTGATGAAGGAAAATATAAAAAATATTTCAAGAACTATTGAAAAAGTTTGTTAACGAAAGATTTGTTTATTCAATTTCAGCTTCAAATGATGATTTCTTTCTGAAGAAATCGTTATCAGCGGATGATGGAAAAATAGTAGGAGGAGTGAGAACGGATATATCGATCTATCCTTACCAAGTTTCAATAGAATATATGGGCAGCCATTCCTGCGGAGGAGCTCTCATCGGACAAACATGGGTTCTGACTGCTGCTCATTGCGTTGATGGGGTTTTGCAATTCTTTCTGAGGGTGAGAGCTGGGTCTTCGTATCAAGGATCTGGTGGAACGGTGGTAGGTATCGAGAATAAGTACCAGCATAAAAAATACAATTCAAAAAAAATCGATTATGACATAGCACTACTCGAACTAGATGAACCTATTACCACCGAATATGCCGAAGTTGTACCTCTACCGACAAAAAATGATACATTTCCGAAAGTGGGCGATGTTGCCACCGTCACCGGTTGGGGTACAACTACAGAGGATGGCTATTTGGCAAGAAAGTTGAGAGTGGTTGAGGTACCAGTTGTGAGCCAAGAAGATTGCCGAAAAGCTTACGGTAGAGATTCCATAAGTGACAGAATGTTTTGTGCTGGTTACCCGGAAGGTGGAAAAGATGCATGCCAGGGAGACTCTGGGGGACCACTCATTATCAATGGTACACTTATGGGTATAGTATCTTGGGGCATTGGATGCGCGAGACCTCAGCAGCCAGGGATTTACACTAATGTTGCTCTATTCAGGAATTACATTAAAGATATCAGCGGTATATGAAATATACTCCTTTCACTTGGCCCCATGAAAGATCTGAAAATTAAAAATCTGATATTCCATAGTTTTAAGAATGTTCATGTAAATACTAAAGATCATTGGGAATATTCTCATCATAACTGTAAAAGTATGTTATTCAACGGCAAATAAAAGATTCCGTCAATTATATAACCGTTTCTTGGAAAATAATGCATTCTGGTATCGTCTTTCGAGTGAAAATTCGTCCATTATCATGCAGATTGAGGCTAATCACAGTTTAGCAATTCCATAAGTGTGCAGTTGCGATCAGTTGTTTTTATCCATAAGTGACTTTTTCAGTTCCTTTTTTTCTTGCTTCGGATCGGAATTTTCTTGTTTCGTCGATATTCCGGTGGTTCACAGTCTTGGTACAGTGAAAATACGGTTTCTTACACCCTTCCTACGCTCCTGTTACTTTGGCGCCTTGGTTCTGGTTCCTCTCAGGCGTCATCTTCTATTCAGAATAAGAAGGGCACTTTCAGAGGAGTGAACTAATTCCAGATGTCGAAAGATGTTGACAGCTGATTGCACTGACATTTTTTTATGAGTCCATCAACATAGAGACTCTTAATGATAGGTGAGGGTTCATTGATGCAATCGCTGCAGTGCGCTAAATTATCTTTAATGGCCCATTAGCTCAATGCTCCAATAAGAAGAAGTCGGTGCAATCGCGTGTAAATATATAAACTCATAAATTTACTGAATGTAAGTGGCCGTAATTATCTTGGAACAGAAGTCAAGTTGGCAAAATTCCAATGCATTTTGTGGCATTTTGATACGACCTTTTTTTATGTTTTTTAGTTTGAATAACGTTGTTTTTTTGACTCCATTTTTGATGGTATCTATTTTCCAAAAATGATATGTTGTAGCTCAACTCTTTGACTATCCAAAACCGTTTCGTTCATTGCTCTAACGATTATCCGTAGGGCAAGAAATAACAATCTAGTGGGACACTTTTTTCAGTAACAAATTAGATTGTTGCTGACCTATCAATTGTTTTTCAACCAAATTGAAACTGTGGTTTCTACTAGTTGAAAGCTTCCCAAATTCACAGTTGCAACCCCCAAATGCATTTCAACATTTTTTAATAGAATAATGGAGAAACGCATTTTTTCAAATTCCGAGCGCAGAAGTCTAGCAACAAATTAGACTATTTACATCGGGCCAATGCTAATCGAAAAAATTTCCAATTATCTAGAACTTTCAATTCAACTTTCATTCGATCCGACCAATAGTTTTTATTATTAGCAGAAAAAAAAGATTTCCGACATTCAACCGCTGATTGTTGCTAAACGCACAGACAGAATCTGGCGCAAACTTCAGGGGATAATAAGCACACCTGTGTCTGCCGGGATCTACAGCTACTTTGAGGGTAGGCGATAATTTTACGAAAAAATTTTACTTGATTGTAATAATTCGTCAAATTTAAAAATCGCTCAAAAAACTCATGTTCTGGAAACAATACCCTTCTTAGGGTCTTTTTGTTTTCCTCTTGGACCTTATTTCGAATTAGAGCATGTAGGTCTTTTCTTTGTGCCAAATACGTTTTACGAATAAGCCCATTGACTTTATACCGAATATCTGAGTCAACAGTTTGTAATTCTATATATTGGAGTTTATGAATAGAAAAACGAATTACCATCATAAAAAATCATAGTAAGTTCTACCCCAAATTCAGTTTGAAAAATTCATATCAATTGATTGATAAAAGGAATAACACTTTCCGGTAACGCTAAGTTCATTTCATTTGATGTACTGAATTTATTTCCCAGCATTCCGCTAGATGAAACCATTACCCTAGTTGAAAGACTGTTAGATAAAAGTTGTACCAAAAAGGAAATTCTAGACTTGCTTACTGTGTGTCTGTCACAGAATTATTTTCAATTCAACGACACGTTTTATTCATCCTGATAATGGGAAACTACAACAAATGATATAATTCTTACACGTGCAGATAAAGAAAAATTGGCAGCAATTTCAATGGATAATTCAGAACAGAAAATCCACAGTAACCCGCTGGTCGGTAATTGGTATAGGTACGTGGACGACATTTTAGCATGTTTCCCAGGAACAAAGAGGCAACTGGAAAAGTTATTTGATTTCATCAATTCCATTCACCCTTCCATCAAATTCACCATGGAGATGGAAGAAAATAATGCAATCATTTTTCAGGATTTGTCTATAACAAAAATCAAGGATAAACATCATGATTTTTCAAATTTTAGAAAACGTTCACATACAGATATTGTAAATCACAATTCATCTACCCATCCTCACCAACATAAAGCGGCAGCATTTAACAGTATGATTCACAGACTGGTAAATGTTTCCTGAACAGATAGAAATTCCGAAAAAGAACGGAATATTGTAAAACAAATCGCTATTAACAACGGTAATAATAGTGATTCAGTGAACAATTTATTGTCCAAAAAGCTCTTATATCAAAACCAACAAAGATAGAAGTTCAGTATCAGATAGATCAGGAGTTTATAAATATTGTGAGGTACATGTCTTTTGTTTTATGTCGGTCAAACGGAAAGAGAATTTGCTATACGCTTAAAGAAACACAGAAGTAGTTTCCAAAATGGTAAGTCAATTCTACGTATGCATCTCACCTGAACATGAGTTCAACCACGAATTCGAAATCCTTCATTTACAAGGGAAAGGTTTGAAACTCAGTCTCTTGGAGAGTTTGGAAGTTATTATGTGTGAACATTCAAATTTACTAATGAATGATCAGACGGAGTCGAATAATTCGCCTCTGTCTTGTTTCCAGGAAATTGTACTAATAAGGATAAGACGTCGGACCATTATTTGATCTATCAATTAGTTGTCGGACTATATTCCTAATGATCGTCGGATGTAAGGTTGTTTATATTCGAAATGTTACAATGTTGAGATTAGTTTAAAGTTCCTGCTTGAGGAAGTTATTGTGTAGCGAAACACGTGTTGCAGTTTAGTAAACGCTAATATATGAAGATCTCACAGGCAACTTTATATTATTAGTTTATTAATTTATTCAGTATAAGTATCCTAACACCTGATTGTGTCAAGCTTTCCTCTGAGAATTTCATTCACAGCACCTGGATGTAAGGGTGCACTGAAAACCAGAACACCAAAACGAACTATTCAACACGGATTAAATTATTTGAAAATTATATGGAGATAAAATACTTGGTTGACAGTATACCGACTTTATTGTTACCACTTGTTACCATCAAACTCGGCTTCTGTCCTCTGACTATGGTCGGTTGATACTTGGCGACTGGCTGAAATTCTGGCTTTTTCAGCTTCTCGATGTGAACTCAACTGTCGACCCTTTTATATTAACACTCTTTTCATCTCTACTCAATTTGCGCAACCGAATGTCACGTTGTTGTTGGCGTAGACGCGGGGATACGAGAATCGCGAAGTACATGAATTGAACAACTCGAGGACTTTTCATCAGAAACAAGATATTCATTCCGTGTACCAGCTTTGAATGAATTTGAGGCATTGTTTTTTCGTTATATGTTTTGCTAAATATGATGCAATTTCTGCGAATTACCTACTTTTCTACCGAGTGTATGTGTTTGTAATATCAATTCCGCAGTACAACACTGTATATCTACTGCCAATTTTACAAGGTAACCCTGCATGTTTTCACTATGAAAAACATCAGTTTCACAATTCAACCCTGTTTTTTGTCACTCAAACTCTGTTTTGGTTTGTGAACTTGAACTATTCCAAATTCTCGTAATGAATATTGATGTTTTTACCAAAAGGTCTGCTTTCGTCAGAAATTACTGAATATTTTTACTCGGTATAACGCCAGTTCCACGACTTATTCCACTTTATATTTTCATTCTATCCTGCAAGAATGCGAAGATTTCGCATTACATTATGGAATTTCTTTCGTATTTCTTTCGTATTCGTTTTTTGTCGAGGAAATGAATTGGCATAGTTTTCATCACACCTATCCTATATCAAATTCTGAATAGTTCCAATATTATTAGTTATGGAACCAAAAAATTTTAAATTTACCGGTAGTTCTATTTCCGATATCCTCATTGAAAAACATTTCAGAAGTGATATATCATTGATAATAACGAAATCTTCGAGGGTAATGAATCATTTTTCAATGAGTAGATTTTCTTCAGATGCGAAAATACACTGACTGCCTTCGAAGCCAATTTCTTTCACTTTCTGAATATGTATTGAACATTTTTCTGAGTTGGCTTTGTGACGGAATGAATATTGGTCGAAATAATCATATGTAATAAGGATTTTTTGTTGATAAATTGGCGTTTTCACCAAAAGGTACTATTTTGTACTACCAATCGCATGAACCAGCATCAGGAATTCACCGCCATCTACGAACTAAAAGTCGAACCATACGCTCTCTGATGATTATTGATGAAATTCGTGGACAATTGGGTGTGGTTTGGCGCCAAATGGATGATAGTATGTTTCAATGAATTCATTCCAAATTATAAGGATTAAACTACAGTGTAGAAAAGATGAAGTTATTTCGGAACATTCGCTGAATAACCAGATATATTTGAATACTTCTGCCTCACATGATTCGTTTCCTTATGGCAAAATAATAATGACTAGAATCAGTCAACTCAGTTTTAGAAGGCGATCTGTATTGTTCGGTTATTCTGTACTATGATATTTCACTAGACAGCTTGAATTCATCGGACTGAAAGCAATGGTGTTTTTTTGGAACTCCAGGCTGAGAACAGTATCTGAACTGGCCATGAGTATCGCTTCAACTTCCAGTAGTATTGGATGTATTGTTGCACTTAATTCACTCTTTTTTGATGATAGATGAACTAGTGATCATAGTGCCTCTCGTTCATGTGATAAGTGATCGGGGTGATTTGATTCATCTTCCTGATTGGTCAACGGTCTATAGTAACATCGTTGTACTGAGTCTGGATATATACGTGACGTCCCAGAACTTCCTCCTCCAGTCACCTATGGCCATCTTCGATTTCTGGGTAAGCTGTTCAAGTCAATTCATTGTTTCACTCACAATTCAATTTTTTCATGGAATGATCGTATTTTCGGGTTGTTGCTGGGGTATTCTGCCTTGATAAAAAAACGTCAATTTTTCTTTCCTGATTTGAGCCTACCTATTCGCACGCAGTAAGCACGCCAAATTAGGAACCCCATTTTTTGGGTTTTCTCTTCCTGACAACGAGAAAGAGGAAGCTTCAAATTCACATAATATTATATTCTGATAGCTCCTGGATTACGTCAACTCACAACTTTCACGGTTCCTAACATGAGGTTGTTTCAATTTGAGCATATGTCACTCAGTTCACATTCAGCTATCGCAACTTGTATGCGCCTCAATAACCGTATCCTTGTAGCTGATCTAGATACATGTTATCAAGTTAAAAACTTGCACGACATCGAAAATGCAATTAACGCAGCGGTACCGAACCTCCAAATAAACGCATCAGGACGTTTACACTGAATCTTCAATTCCGCGCCTGTTATTCTTTGGGGTTCACTGTTGGCAACAAGTTTCTTCCTGCCACAAATTATTCAACGTTCGATATTCATCATCTTACAACTGTGATTTGTAAATAATCGCTCTGTGTCCTGGGGATTATTTCAAAAATAATCTCATGATCAAAAAATGCCTTTTTCCGAAATATATCAATCAATAACAATCATGATATGAGATTATTTCTGAAGATGACAAAACAGGATGATGGAGTGCGCTATTAAGAGTCATTTCCAGAACCGATCTCCACCAAGCTGGTCCATTATCAAGAGGTATGCATGAGTTTTGATCGGGAATTTTTCTCTTATATACATAATACATGGTGCTATTGATGAATAAGTTGCAGAACTTTTTTTTCCCTCAAAGATTCAGAATAGAATGGCAAAATGAATTAAAAAAATTTGTTCAAATATCATAGACGATGCTTTATATCTAAGCCTGTTTTCGACCAAAAACCGAAAACATCATGGGGGAAAGCTGAAATTCCATAGAATCTCTCTCCCGTTGAAATCCCTAGAAGATTTGGAATTTGAATAATATGACTCGAATTAATATAAAACAATTAGTCAGGTACGCTTTCAATCATTTGGTATAAGGTTACGCGGGAATTTAGACGTAAAAAACTTTGAATTATTCTGTATGTTTTGGAAACTACGAAATTGTCTGGAAATCGATTTATGGACTGTAAAAAACTTACCAAAATTTTCTGAAGTTGTTTTTCTTCTGGATTCACGACTTTGAACAATTCCACCAAGAAATTGGAAAGAAGGAATGGAAAAAAGGAAGGGAAATAGTGGAAATTCACTATTCTTTTATTATTTCTCGGAACTACTAGCAAAACTACTAAATCGTACGAAAACGGACTTCGAAGTGAAGTCAAATATTTTAATTTTTTACTGTTTCGTTTTTTGTGTCTTCGGAGACCGATAAACTGAATATTCTTATACTGCCGTATAGGCAACTCAATATACAATTTGAACCCGCCGAAACATCCTCCCCCGGGGGGTTGAATTATACTAATTTAATTGAAAAAAAATTACACAATAATATCAATCAAACCCATTGAAAGCCCATTATATAAAAAAAATCAACCACTTAAAACTAAATACATATCGATTCAAGTCTATTGCGTTGGGAGAGGACATAATTTTACAATTGGTCTAGTATACGAACTAAATTTTGTTCGTACCACCGCAACTCTAGCAATGCCATCATTGCTAGGAAATATTTTTTCAATGGTCGCAAGAGGCCATTGGAGTGGCGGAATATTGTTTGAAATAATAAGCACAATCATGCCTACTTTGGGTGGATTGGTGATTGTATTCCATTTTTGTCTGCACTGAAGAGTTGTCAAATATTCAAAATGCCAACGTTTCCAATAATGTTGCACTAAAGCATCTAACATTTTATAGCGATTGAGATGATTTATGTTTTCCAAGTCAACATTTTCGGATGGCAAAGCATTCAATGGGGAACTATGCAAAAACTGTGCTGGCGTTAGAGCCACAGGGTCATTGGGATCATTAGAAAGACTACATAAGGGTCTCGAGTTCAAAAGTGCCTCGATTTGGTTGAGAACGGTAACAAACTCCTCATAAGATAACAGTTGACTACCTACAACTCTCGAGAGATGTGTTTTGACACTTTTGATATTTGACTCCCATATTCCCCCAAAATGACTAGCGGTGGGTGGGTTAAATTTCCATGAGATATTATGAATATTAATTTCACGCTGAAAATTATCTTTGTATTCTTGCGAATTGACTAGTTTAAACACTTCGTCTAAATGTCTGTTAGCACCAATAAAATTCGTACCATTGTCGGAAATCATTGTCGTACAATTGCCTCGACGTGATATAAATCTTTTGAAAGCTGCTAGAAAACTATCTGTGGAAAGTGAGGAGGCCAATTCCAAATGAAGGGCTTTCGTTGTGAAGCATATAAACAAGCACACATAGGCCTTTTGAGATTTTACTCCTCGATAACGACCCATCGTTATATTGAAACTACCGGTATAATCAACTCCAGTAACAGCAAATGGTTTTGCTTCGTTTACTCTATTTGACGGTAAGTCGGCCATCATAGGAAAATGAGGTTTGGGGTTCATTCTAAAACAATGGTTACATTTCCAAATGCGCTGTCGAATTATTGTTCGTGCTGACAATATCCAATATTTATGTCGCAAAATTGACTGCAGCAAATATGAACCTGTATGACAATGAACCTTGTGATAATAGTCAATGAGTGACGTAACAAATGGATCTGATTTAGGTAATAAAATTGGATGTTTATGATCAAATTTTATGGAAGCATTAGATAGTCTACCACCAACTCTTATAATGCCATCCCTTATGAATGGGTTGAGACGGCGAAGTGAAGATTTCAAGGTTTTGTTTGCTTCTAATTTATTATAATCTTCGGTAAAATGCTTTTTCTGAATGGATTTGATCAACATTAGTTCAGCCTTTTGCAAGTCTTCAATATTCATTGACTTATTGTTTGGTAAAATTTTCAAAAATCTTAAAACATATACAGTGGAATTCAGCATTTTGGACCAGGATGAAAAATAGTTGATAATACTATATAAGGGAAAATCTTGTACCTTTGGAACATTGGCTTTATCTTGAGTTACAAACGATTTTTCATAATTCCCTTGAAAAGATTCAATTGGCCACTTACTCGGTTCTAGTAAAAGCCAATCTGGACCTGTAAACCAATTGGTGTTCTTCATTAATCCAGAAGGAGTTGTACCCCTAGAACCCAAATCACAAATATTTTCTTTACCGGGTACGAAGTACCACCAATTTTTATTTATATAAGAATGTATTTTGGATAGTCTGTTACTAACGAAAGTAGGAAAAGTTTTCGATTGAGAATGTATTCAGTTTAGCGTAATTGTTGAATCCGAAAATGCATAAATTTCATCTACACAAATCCTATCTGAATAATTTTGTTTTACTTCAAAAATTAATTTTGCTAATAATAAAGCTGCTGATAATTCCAATTTTGGAATGGTTATTTTGGACATAGGCGAAACTTTAGTCTGAGAACGAAGCAATGAAATATAGACACGTTTTGAATGGTCGATAATTCAAGCATAAACAACGGCTGCAAAGCCAGCAATACTGGCATCTGCGAATCCAACCAAAGAAATTGCCGAATTATTTGTAAAATATCCAATGTGTCTTGGAATTTTCAATGCATTGAGTAGTTCAAATTCACTTTGTATTTTATCCCATATATTACAAATTTCAATAGGTGCTACTTCATCCCAATCTATATGCAGTTCCCAAAGTTTCTTAATCAAAATCTTTATGAGCAGGGAAACTGGCGAAATAAAACCTAACGGATCGAAGGTACGTGCCACTAATGACAGCATATTTCTTTTGGTACATTTTACAAGTTTTGTATTTATGTCGAAACCGAATTCGTCGTTTGCTGCATTCCACTTTAAACCTAAAACTTTGAAATTATTGCTATCGAATTCCTTTGTTTGGGAACATTTCAAATCTTCTGGAATCTGCGCTAATAATTCGGGTGAATTTTATATCCATTTAACCATTTGGAAACCCCCTGACTTAAATAATTCAACTAACTGAAATTGAATAGAACGAGCACTATCAATATTGGAAAAGCTACTTATAAAATCATCCATGTACATGTCACGATTAACAAGATCTATTAATTCTGGAAAACGTTCAGATTCATCTAAACACAATTGTTTCACTACTCTGAGGCTAAGAAATGGTGATGATTTGACTCCAAAACTGAGCCTATTCAACTGATATATTGAAACTGGATCCTTCGTTTCAAATCTCCATAAAATTCTTTGGTATCGTCTATGAGATTTTGTTAATTCGACTTGGAGGTACATACGGCGCAAATCTGAGACGACAGCTATAGGAAATAATCGAAAATTCAGCAGAATACTAATTGGATTTTTCTGTAACTTTGGCCCGGTACACAAAATATCATTCAAAGATTTTCCTTTGTCAGTTTTCATACTCGCATCGAATACAATACGACAAGGAGTCGAAAGGCTGGTTGATTTGAACACGCAATGATGTGGAATATAATAGGCTGGAATATCAAGTTGATCTTTTTTTACTAGTGACATGTAACCTTCATTAAGATATTCTTGAAAAATGGAAGAATATGTTTGGCGCAAATCAGGGCAATTTTCTAACCTTTTTTCAAGCGAAAGTAACCTACCTCTGGCCAAATCTAAAGAATTTCCCAAATCGGAAGGATCTTCCTTGAATGGAAGCGCTACCATATAGCGTCCTTCTTTATCTCTAGAGACAGTTTCGCAAAATATCTTTTCACAAATATCGGTTTCGGAACTTTCACAACTAGTGAAATTATCCTCAATTTCCCACATTCTTTCAACTAAAGATTCCAAATTTGAAAATGCACAAAAGTGACTGTATTCAGTGGGATTGCCTTCGACCTTGGTTTGGCCCATGACAACAAAACCAAAAACTGTTTCTAGAGCATCAGGAGTACCTGGTTTTCCAACTATTCGTTTCGATCCAATTATTTCAGTAAATAATGATGCCCCTAAAATTCCATCAATTACTCCGGGAACATTAAATTTTGGATCTGCTAGGGGAATATTCTTCAAATGGTCCATATGAGCAATATCAACAAGTATATCCGGTAATTTGTTTGTTATATTTTTCACAATCAATGTTTCAACCGAGTAATTTGAAGGATTGTAGTTTGAAGAGATAAGTAAATTGGTTTTTCCTAACACCGGCTTCGTATACCCTCCTATACCAATAATATTGGACGAAAGTTTCGAAAGAGGAAGGCCTAATTACGAACTTGGTGTACATTATTCCAACGATCTAAAACTTTCACTAGGACCGTACTAAGTAAAATAGTTTGATTTCTTTTGGACATGAAAACATCGGATTTCTGTGAGAATTTTGTACATAAAGTGAGAATATTGTCGGGTGTATGATTATTTCCATCATTTGAACTGGAACAAGGTGTTTGATCCTCAACTGAATTTTTAATACTTTGAGACGTGTCATTTTTGCATAATAAAGTATGATGACGTGATTTACATCTGAGGCAACAAAATTTTGATGGGCAAAAACTAACTTTGCGTTTGTTCGAAAAACAATTCAGACACAACCCTTTCTCTTTAATTAATTTGAAACGTTTTTCCTGGGATAAGTCATGAAAATGTTTACAATCTTTCATTAAATGATAAGCTTTATTGCAAGCTACACAATTCGATGAGTTATTGGCATTCATTTGTGGATTATTACTTGTAAAATAGCTTTTAATTTGTTTTGTTTGGTTGAAACTATTGAATTTTGGATTACTCGAAGCAAAACGAGGTTTTTCATTTCTGACTATAATTTTACTTTGTTGACGTAAAAACTTCACCAATTCATCATAAGTCGGCAATTCTTGACTGGCTCTAACTAGCTCAAATGAATTAACTGTTTCTTGTGATAATTTTGATAGGGCAATAAATGTCAAAATGTAATCATCTAAGTTTTGCAGTTTCAGTCTCTTCAGAGCAGACACATTTGTGTCAAACTTTTCGAAGAAAGTTTGTAAACTGATAGGAAGGTTATTGGACAAAACTCTGAAATTCAAAATCCTATCTAGGTATAAACTAAATAAATACTTTTTATCGTTGAAAGTTTCTTCCAGCAATCTCCAAATTATATCATAATTATCAGGCACCGCTTCAATTGAGTTACAGGTTTTCAATGCCTTTCCTGATAGGCTACCCAAGAGATATTGTAATTTTTCGGCCTTCGAAAATTCTGACTTAGAATGCACGAAATGTTTGAAATTTTCGTGAAATAATGGCCACAATTTAAGATCTTCACCGTCGAATTTGACTAACTCAATTTTTGGCATCGGAATTGACCGTGTTTGATTATTTCCACTAGAATTTGGAGCACCCTGTGCAACAATGGGTTGTAACAATTTGCTAGCAAAATATTCAATATTGGAATACAGATCATCGAATCCATCCCCTATACCATAATTGGGAACTTCATCGGGTTTAATTTTCTGCTTCAATATAATAATTTGATTGATGATTGATTCATGCTCTTGAACTGTTTTATTAAATGTATTATAACGAACGCTAAAATTTTTGAACGTCTGATCATTTCTATCCTGATCTAAAGCCAACCCTGCATCATAACAAAGTTGAGCTCGGCGAAAAATATTCTCGCGCTTGGCATTGAGTCTATCTAACTCCAATTCATTGGGATTCGAATTTGGCATGACTGGGCTTATATACAAATTAGATCGATAAATAATCACAAAATGCACTCACAATAGAACTTGAGTCGATATCCGATATCTTCTATGAGATGGCAATCCCAATAATTATTCAATTCGATATATTGAGTAACGAAAAAATCTAAAATGGTTTTTGACAAAAAATAAGTGAGAAAAACAACTAACTAACTCGAACTATGTTAATCCGGGCTCGATTAGGACCAAAATGTGTTTTGGAAACTACGAAATTGTCTGGAAATCGATTTATGGACTGTAAAAAACTTACCAAAATTTTCTGAAGTTGTTTTTCTTCTGGATTCACGACTTTGAACAATTCCACCAAGAAATTGGAAAGAAGGAATGGAAAAAAGGAAGGGAAATAGTGGAAATTCACTATTCTTTTATTATTTCTCGGAACTACTAGCAAAACTACTAAATCGTACGAAAACGGACTTCGAAGTGAAGTCAAATATTTCAATTTTTTACTGTTTCGTTTTTTGTGTCTTCGGAGACCGATAAACTGAATATTCTTATACTGCCGTATAGGCAACTCAATATACAATTTGAACCCGCCGAAACACTGTATCAGTTTTAGATCTTAGTTCATCTGGACAATATGTTTATTCATACCTCACGTTTGGAAAGTAATTGAAAGTCCTGGAGGAGGTGATTGAATGCATGAGTGAAGCTGGTTTGACCCCCTCAATAGAAATGAAGGTGTTTTCTGTCGTCAGAATTGCGCTATGTTGTGAATGGGGGACACTTCTTGTAGCTAACTACTCCTTGTAGAGTCTCTGAAGTCAGAAGTGTGGAAGGTTAGCTTCATAGTGAAGACGATTCATTTCCCCGTTTTTACACATTTATACATTCCAATATCAATTCTCATTCTTCCAGATTATGGTAGGTTATGAACCAGGAAAACTACGAAGATTCAGATTCATCTTTGGTAGAGAAGTAATATTGATTCAACTCATCAAAGTTTCAATCGATTCAAACAGATTCTGGTCATGGATTAGACTGACAGCTAGAGGAATTTAGGTGACAAATAAGTAAATTATATTGATAACTACGATCTGGAACTCTGATACCGAAGATGATTAAAGGAATTCATTGGTTTCGGTGTTCACACCTCGAGCATTTTGCTAGTTACTGTTCAAATTGGATTTGATATTCTGTTATTTTTATAGGGTTTTTTCTTGCAATACGTGAATCTCCTTCTACATTTTTGATAAAGACATTTTCTTCTCCCTTTCTGCGTCTTCCGACGACCTCGGTTCCGATTGATTATCTGGCGGTTACTCAGCTCCAATGAAGATATTTCCCGTTTCATTTATTTTTTGTTCGTTTTTCAATATTTTGAGGGCATCTTGAGGGTCGAAATAGGATATTTTCAGATCGAAGAAATAAGTAAGGAAGTCAAAATTTACTTTGTCGAAACTACCTTTTCTTCACGAAAATTATCATTTTCCTATATACATGGTGTTTTTTGAGTAATGTCATCAACTTCAGGTGGTAATTCTTTGTGATATGTTCAGACAAAAGAAAAAAAAAGAAAGTCATACATTTCATTCATTGAATTAAAGAATCGATGTAATCTCGAAATTCACTCAATTTCGTGTAGACTCCAGGACTTCCCGCTTCTGCACATTTACCTCCCCAGGAAGTTATTCCAATCTGAATGCCTGAAACGACAAGCGGTCCTCCAGAATCACCCTGAAAAGAAATCACATCAACAAACAGATCAAATGATATTCTTCACGAAATGGTGAAAAAATACATTTTTAAAATCGTTCTGACATCTGTCCAATTGGGCTGATGAAAATTATTGAAAGAGAATAGTATAATTAATATCATGCTTGAGAGGAGGAGTCACAAAGATTCGTGTACACAATCAGTGATATAGTTTCTCTTTTTCACCTAAAGCTCTTATATTGATCGAGAGACATATTTCATGAACATTTTTCTCATTGCATGGTTTCTTTCTTTTTATTGTTTGTTCAAAAGTAATAAGGATATGCATGATTTCTTGTTGTCTCAAATTGATGATATATCATTTAGGCGCAGAAGAAATATGAAATGGATCTGAAAATATCTAAATTATTTTTCGAACTGGAATTGGAAACATTGCAATAATTCGAACCCTTCCAACGCCATCATTCAGCGTCTACTTTGGATGACGCACCATGACATGTCCCGTGTTTATAAACTCTAAGCGTTTCAGTTTCAATTGCTATACAGGTCATGGCGAAGAATAAAAAATCTTATTGTGTATTACCAGAGTGCGGGAACAATTCACATACATACAACCGATAAAGGGTTATTTCGTAATCCTAGCAATGCTAAAGCACGAAAACCGTAATTCTATTGCTGTAGACCAGGTGTGCTCAAACTTGAACTGTTGGCGATCTACCTCAATATTGTCGGACTACGATCGATCGACTCTTGAGTGTAGGTCTACTCTAAAATGTCAATGAAGAAATTATTCAAAATTGCGAGTTTATTGGTTCTTAAAACAAACGAGTCGTAGTGTCTAAATATAACTAAAGGGTGACCTTGGATATTGAAGCGTGACACTGCATGTCCTCAGCATACCTACTATTCATAATATGGGTACGTAATTACCGAGTGCAAATCATGTTCGTCAGTTAGTCGATTGCGATATTTTCACTTGATAATCTTCATATCAGAAAATGCAGACTCGCATAAATGAATCGACCCAAACGGCTTTTCTTGGTTGATTTGAACACGCAATGATGTGGAATATAATAGGCTGGAATATCAAGTTGATCTTTTTTTACTAGTGACATGTAACCTTCATTAAGATATTCTTGAAAAATGGAAGAATATGTTTGGCGCAAATCAGGGCAATTTTCTAACCTTTTTTCAAGCGAAAGTAACCTACCTCTGGCCAAATCTAAAGAATTTCCCAAATCGGAAGGATCTTCCTTGAATGGAAGCGCTACCATATAGCGTCCTTCTTTATCTCTAGAGACAGTTTCGCAAAATATCTTTTCACAAATATCGGTTTCGGAACTTTCACAACTAGTGAAATTATCCTCAATTTCCCACATTCTTTCAACTAAAGATTCCAAATTTGAAAATGCACAAAAGTGACTGTAATTAGTGGGATTGCCTTCGACCTTGGTTTGGCCCATGACAACAAAACCAAAAACTGTTTCTAGAGCATCAGGAGTACCTGGTTTTCCAACTATTCGTTTCGATCCAATTATTTCAGTAAATAATGATGCCCCTAAAATTCCATCAATTACTCCGGGAACATTAAATTTTGGATCTGCTAGGGGAATATTCTTCAAATGGTCCATATGAGCAATATCAACAAGTATATCCGGTAATTTGTTTGTTATATTTTTCACAATCAATGTTTCAACCGAGTAATTTGAAGGATTGTAGTTTGAAGAGATAAGTAAATTGGTTTTTCCTAACACCGGCTTCGTATACCCTCCTATACCAATAATATTGGACGAAAGTTTCGAAAGAGGAAGGCCTAATTACGAACTTGGTGTACATTATTCCAACGATCTAAAACTTTCACTAGGACCGTACTAAGTAAAATAGTTTGATTTCTTTTGGACATGAAAACATCGGATTTCTGTGAGAATTTTGTACATAAAGTGAGAATATTGTCGGGTGTATGATTATTTCCATCATTTGAACTGGAACAAGGTGTTTGATCCTCAACTGAATTTTTAATACTTTGAGACGTGTCATTTTTGCATAATAAAGTATGATGACGTGATTTACATCTGAGGCAACAAAATTTTGATGGGCAAAAACTAACTTTGCGTTTGTTCGAAAAACAATTCAGACACAACCCTTTCTCTTTAATTAATTTGAAACGTTTTTCCTGGGATAAGTCATGAAAATGTTTACAATCTTTCATTAAATGATAAGCTTTATTGCAAGCTACACAATTCGATGAGTTATTGGCATTCATTTGTGGATTATTACTTGTAAAATAGCTTTTAATTTGTTTTGTTTGGTTGAAACTATTGAATTTTGGATTACTCGAAGCAAAACGAGGTTTTTCATTTCTGACTATAATTTTACTTTGTTGACGTAGAAACTTCACCAATTCATCATAAGTCGGCAATTCTTGACTGGCTCTAACTAGCTCAAATGAATTAACTGTTTCTTGTGATAATTTTGATAGGGCAATAAATGTCAAAATGTAATCATCTAAGTTTTGCAGTTTCAGTCTCTTCAGAGCAGACACATTTGTGTCAAACTTTTCGAAGAAAGTTTGTAAACTGATAGGAAGGTTATTGGACAAAACTCTGAAATTCAAAATCCTATCTAGGTATAAACTAAATAAATACTTTTTATCGTTGAAAGTTTCTTCCAGCAATCTCCAAATTATATCATAATTATCAGGCACCGCTTCAATTGAGTTACAGGTTTTCAATGCCTTTCCTGATAGGCTACCCAAGAGATATTGTAATTTTTCGGCCTTCGAAAATTCTGACTTAGAATGCACGAAATGTTTGAAATTTTCGTGAAATAATGGCCACAATTTAAGATCTTCACCGTCGAATTTGACTAACTCAATTTTTGGCATCGGAATTGACCGTGTTTGATTATTTCCACTAGAATTTGGAGCACCCTGTGCAACAATGGGTTGTAACAATTTGCTAGCAAAATATTCAATATTGGAATACAGATCATCGAATCCATCCCCTATACCATAATTGGGAACTTCATCGGGTTTAATTTTCTGCTTCAATATAATAATTTGATTGATGATTGATTCATGCTCTTGAACTGTTTTATTAAATGTATTATAACGAACGCTAAAATTTTTGAACGTCTGATCATTTCTATCCTGATCTAAAGCCAACCCTGCATCATAACAAAGTTGAGCTCGGCGAAAAATATTCTCGCGCTTGGCATTGAGTCTATCTAACTCCAATTCATTGGGATTCGAATTTGGCATGACTGGGCTTATATACAAATTAGATCGATAAATAATCACAAAATGCACTCACAATAGAACTTGAGTCGATATCCGATATCTTCTATGAGATGGCAATCCCAATAATTATTCAATTCGATATATTGAGTAACGAAAAAATCTAAAATGGTTTTTGACAAAAAATAAGTGAGAAAAACAACTAACTAACTCGAACTATGTTAATCCGGGCTCGATTAGGACCAAAATGTGTTTTGGAAACTACGAAATTGTCTGGAAATCGATTTATGGACTGTAAAAAACTTACCAAAATTTTCTGAAGTTGTTTTTCTTCTGGATTCACGACTTTGAACAATTCCACCAAGAAATTGGAAAGAAGGAATGGAAAAAAGGAAGGGAAATAGTGGAAATTCACTATTCTTTTATTATTTCTCGGAACTACTAGCAAAACTACTAAATCGTACGAAAACGGACTTCGAAGTGAAGTCAAATATTTCAATTTTTTACTGTTTCGTTTTTTGTGTCTTCGGAGACCGATAAACTGAATATTCTTATACTGCCGTATAGGCAACTCAATATACAATTTGAACCCGCCGAAACACTGTATCAGTTTTAGATCTTAGTTCATCTGGACAATATGTTTATTCATACCTCACGTTTGGAAAGTAATTGAAAGTCCTGGAGGAGGTGATTGAATGCATGAGTGAAGCTGGTTTGACCCCCTCAATAGAAATGAAGGTGTTTTCTGTCGTCAGAATTGCGCTATGTTGTGAATGGGGGACACTTCTTGTAGCTAACTACTCCTTGTAGAGTCTCTGAAGTCAGAAGTGTGGAAGGTTAGCTTCATAGTGAAGACGATTCATTTCCCCGTTTTTACACATTTATACATTCCAATATCAATTCTCATTCTTCCAGATTATGGTAGGTTATGAACCAGGAAAACTACGAAGATTCAGATTCATCTTTGGTAGAGAAGTAATATTGATTCAACTCATCAAAGTTTCAATCGATTCAAACAGATTCTGGTCATGGATTAGACTGACAGCTAGAGGAATTTAGGTGACAAATAAGTAAATTATATTGATAACTACGATCTGGAACTCTGATACCGAAGATGATTAAAGGAATTCATTGGTTTCGGTGTTCACACCTCGAGCATTTTGCTAGTTACTGTTCAAATTGGATTTGATATTCTGTTATTTTTATAGGGTTTTTTCTTGCAATACGTGAATCTCCTTCTACATTTTTGATAAAGACATTTTCTTCTCCCTTTCTGCGTCTTCCGACGACCTCGGTTCCGATTGATTATCTGGCGGTTACTCAGCTCCAATGAAGATATTTCCCGTTTCATTTATTTTTTGTTCGTTTTTCAATATTTTGAGGGCATCTTGAGGGTCGAAATAGGATATTTTCAGATCGAAGAAATAAGTAAGGAAGTCAAAATTTACTTTGTCGAAACTACCTTTTCTTCACGAAAATTATCATTTTCCTATATACATGGTGTTTTTTGAGTAATGTCATCAACTTCAGGTGGTAATTCTTTGTGATATGTTCAGACAAAAGAAAAAAAAAGAAAGTCATACATTTCATTCATTGAATTAAAGAATCGATGTAATCTCGAAATTCACTCAATTTCGTGTAGACTCCAGGACTTCCCGCTTCTGCACATTTACCTCCCCAGGAAGTTATTCCAATCTGAATGCCTGAAACGACAAGCGGTCCTCCAGAATCACCCTGAAAAGAAATCACATCAACAAACAGATCAAATGATATTCTTCACGAAATGGTGAAAAAATACATTTTTAAAATCGTTCTGACATCTGTCCAATTGGGCTGATGAAAATTATTGAAAGAGAATAGTATAATTAATATCATGCTTGAGAGGAGGAGTCACAAAGATTCGTGTACACAATCAGTGATATAGTTTCTCTTTTTCACCTAAAGCTCTTATATTGATCGAGAGACATATTTCATGAACATTTTTCTCATTGCATGGTTTCTTTCTTTTTATTGTTTGTTCAAAAGTAATAAGGATATGCATGATTTCTTGTTGTCTCAAATTGATGATATATCATTTAGGCGCAGAAGAAATATGAAATGGATCTGAAAATATCTAAATTATTTTTCGAACTGGAATTGGAAACATTGCAATAATTCGAACCCTTCCAACGCCATCATTCAGCGTCTACTTTGGATGACGCACCATGACATGTCCCGTGTTTATAAACTCTAAGCGTTTCAGTTTCAATTGCTATACAGGTCATGGCGAAGAATAAAAAATCTTATTGTGTATTACCAGAGTGCGGGAACAATTCACATACATACAACCGATAAAGGGTTATTTCGTAATCCTAGCAATGCTAAAGCACGAAAACCGTAATTCTATTGCTGTAGACCAGGTGTGCTCAAACTTGAACTGTTGGCGATCTACCTCAATATTGTCGGACTACGATCGATCGACTCTTGAGTGTAGGTCTACTCTAAAATGTCAATGAAGAAATTATTCAAAATTGCGAGTTTATTGGTTCTTAAAACAAACGAGTCGTAGTGTCTAAATATAACTAAAGGGTGACCTTGGATATTGAAGCGTGACACTGCATGTCCTCAGCATACCTACTATTCATAATATGGGTACGTAATTACCGAGTGCAAATCATGTTCGTCAGTTAGTCGATTGCGATATTTTCACTTGATAATCTTCATATCAGAAAATGCAGACTCGCATAAATGAATCGACCCAAACGGCTTTTCTTGGGCAAGTACCGCCGCCTTTTCCTGCTAGCAGGGGTTTATTACGATGAGAGAAAGTGGTGAGGGTGTTATTCTGGCCTAATTGTGTATCGAATAAATTTTGGTAGTTTATTCATTTCATTTTGTTCTAGTGACCTATCTTCTGAAACAAAATCTGTGAATAGTTCTATATCGGAAATTTCTTCTCAAGATCGACTCAAAAAGCACTCGCGATCGACTAGTCGATCGCGATCGACCTTTCGAGCACCCCTGCTGTAGACACAATTCCAACAGAAGTATGGTATATTTATATATGGTCCAGTGTGAATTAGTCAGAAGTGAGTTTGGCATTACCTTTTCAGCAATGAAAAATTGGGTTTGAAACTAACCTAACCCAATTAGCAACATATCTGAATAATATTCATAACTCTTTCGAGCATTCATAAATACTTATCTAAGTAATGGACTCAAATGAATCATTTCACATAATGATTGGTTTCAATAAATTGTTCAACCGGCTGACGAAAATCAACCCTCAGAAGTCGGAACTTATAAGAGCAATGGATCAACGAGACCTCACCTTTTGAAGTATGAATTCCATGGTGGCCCAGCAGGGAATTTAACCCAGGTCCTCCGCTTGATAACTGTGATAACTGGACGTAGTGTAGAGACACTACCTCACAGTTTTCACTACTCTGAGCTCTGCGTACGTCGAATGAAGATTTGATGTGTTACCATGAATTCATTCATTTTCGGTAGATTGTCTGATTGTGCTTGGACTAAACTAATTTCAGTCATCGTCCACGATTCACTACAAATCTAGTTTCACTAGAAATCACAAAATAAACATAGTATTTTTGGAATATTCTCCTCACAATCACCACTAACACAGTATGAATAATGACGACGATAAATCCACTATTGAGTCTGACGTCACATTTCTCTTCGACCAATTGTAACGCGTTTTGTGGTATAATACCACCCCCTTTTTCCACTGACCATTCAGTATTTCATGGTTGAAAATTACCAAATAAGGAAAATACATTCAATTAGTATGTGACGATACCTAAAAGTTATTCCAGAAAATCATTCGAGTCAACTTCAATGCACATTCCCTATTGGAGAGTTATGGAGAATTATTCCTTTTCAATTGCCATCCTCGAGCAGAAAAAAAAATTGAGAGGAATAGCCTACAACGTGGAGTTGAGATCATATCGATGAATAAATGAATTTATACAGTTGAAATCTTCGTTTCGATATCCTCATTGGTTCATCAACGATTCTTTATTCCAGAACAATCATCAAACCAAATTTCAATCGAATCAATCCCGCAATAAAAAAATGAGCAGGAATTTCCTGATGGATTTACGTATAGAAATGCCTCTTGCCACTGCCACAATGCTACCTTCTATTTTCAGCACCCATTATCTGAATGAGAATCAACACAAGGCTTGATATCGTTTGTAATTAATCAATTATCTTCATTTACCGATTTCAAAAAAATCATAAGAATGAGAACAATTTCTTGGCGGAACGAGTCGTCAGAAACTATATAGATGTGATTCCACTACGGATCCACCGTGCTTGGATTGTCACGTTGAGAGGTTGGGTCTCGTTAGTATATTTCTCAGAGGAGTTTGGAGTTCTTAGGGTTGACATTTATAAGGGGGCGTTAACTGGTTAACAGAAAAAGCTATTTCACACCAATCTCCAGATGTCATTGAAAAATTTACATATTTTTGGGAAATTTGAAATCACTGATCAGTTGGCAAGTTTCAGGTTTCAGAAAATATAAATAAACTCATTTGATGATGATGAACTAACCTCGCATGTGTCTTTTCCACCTTCGTCAAACCCAGCACAAATCATGCGATTTGTGATCGACTCAGGGGGATAGTAGCTTCTACAATTCTGTGTTGATATGATGGGCAAACTAACAACTTGAAGCTGACTGGCTGGACTCCCTCCTTCACTTAATCTTCCCCAACCTGTTGCTTTAGCTTGTACACCATTCGGAAATATAGTACCTGAGGAAGCTACGACAATTGGTCGAACGCCAGGACCGGTTTTGAGTGTGGTTTGTAACCTCAGTAAGGCTATATCGAAGTCGTATGTTTCTTCATTGAACAAGGAATGTTTCTGAATATCGGCTACTCTGTATACATCACCGCCGTTGTTACGATAGGATGATCCAGCTCGCACGGTAACTTGTTCAGCCGTGACACTGAAATTTTCACAAAAAAAACCTTTTTATGTTCATATATCAGCAAAAGCAATTTGATCAGTGAACTAAACATTTATTTTCAACGAGAAGTTTGTGCCGAAATAGAAATTAAAACGCTTTCCCGATGAATAGACAAAATAAACCGATCAAATCAACTGATAGTTCGAACACCATTTTACACTCATACCTTCTATATTATAGTAATCTGCAATATAAGAATATTACTAATAGGTGTGATAACGCAAATGGAAAAGTGTTCAGCGCTAACGTGGAACATAGGTTGTGACGTGGTTGGACGATGATTCAAATCCCAAAGATCCACACTGATACAGGTAATCTCAGGCTTTTCGATGAAAAACAAATGCAGCTGCACCGGCTAGGATATATCAAGATGGGAACTGACAACGTATTACTATGTTCTGATCTACAACTATATAGGTTCAAGTTGAGATTTTTTTAAATATCATGAAAATGAGGAAAAACTGTTTTGAATTTACCTACCCACATATAACCATGGCGAACACTGAAAATTATAAGACAACTGTTCATGAAAGAATAGGATAAAGCCAGAATGGATGAAATATAGAACAATGATTCAAGTGTTGACTTTTTTGAGTTCCGTACGAGAAAAGCTGTAACTTAATTGCATATCAGGGCCTATAAAAAGTTTCCGTTCTTTATACTGCATAAGAATCATTCGAACGGAAGAATCTGAAGTAGAACCTATTTCGCTCTAATAATATCAAGCAAGGCTTAGTGCAGGCCACCGATAAGGACTGTATGACCCGTGCCGGTACCCGCTATGAAGATCATAACACTACCTACCATTTTAAATAACCACACAATACAATAAGGCTTCAACAAATTAACACGAGATTCAAGTCACCCAGAGCAGCAGAGCTGCAAACAACCATTATGTTTCAGTTCACATTTGACACCTTTTTCATTTCTATTCCATAAAGTACCACAACAAATTCAGTCTTTTTTCATCACTACCGTATACAAATACATATCCTTGAATATTTCAGTGTGAGCATGAATTGCAGAATATTTTTCGAACGAATAGCTCAGGAACATTTATGAATATCTTCAAAATTAAAATACAAGGTGTCCCAATACTTACAAGGTTGAAATTTAGTCTTATCGATTTGATCATTTATTGCCCTTATTTTTCAATGAGAGCCTGTTTCACTGAAAGGCAATCAATTCAATGAAGAGATGGTGGAATCTACTCTCATGGAAATATTTTTCAAATTATTCTAATGCTTCAGAAGAGATTGATTTTCATTTGATTATGGGTCGAAAAAGAGTGTTGCTAGCCACTGTTATTTCAAAATGGATCCAGTTGGAGAAAATGATATTTGAAGCCTGGAGCGACTGTAATTTTTCTTCTTTTCGTTGAATAATTCACGGATCGTAGTGAGTGGGGAAAATTAAATTTTCCTCGAATGTACCTTTTGGGAAAAATTTATGGATCGATTTGAAGAAACTTCGAAGGTGATAGCACCTTTGTAAATAATTCGAAGATCGATTCGAATGATTGGGTAGAAATTAATTTATATAGTAGCATTGGAAAAGATCTGTTATATTTGCGATGTTTCGAAATATGTCATCAGTGCTGTTTGGAGCAGTTCGAATGATTCAGAAAAAATTGAGAATAATTTTATTGTAGCGAAGACCCTCAAGAATTATTTCGTTTGGATATGAAACTCTTCCGTTCGAATGTGAAATTATATTGTGGTTTAAAATGAGACGTGAGGGAAGTAGACTTGTCCGAATCATTTATATCATTCAGAAGATGAATTTCTTCTTGTGAAATATAACACTTTCACAACTTGTTCGTTTGAATGTGACATGAGTAATAGTTGAAAAATCTTTCTTGTGACTATGAGAACATTTTGCTCAGAATTACTTGAATAATCTAGTGTATGTTTGGAGGTTTTGGGTTTGTGAATATCTGAGGAGGAGTGGTGAAGAAATTCACTTTCAATTTCAAATATGATCAGTCAGGTTAAAATTGTTGGGAGAAAGACTCTCTTGAAAATTTCTAGATGTGGTTGAGAGTACTCCCAGAAAAGTTGGGAATATTTCTGTTCCAAACATGAAACAAAGTATGCTAGCCTATTCTTTCGTACAGTGGTCAAACATGATATATTTGGTCGCATATTATTCGAAGAATGTATTTTTTTCCTTCGAGAATCAGTTGAAAGAAAACGGAAACATCTCTCGGATGGTATTCTACCAGTGGTTTCGTGAAGATTGAAAATGATCTAGAAAGGTATCGTGATTGTATGAAGTTACATTGTATAAATTTTATACTAGCTTCTAGATAATAAATATGGTCAGTATAAACAAAAATCTACGAAAAAAAAGAGTCGAAATGTCCTCTTAGATATCGTCGATATCGTTCGTTGATCGTCATGGCCTTCAGAGTCGATTCAAGTAGAAAGATGATTCTTTATTCATTCATTTTTGAAGTGCTGAGCTGATGCTGATATTGAAATGATTGAATTGAGAGCCTTCCAACCTTTTTCAAACAATCAAAAATTCGATCAGCTCCGAATTGAATGAACAGATTGAACTCATTTTGATTCCATGTATCTACAATCGTCTGTTAGGGTGGTTTCGCCAAATTATAATTTGAATACACCAGCAGTAAGGGATGCAATGAAACACAGTGGTCGTAGGTTCGATTATAAAAATTTGTTCTTTATTGTTCTACCTAATCCTAGCCAGAAAAAAAAAGGAAACCGCCTTGGTTATAAAGGAACACTCTACTGCAATATTTCAGTAAAATCATAATCTTTCGCAAATATAACTAATGAAAATATCTGGGAAGATTCAGTTTCAGCACAGAGGAAATATCAGAGGGTAAAGAAATATTCAACATCAATTTTAATAAGGGGTATATTGGTACTTATGAAAAAACACAACACAAAAGTACAGGATGCCCTGACACAATCTGGAATCAACTCTTCTGCAGCTCGACTCCCAATGGTTTGGGAGAAGTAATTATCGAAGCTACTATACGAATGCACTATAATGGTACAACAATATGGAGCGTTCAAAGCTATGCTAATAATAATGCTTACAGTTATGTATCTATAGGGGCTGCTGATTTATGACGTCAATTGAGAGTCCCCCAAATAATGATAATAATATTACTGAATGGATGGCAACATAAAAATTAATATCTCAGCTGTACACCCTCGGTCAGGTGTGTTAGTGTTGCTTTTTGATGATATGATATGTTATTGATCACCGTCTAACCTTGACTCGTCTACTGTGATAGCCAATAGACTAAATGACTTTGAATACTGAAATGGAAATATTCTCAACTTCTCTCTTAATCATTCAGGTCAGAAAAAAAATTTGCTGGACTGTTATTAAAAAAAATCATCAGCTCTTCTGAAATTACGGTTGAACTAATATTGAAGTAAAATATTTTTTTTGCTAACTATAATATGAAATGAAGTTCTTCACTACATTATTCGGATAATATTTGAAATGAACGGTTTTCCATATATCTTTATCACTTCTCGGGAAATATTCTGAAGATTTCTCAACTCCTGGTGAACAGGAATGTTCTGCAATATTTCGGTTCATTCGGGCACATTGAAAAATTATTTCCAAATTCATATAACTAACTATAGGAATATATTTTCTGAAATACTCTCTTGAACGTTCATCAAACTACAATTCAAGAGACATACTATTTCACAGCGCATACTTCGAGTAATATTATGGAGAGAAATCTCCTGGAATCACTACCTAAGCTTATTTATTCACCATTTCTGAAACCTCTGGAAAATATTCTTGACTACTTTCAATAAAAAAAATCCTATCAACATTATTATTGAAGCATCCACCGGAGAAATATAGTACCAACTTTCAATGACTCACCCCACGTGAAAGTATATATTTAACATTCTTCAACTTGTTTCTTGCAAGACAATTCCCATTTTTCAGAACTACATCCCATTGAATGAATATATCATCCAACCTTTCTCAACCAGCTAATCCTGTATATTCAGTAGAATATATAAAGAATCTCAGATTTACAAAATATGAGAATGTTTATTGAAATGAGAGACTTTCAAATTCTCTTGGACTTGACCTGAAATTGAAACCATCGATCTGCTGACTGAAGAAATCAACCCTACGTATTGTCGATGGAGTTGATGATTGCCTCAAAGGAGGAGCATTGTACCCATACAGCTTTGACATTTCGAATGATATTGGACTCAAAAACCGCATCCAGCTATGACCATTGTTCTGAAAAATTGTTCGTTTCCATTACCTAGCTGACGAACGTCAACCCTCAGTAGTATAAACTTGTGCGAGCACTGGATCTACGAGGCCTCACCTTTTAACGTGCGATTACCCAGAACGGTGGCCCGGTCTTCTGCTCGAAAGGCGGATGTGCCTCCGTCTTCTGCGGATTCAGACAGATCTTGTTGTTCTGTAGATCAGGGACGACTAATCGATCTAAGTGGATTTGAACTGGCTTGTTCCCAACTTCACTTGAGAAGGAATGCGCGAATCCTTGCGGAACACCTGCTGCGGTTGGACGAGATGGCGATTTAATTTCGTTAACTCGCACCCGAAAAGCCCTATTAACATGTAGCTATCTATCAGCTTCACTATGTGTAATGGCATGTTTGCCCTCCACAACTTGCCTACTAACCCTTTCATCCATACCTTGTCAAAGACTTTCTCCATATCGAGGAGAACCATGGACAACTCGGATTACGTGTGATTCCGTATTACGGCCTCGGTGGAATCCGGAATATTCCTCAGGTATCAGCCTCATCCTTCGCTTGACTCGATTCAGTCTGCTCAGTATGATTCCATCCACCACCTTGGCGACCGCACTCATCAGCGAGATGGGTCTGTAGCTGGTGATGAAGGATTTATCCTCAACTGCCTCTGAAATCGGCACCACCTCGGCATGTTTGCAGAGAACCTGGGTAGAGCTACTATTTCAACACAGTTTTGATTACATGTACAATTTGTACCGTGCACTATTTTGGCAAGTTGCGCAGTGGAACCACCGCAACCCTGTCAACTCCTGGTGCTTTGTTTTCGACATTCTTCTGATAGCCTCAGTAATTTCCTCATGGTCCGTCATCAGCCTCTCATCAGCTGGAAGAGAGACCGATGCCGGCGCCATGTTTCGAAGTTCACCAGCCAGTTGACTAATTTCCCTGTGGCTATCAAAAGAATCGGAACTTGCTTTGTGTACACTCTAGAAATAATCAACGAATATTCTGGCTTTCTGGTGGTGCGTTACCGCATGCTTGTTACCTCTCTCTATGGTAAGGTATGGGTTCGGATCTCTTATCGAGTCGACGCGTCATACTCCATAGAGAGTTGTCTTGAACGTTCAAGTTGGTAAGTTTATCCTGCCATCTTTTATTTTTGAATTCATTGATCTTAGTGTTTACTTCAGCTGCCAGTTATAGTAACATATTTTTGTATTCAGGATTTCTGGTCCTTTGTCAGTCTTTCCTGGATTCATTTTTCTAATTTATTATTTCAACAATATCAGCCGGTAGGATATCCTTACCATCCTTGATCACAATCGATTTGATCGACTTGTCCCGTGCGGCCTGCGAGATCACATCCTGAGTACAACGATCGATCTAGTTCCGATCTGAACTCCGACAAATTTGCAGTGCTATAATTGAACTTTTTCTATTTCCCTGTTGGATTTTCCCTATATAAGTTAAATATCACTGGTCTATGGTCAGAGCTAAGCTCATACAGAACGGTTAGCTCACCTGATTCTCGAACATTCTTGTTTATTATCAAATCTATTGTGGTCGGCATCCCTCCGTTCCAGAAAGAGAAGTTTAGTTCATCGGAATGTTCAATAATGTTGTCCATTAAATGTTGTGTTTTACAATTCATATTTGACTTAGTGCTACAATTCCACTCCTGCATCCTGGCATTGAAGTCACTAACTAGTAACACTTTTTGGCTTACCCTACACAGATTGTTTGAACCATGTCGAGAAAACCTATTACTCGCCGGATTATTCATGACAAATTCGCAGGTGCCATCATCAAGCTTTACCCCAACGTGTTCGATGGAGCGCCGCTGTTGTGGTACCCTTGTAAATGGAATATTATTCCTTATCAGCAGAGATACACCCCCACCTTGGTTGCGTTTGGCCTGTCAACCCTGATAGTGGTATATCCTTTAATACTGAGCCCCCTTCTCAGGATACGGCTACACCTGTCAGTAATCTCAGCAATGTCAACATTTCTAGTCGCCCGTCCTCCACTCTGCAGCCGCGATTCCCGCTCCAGGAGACGTGGATCAGGAAATGATTGCGTGCCTGGCGGCGCCACGGTTTCTCCTGCTGTCGCTGGCTTGTATTACGACGCTCGTGCCAAGCGTTCACCTCCGGCTCCGGGGCCGGAACGTATTTCTGTTGCTTCCTTTGTTGGAGTGCATTTCTCTCGTCCCTGGGACGGTGTAGCTCTTTCAACCTCCTCGTGTAGACCGGACAGATCGTCGCATTCGCTGGGAGCCTACCCACGCACATAACACACTTAGCAAGGGTTTCCCTACTAATACAATCTGCTGTGAGGTGGCCCTCCGCGCATTTCAAGCAGCGAGGTGCCAGGCCACAGTTGGAAGTGGCAGCGGTGACTCTGAATAATCTCACTATCTTTCCTCAATTCCCAGCTTATTCTTGTGTTTAGGATTACTCTGATATGTTTCCTGAGGACACTAATAGTGAACTTTTGCTCTCCATTCGAAATAGTTTGGATGTAGTGATATCGTGTCTTTCTTTGAGATCTTTACTAATTTTTTCCGGAAGGGGACTTCCTGTGATAATCCTGATTTTTTTTTAAGTATTTCCTGTGAGAACGATCTCAGGAAGAAACTTCCTGCTTTTATTGTTCTTGTCACCAGTGATTTGTGGTGCGATTTCGTCCTCAATTGGAATATCGTCGTCTGTCTGTTCTGACTCCTCAACATTCAAACCTTCGAACCTATTGCGCGTCGCTGTGGCAGGTGCAATGTTTTTCTTTATTTGACTAGTCTTTTCAATTTTATTGGTAGATGTAAATAGGCTGTCTTCTATTTTTTTAATCAGTTTTATCCTTTAGGGCTGTAAATTCTTGCCTTTGTGGAATTTTATTAGGCGATTTTACTACCTTTGAATTTTTTTAGTCTTTCAATTTCATTATTCCACTTTTCATTTCCTTTTTTTACATAGTGTTCAATGATTATCTCCATTTGAACTTGAACCATCTTCTGCTGCGGGAAGTCCTTCAATGCCTCAGGCAGGAACTCCACCCTGCAGACAATGCCCACTAGTTGGTTTGCGAATATTTCCTTTTTAATATTCTCTAATTTGCTTTCAGCTTCATAATATCTATCGAAATGTGCTTTCCTATTTCCACTTGGCTCTGGAGTTGTTTCAGTTCTATTGCTACTTTTATCATTTGATTTTGAATTTTCTTAGTTCTTACATTGACCTTTTGTGCCGCTACTCGTACTCGCTACAGATGGACTCTTTATCTTCCGATACGTCCGGACTAGGTCCATCGAAGCCACTGCCACCCTCGCATTCTCGTGACCCTCCAGGCACTGCATCTTGGAAAGGGGTGGTTCTGAGGCACTCCTGGTCTTCTTTTCTTTTTTTCGGCTTTCTACTGTTCATCTCTCATTTGAGTTCTTAATTTGCGCTCTTTATTTTTCAATTTCAGATTTTCCAGTTAGGACCTTCTCCTTCACCATTTTATCGGGCATTCCAATAAATATATTTTCCTCATCATCCGAGTTGTTTGACTGGCTGTCTTTCTCAGATCCATTCCCATTACTATTAGTATTTTGCCAGTCCATGTTTGATGAAATGACTGATTCATCGGAGAATTTGACAAGGATTCGTCAATTTTCCTTTCAAGCCGGATGATTTGTGCATTCGAGATCATTTGTGAATTGCGTATTGATCTTTATAACATCCACAATACACTTTTCATTTGTGTTTGCCTCTTTTTCAAGGAAAGGTACCTTTTCTTCAAAGTTATGAAATTCCGGTTCATCAATCACTTCAGATTCAGAACTAGATATTTCATAACCGGATTTGAATGTACTTAATTCCCCTGTTCTTGGCAAGTAGTTAACATTGCTAATATCTACTTCCGCTGTAGGTGTGGAGTATTCCGTACTTGATAGATCAGTACCTTTTACTTGATCCAATTTTTGGTCGATTTGCATTTCAACAGTTTCCTGGAATTGTATTCCCAAGCCGAAAGGTTCTCGATTGTGTATATCCGATTGCCCCGCCCCCAATGGGTTGGGCTTTGGGGTATACAAGATGTCGCTCGGTGTCTCGGATTCAGTACTTTCGATGTGGACTCGAGAATTGTTATACTGAGTATGATTTTTAATGTTTTCAATTGAAGCAATCGCTTATACATGTATGATACCTTCTGTGGTGATTTGGGTATATTCATCTATTATGTTATTGGATATGTTTTGAAAAGTCGATGTGTTACTGCCATTTATTGTTGTCGATGTCTGAATGATATTTAGTTACGGTCTCTGGTTCATCCCCTTCTATTGTTCGTGTTTCGAGATAATGTTTCTCAATTTCCACGGTAAGAATTTTCATTGGAGATTCCGCTTTATTCATGGCTGTTTCTAGTGTATCTTTCTCTGTTATCTCTTTATTTGGGATGTCTATTCTACTCATTCCTCTGGATGGTTTTGAAGGGTCGCAGCTACTTGACATTTTGAATCTGTCATTCTTTATTTTAAGGGAGTAGGTAAAGTTCTTTGTTGTCGATAATTTCTGCTTTTTTCTTGGGTTGCATTCAAGTGTTGTCTCCTCTTTCTCTCTTGCATCTAGGGGGGAATCGGTGTCTCTTTCACCACGGTGCTCTCCTACTCCGCTACACAGTTCACGGAGGGTGATCGCACCTGTTCAGGGGTACCATTTCCACCCTGGAAAGTTGACTCTACGGTCTTCAGTTTATCCTGAGCTGTAGGTTTTGATTCCAAATAAGTAGTATTTTGCCCCCTTTTCTTGTCTCTTGTTATTTTTTGTGAAGGGTTGCTATGGGATCAATGGCTCGACCATACCCCCTGCAAAACCCATTAATTCAAATCGTGCTCTAAGCGTGCTGTTTCAGTGTTTTATAATTTTTTGCCGACTCTTTCCTTAGACTCGAGAATCGCACGGCACTTACTGCACAAAAACACATTTTTTCCACAGATAACTCGAGTAAAAATGACGATAAGCTTGTACATCCGAACAGGCCAGTTGCTCGGTTGCGATTGAAGGCGAATGTGCTAACATCTACACTACCGAGAACCACATTTCACAATTCATTCAATATCGGATTCAAATCACATTATCAAGTGGTATTTTTTTTCGGAACTCTAGAGGTTAGCGGATGTTTTGACATCTCATACACTTTGGCATGCACGGGAATGGGCATGATAATGACGTCATTTGCCAACCAAGAATCTACCCTTCATAGTATCCCTCATTTAAATGTATTCCATACTTAGTTGAATACATGCCAAATCAAAAATTCGTAATTATTGGAAGTGAGGGAGGAAAAAGCATCTGTTTGTCACTAACCAAAAAATCGAGAACATATTGGTGTTACTATGAGAGAGATGAGATACAGATTGTAGAACATATCTTCAACTACCTAGAGAAAACTAATTTTTTTTATATATCAGAATTCACATATGGAGAATTCCACTCTGATTCATATCAGATAGAAAATCTAGACACAGTTACGCCATTCATTCAACTCATTTCAGTAAAATATACTCGAAGTTGCTTGAATCATACATTTCGTACCTAATAACTTTCTCACGATATTTTTGAAACCATTTTCGCGATATAAAATGCTTTCAAAAATGATACAAAAGCCACTCTTTCTAACCCTATAATTCCAACCAAAATATTCCCTACTTTCCAGAACTAGTCAAACATCTTTCGAGCAAATATATTTTCAAATTCTTTCAACTACCTTTAATAAATGACTAACTGTTCGATATCACCATTCAACCCCTTTCAAGGAAAAAAATCATGAACAACTGCAAGCAAAACCTATTTGGACTTGTTCTTCCTTATGGAAGCATTTCTCATTCTGTGAATTATTTCGATATCTTTAGTCCGTTTTTGAATCAATTCGAAGGAGAATTATTCAAATTACAACAGATAAACAATAAAAAAATTCTTCCAGTCCCGAGAATATTCCAATGTTCGTACTGAGAAAAGTTCCTTCATTACCGATGCAACCAGTTACACATTCGATCGATAATTCATCATCAAAGGCACTCAAAACTATGGAGGTGATTCCTATTTTTGAAAACCGGGCTTATATTTTTATAGAGAATTATCAACCTGTTACAGTTTCACATGAACCACTTATCGGTTGACGCAGTCTCTCTGGCTCGGGATGTTGAAGATTATTTCAGAAATCTCCAAATTGCGTCAGGGCTATAAGTTGTCGTAGATACTCTTTCAGAAGGATTCCAACTAATAAGCGGCCGGTGAGTTAATATTTGCAGTTCTGCAGCTGTTCGCCGCACTGCGCGCCTTAAAGATCTCCAGCCGCTGAGTAGTCCATCACACATTGAATACGAGACACGTATTGTGTCACCGACTTAATCTCGTACTACATCTTGTGTATGCGCTGCTCTTGCTTCCTTGAGAAGTCGAAGGGTCTATTTCCCCCTCTCTCCAAGATATGTGTCAATTGTACTGGCATCGGCCGAGTGGGGCGTGTCACGATCAGTGAGATGATTTTGGACAAAAGGACGTCATGCTATGGGTGTGCTACGCACCACAGATCATGCATTCTCGCCATGTATCTCCTTTGGATTGGCTCAATACATAACAGAACCGCATCAGGTCGTCCCCCAATTCGTCGGTCCACTCAAAACATTTTTCAATTCCATTGCCAGAGTTGTAAAGGGTCTGTCAATTGGTTTGGGTCCCAATACCTTGCCCTTCATTCCTCTCTGATTGGGATCGGTTGTGAGGGACTTGTCCTTCAGTGTTAGGCTCAAGAGTTGGGGCTCTGCAAGGTGGTTGGTCTGGTAGGCCCACAGTCGGCACCAGAGAGAAAATGCGTTTCTCTCTCGTCACTTTTGTCTAAACCAACCTAGTAGGAAACGTACTTCCCATTGCTCCGAACCAATGGGCGAACGCGCAAGTATCATTTACCAATGACCACTTCCCGCAGCGGGGTAAGTGCTTGTCTCCGAGAATAGTGACTCCTGAGCACACGCAACGAACCGGGAATAACGGCCTTCTGCATGCGGCTAGCCAAGAGCTCTGCCGATATGGCCTTCAGTTCATTGAGTAGCGTTGGTTCAGAACCACCGAGAACAGCTATAATCAGATCCACGAATTTGGCAGAATAGTTTGGGTGGAGCCTGCGGAGTTAGTAGAAATAATCCTGATTCTAAGTCCGTTTTTCCTAAACCCGAGATTGGGATATGTAGGTTTCCAGAAAATTCTTCCTCCACAACGGACTCTGTTAGCAGATTATTACTTCTGAACTCCAAAGGATTCGTAATAATTTTTCCGATTGAAACGTTAACTTTTATTGAAGGATTTATTGAATCTAGCAGATCTTAGATTTATTGCGTCCTTTTCAATTCATTTCTCTGAGTTGTCCTCTTCATTTCGCCCAGTACTTCTGGTAGAATTTCCATTATTTTGCTTTCCATCGTTTTCACATTCTTCATTTGTATTTTCTTCGCATTTCTCATCTATAGTCTCTGTTTTTCTTCGCTCTTCAAAAAAAATTTCAATTTTTTCATCATTCTGCTGAAGATCATGCTTATTATCATAGTTTTCTAGTGAATTTGATTGATGAAAACTACTATGATGATCTCCCAAGAATTTTACGTCTCGACTGATTGAAATTCTTCCGGTTCTTTCATCTAGTAGTCTGTACGCTTTCGAACCAGTTTCATATCCTACCACAATGTGTTTTGTCAAGGATTTCTTTTTGTAATGATAGCAATCTTTTTTGAGATGACCAGTCTTTTCACAGAAGAAACAAGTCAATGTGTTGGACTGTCCTTGTAGTTTTTTATGAAATTGTCCTCTGGTCACCCTTGAAGCCAAATCACTTTCTGTTTCAGGGTTTCCGTTTCTTCTCTGGTATTCTTGTATTAGTTTTCCTTTGACCATAACCAATGTAAGATCACTTTCCGCTCTGCCTTATAAAGCTGTGACTGAATTATCATAGTCCTCTGAAAGCCTGCATTATAATAATGCTTCTTGTAAATGTTCTGCCAAATTCTCTCCTAGAGTTACTAGCTGGTCCACAATGCTCATCATGTTGGTAATGTGAACTTCCATATTACCATTGATGGGTAAAGTCTTCCGACAGAGTCGTTTCAACAGAAAAACTTAAATTTTTTTGCGATGGCTTCTCGTACTGTTTCTTCAAGTTATTTCAGGCTACTTCAGCTGTTCTACAGTTTTCAATATACACCACTTGGGCATCTTCAATCAACAACCCAATTGTTGCATTTGCTTTACCATCTTTCAGCGTCCAACTTTCAGTTGCTGGTTCGGGAGGTTCTTCTGTAACCAATTTCCAGAGTTCTTTCTTCAATAGCAGCATCACAACTTCATATTTCCATATTTGATAATTGCTGCCATTAAGTTTCACGATGTTGTACTTGGAAACATCCATTTCGATTTATTGAAAATACTTTATTGTAGTTTTTGCTTTACTTGAGTCAATCTGTAGCTCAGTATACCACTGGGCATATAACCTGTTAGCAGATTATAACTTCAGAACACCAAAGGATTCGTAATAATTCTTCGGATTGAAACGTTAACTTTCATTAAACAACTACAATATGTCAAAATGATTACATATATAGAAATCATTTTTTATAGTGACAACTATGAGAAATGTAAATACAGAGCAAATAATAAAGCATTAGTAAGTGAGTTATTGCAATGAATGTAGGCCGAGACCGCATAAACTGTAAAAAATGATAGGAAATCATCATCATCATCAAAGTCTCGAGCTCCTGTTGGCAGGTCCTGCATCTAGTATCAGGAACCTCTGTACCCATCACATGGCTCAGGTATACGAGGGTGTTGAAGACACCGTCTTTGTAACCCATGATGAACCATTCAGGCTCCAACCTGAAGAAGGCAAATGTCAGCTTAACAGACAAGAGAAGGTCCTCGATGTTCTCGGAGAAGATAATTAGGTACACAATGGGGACTACAGATACGACCCCTAATTCTATGCTTGATGGCTGTTGGTGTCCATGTGGGTTAGTTCTTGGCGAAACAGATGGGGGGAGGGTTGATTCGCCTGTGAGAAAAATATGGCTGAAGCTCTGTATCCTCTGGTTGGTGGCTGTGTTTTGGCTGCTGACTGATTGGTCTGGTGGTTGGTAGGTAGCTGTGCACTGTGATTGGTCTCTGGTGACTGGAGCTCTGTGATTGATCAAAAAAACAAGGGCAGCTGGAGCTGTGTGATTGGTAGTTCTCTGAAAAACGGCGGTTCTGCTGAAATGCTATGATTGGTCATCATAGGTGTCTGGTGGTTGGTAGGTGGTTTTGTTGTCTCTGGTTGGTGATCTTGACTCCTTGCGTGGCCCAGGGTATGGCACATAGTCCACTGACGTAAATGTTGATATCAAACCACAACGACGGGAACCACTTTGACAAGAAATTCGAAAATTGATGATAATATCAGATGACCACTGTGACAGGAAATTTGAAAATTTATATGATCACTACGGCCACTATGACGATATCAACTTGTTGAATTTTCCAGTCTACGGTTTCGATACTTTGCGATAATATTTGTGACCTCGTGTATCAAAAAAGACCTCTAAAAAAATTGCGGCTGGAGTCGAACCAAAGGTCTCTAGATATTTAGTCTAGCGCTCTAGCCACTAAGGTCGGTTTGGTGGTTGAAAGGCACTAGGAACATTTCATATCGAAGGAATATTTTCGAAAAATACTCACTTCCGGTCTGCTAAAATTCATCGTAGAGCAAAAGAAAATATATATCCATGTTCCTTGAGTCAGGGAGAGTCCAAATCTGGCAACTTCCGTTTTCAACTTCCAGTCGTCCGATTTCGATGAAACCGGTATCAGACGATTCGACTCAATGCATAAAAGGCCTTATCTTCGTTATTTGAAGTTCTACAGACGGCTGCGGGCACTCATTTTCAACAACTATGTCCATACTTCAAGAATACATCATCAGACACGACTTGCCAAAAATCCTGAAAAGAGTGGGAAGATTCCGCACAGATCATGTGTGGAATTGCTCATACTAGTGATGAATTTGTTGAATATTTTCAGAAAATCTTTCGGAACCCATAGAAAATTCGGAAGAATCCACAAATGGAAAAAAGAAAAGGAAAAGTCAACATGGCATTCAAGTTGAATTTCAATGTTATGCAGGTAATCTGAAAACTTCTCGAAATCAATTCTATTGGCAATTCACACACTGTGGGAGTAGCATTAACGGGGAAGATATCTCCCCGAATCAAATGGGAGGATGTAACATCAATATTCATTGGACGTTTTCGTACAGCTGTGATTATGAATTTGGAACATAAAGACATCATTCCATCCTTTCAGGATGCTTCATCTTTTTTCGAAAACAGAATTAGCAGGTTCTTGAGACGAAGGCCTACAATGAAAATCAACACGACTTTCTGTGGAGAATTCAACAAGAATAATGTTTCTGCTGCTTTCCAAATTGGGGAGAATTGGCATTACTGAAATCGACAGGGTGCGAGACGTTTGCCCATTTCTTCAATGGAACCATACCTTTTCTTTTTAGACGTTCCTCAGCATCATGCCAATCAACTTCCTGACGTCTCATGAAATACCATTTTATCAACCGGAAGAGTATTCAATCGTGGTGCGATTGTTTCTCTCAAAATCGAAATGTTCTCCTCACTTCGAGTGTTAAGTTTTTATCGACTAGCTTCTGCTCTTTGACAATCAGCATTCAGTGAATACATCAACTTGATAGCTGGGTCGGAACCTCGTGCAGGACTGCAAGTTGAATTAATTTGCACAAAAGTTGAACACTGAATTGAGAATATAGAATCGTTCACACTTAATGGCATCTTGATGAATTCGGCAAACAGGTTCCAATTCGATATCATAGTCGAAGTGATCGGACGAACCCTAATCAAAAGTTGGTAACTCGCTACGAACTGCTGACATGATTGCTGGAGACTGATCGAAATTCGGCAAATCCAAATGAATTTATAGCATTCATCAAGTGAATCCGGTAGGGGTGAAAGGCGCTCATGTAGCTGAAGATTTGTGCTTATTTTCCATTCATTCACAAACGATTTGATGCATCAACCCAACTGTTGTGTGATTTGTTCAAACCCAACTATTTCACATAGGTCTTATTGCTCCTTTTCCTAAGGACATGCGTCTCAAGCTTCGATAAATGCGTCTAACGCTTCCTTAAAAGCGTCTAACGTTTTCGGATTCAACTCAACCTTCTCTGGCGCTGAATTCCTTTTTCCACAGGTTCTCTATGAATATCTGACAGTATCATGATAACCTTCGAAGGACAAAGTGTTGGTATTATGAGTGAACTTCCATTTGAATTACACCTGCCTGGATACCAGTACTGTGGGCCTGGAGTTCGGCTACAGGAGAGGTTAACTCTCGGGGATTAGCGGTCTAGATTCCGCCTGTCGCCGACACGACATAGCCAACTCACAAAATGAGTCTATGGAGGATTGTCATAGGGCTGATTTATTTAGAGTTGGAGAAGAGTGGTGAGAGCGATTCAAGTTGATGGACGCTAGTTTGGAGAAGAAAGCAGCCTCCTGATCTTACTACCATGAAGACCAAACGTGTGTGAAAAAGCCATCATTCAAAAGGAATATTGTGCAAAAAATTTCCTCATCATTGCGAAAACAGATGCAACCTCATCAACTGTATGATATGAGTGAGAATGATTTGCGAAATACTTCAATTTCGGCTATGCGTTCAGCATGAAATCACATCAACAGTATTGGTGCACGTCAGAAAGTTCGATTACCCCAAATAATAACCAATTGAAAGGAAAAGTAGTGGTTTTCTACCCTCGATACCAATATTTGCTGCAATAAGTGCCCTAGTCTGTTTGGCTGGTGGTGCTGCAGGACTTGCCAAGACAGTGATTGATGCCAAGAATGCAAAGAAAAAACTTGAAGAGTATCATCGAACACATTGGATAACTTACCGCAAACATGGGAATGATTTGCAATATTTCGACAATTTCGGGTATTTAAAACCACCTGTGGAATTGGTGCGATACCTGGGGAAAAAGTAAAAATTTCTTAAAACAATGATCGTTATCAAAATTTCAATGAGTAAAATCGTGGACACTTGTGCTTTCAAATCCTCTATAGAACTAGTGTGTAGCACTTGTTGAGGTTCAGTCATGCCTTTGATTGTCACACTGACAAATCGTACTTCCACAGCGAGCAGTGGCTTCACCAACCCAATTTTCTTGGACGCCAACTCTGAATACGGTTTGGCATTGATTGGTGTTCAATCGTACAACAGCATTCCAAACATAGAGGAGGGTCATAGGAAGTTCTACTATTTCAAGAACGCTGATAAGACCGAGAGAGAAATTATCAGTGTTCCCGTTGGTTCCTACGAAATCACTAAAGATGCAAAATCACTAGAGACATCCATAGAAAAACCCAAGGTTATTAAGTAGAAGAAAAACTACGAAAGTAAAGAAGAGGACTATTGGTTTTCGTCCTGAAGGATTACTAGGATTTTCAGAAAGATTGCTGGAACCTAGCCTAGTTGATGAGTCTGATCTACCAGTGAAAGTTGCCTAAGTTCAAACAATTCAACTGGATTGTAATATAACCGCAGGTGCATATTTCAACATACGACCTCCACATACCATATAAGAGGTTGCACCTAGAGACGACCCCGGTTTTGCCATCGACGAAGGTTCTTTGAATTCGATTTACCTTCCTGTGACGAGCAAAGGAGATATTGGTAACATTACTGTGAACATACTCGATCAGGATTTCAACCCTGTGAACAGAACATTATCAGAGTGGTTTTGAAAAAAATTTGAAATGGGGTTGGTATACGATGATATATTCGATGCTCACAACTCTGCAACACCAGTAGCGAAGGAGCTGCCGAACAGATCAGTCACTTCCAAGCTCTCTACGTCAAATCAAGAATTTCTATAATCATTGTGCTACAATGATATCCTAACAAGTGTTCGTAGTCTACAGAGAGCTTGAAACGTTTGATGAATCCATTCAACGTTTGGAAATGAGGACCCATTACCCATATGTGAAATCCTTTGAGAACAATGTGATTAACTAACTTGCGATTCAGCAAAGTGAAACGTGGCTGCTCGTGTACAATTCAGTCATTTGTGTAAGGGGAACCGAAGAAAATGGCAAAGTTTTATATTTGAATAATGCACCAGCTTCCTTTTTCGACTCTATCTTATAGTACTCAATGGCAAGGAATTTGATACCTTTCGAAATCCTGGGATAGTAAGTACACTCAGAGTATTCTTGTTTTATACTGCAGACGATATCAGTCACATGTGTACATCTGGATGGAATTTTCCCAGTGGATAAATACGGAATGAATCTGATGGATTTTCAACTTTCACATTCCTCTCAAATATCTTTTCAAATATTCACCGATTACACGCTGGCTATGGGTGGAAAACAAACCATACCATTGGATAGAGCTCGCAATGTCAACAACAGAATAAAGATTGAAGATGTTGCGAGTGAACCTGGAGAGACTAAAGCTTAACTGAATATCATCATTGATAGCAGGGTCTACGAAAGGAATTTGGGCTGTCAAAACTTGACAAAGATCCCACCTACTTTGAAAATATCGATACGATATATAGTATATTAGATTGACTTTGGACAGTGATATCTACCCTCATGAAAGTGTGCGATTGGATTTCAAAAAGAATTATTCTGTCGAGGCCCATAGGGCCTGTAGCGATTTCAACTACAGCTACATGGGAACGATGAGAAAGCAACCTCTGCTCGATTATATATAATTCAAACAGCGAGATATTTTTTTACAGGCGTCTCGAAAAGAGCTGAGTTTGTAAAATCGATTATGGTGAATGTGAAACTTGACATTGAAGCCAAAAACGGGTTTCTGGCCAACACACGTGCCTATTGCATCATAATTCAAGATTTATTATAGAATATCTGCCTTTGACTGAGATAGGTCGACATTTATCTTGAAGATATTTCGAGTGGGATGCTCAGTGAAGTTTGTAGCAGTAGATATCTAAGGTTTTGATTTGAGTGTTGTGTTCTCTCCCGGAAAGACTGCCCTAACAAATGGGACGCTAACGAATTATTTTTTGCTGAAGCCTCCGAAGCCGTATGGTTCACTATCTGCTGGAGAGAAACAACAAGCGACATATGTCGACTACTCTGATACGAATATTATTTCAGCCGCCAGAGGCCAATCACAAAGCAGAGCCGCTTACCAAGCACCAGAGCAATCACTCAGCAGCTACCACTCAGCCACCAACCAGAGGCACAGAGCTTCAGCCATGTTTTCAACACAGGCGAATCATACCTCCCCCACCTGTTTCGCCAAGAACTAACCCTCATGGACACCAACAGCCATCGAACATAGAATTAGGGGTTGTATAGTCCCCCTTGTGTACCTACTAAGATACCATGCGTGGGCTGGTGACTTCATAGGCGAAGTTGTTATCATTTTTGACTAAAACGACCTAGTCGGATCCGTACTCCCCACTGCTTCGACCCAGTGATCGAACGCGCTGGTATCATCAACCAATGACAATGAACACTCACCATACCACAAGAAAAGTGATCACTGGCTCCAAAAATCGTTCTTCCTGAGTAAAAGTAATGAACCGAGAACAACGACATTTTGCATGCGACCGGGTTTCAGCCTGTCTTGAGTTACGAGAGTGGCGTTGATCTGGAAACCCCGAGAACACATATAATCAGAACCACTTATCTGACAAAATAGTCCGGAAGGACCCTGTGGAGTTCATAAAGTGAATCTGATAAATTATTGAGATAATAGCGGCATTCACACAACTTTGTTCCTTCTTCTTCTCCTTTTTCTTCTTCGCCTTACTCCGTTAATCGAAAAGGAAGAGTATATAAAGCTTAGTGACTCTCATCTACCTCGGGGGTGGGATATGAAAATTTGAAAGAATTCGGCGTCTTTCATTCCCCACAACGGACTCAATATCTCCTGAGGTGTCGATTCGAAATGCATACCTCTGTGCATTATCTCACGAGTTTTCTCATCAAGTTTCCACAACTCCTGACCCCATATGACTACTCTTAATGGGAAGAGTAGGATCGGAATGGCAAGAATGTTGCTGGCAGAAACATTGTATTTTACCTTCAATCAGATCACCAATTTGGCAGGAAAGTCTGGGTGGCGCCTGCATGGTTCGTAGAGTTAATCCTCTTACTATGTCCATTTTTCCTATACTTCTCGCACTATATTCGTTTCGGCTGGGGCCGATAACTCAATAACGAATATTGTCTGATTTCGGTGGCCGAAGAGGACTTGAGGTACCTTAGGATGGGAAATTGAAAGTTCCAAGAAATTCGGCACTTTTTTTCCTCATACCGGACTCAATATCCCCTGGAGCAAAAGGTACCGCTGTCCAGTCTACTCTATACGAGTGCCGAATAAAATAATGAAGCACTCGTGAAGCCGCGTTATGGCGATTGATATAGGCCGAGACTGCATAAGCTGCACAGGATGACAGCAAATGCGTCATAGTCTCTGGTGCCTGTCGGCAGGCCCTGCATCTAGTATCAATAACATCTATATTCATCACACGGCTCCAGTAGACAAAGTATTGCAGACACTCGGTGGCAGAGAGTTGGTTCATCCGCTTTGTATTGAAAACTATACCAAGTTCATCTGCAGCGAGCCTTGCTTCAGCTCTTGCATTTTCATGGTCTCAGAACATGCAGTGAAAGAGATACGAACTCCTATCGGATATTTGACGTTGTTCAGTGGTATTGGTTTGGATTTCCATTGTCTATATTATCAACTCCATCGAAACCTTCGCTAAAAAAAATTAAAGAGAAAAAAGCTTATACAAATTATAAGTTATCAGTTCCGAAGGAAGAAGATTGAAATTGATTTTCGGTCGAACAATAAAATTAATGTTATGATTGATCTAAAAAAATTAGGGTTGTGAAAAAAAAACTGAGATATCGAATATGATATAGCGGGGTCAAAAAACCTTCGAATAAAGAAATATGCAGTATTATACAGTACACTGTATTGAAAGTTAGAACACTGTTTCACTTTGAGTGTACTCACGACTTTTCGATCGCTGGTATCCGCAATCTTCTTCCGGTGATGACCTACAGTCATCACCAACCAAGCAAACGTTTGACGTTGTTGTTTGATGCATTCCATTATTTTATCGTGTATTGCCTGTTGGGGAATCGATCCCTCTCCCCTGCATTATATATCATCGAATCCTTTACGTACCTTGATTGGTTTTTATTTTATCTGTATGCATAATTTTGAACAAAAACTCAAATTTCTATAAAAATACTATTATCAACCACATCAATTCCACAATGATTTGGTGAGATAATTGGTCAAGGAGTTACCATGAAAACTCTATATTGGATGATAATGATGCGAAATATCATTTGAAATGAAGTGTTAGAAGTTTCTGGTCTTCTGAGCCATGTACCATAGGTTTTTGGCGTCTGAATCTGCATAATTTGAAATTTCATTCAAATATAGAAGGCGTACGAATAATAGTTGGTATGTCCATGTACAAACTATCCAATGGAAAGTGTTTGAAAAAAAACACGTTGCTTTGTTTTTTTTAATTATCATGAAATAACACGATACTTTCCTATCATCTGAATGTTATAATTGAAAAAAATACTCACTCGTAAATGCAATGAGCCGCTGTAAGAATAAAATTTTCATTCAGAATGGATCCTCCACAAGCATGTCTGCCAAATATCTGAACAGAAATCTGATATGGATAATCCTCAATGCTAGCATCTGATCCATTAACGATCCTCAGAGTATTCCTTGTAATATCTGCTGTATACACTGAGGAGAAAAAAAAATTGTTTGAATGGCAATTCACAACCGTTTCAGTTGAAATAACTAACTTTTGAGTTGTATTTTATGAAAAAATAAAGATAACTGTCAATGTGTCGAGATTTATTTTTGTAACTAACAACATGTACCAAAACAGTAAAAAACACCCTTGATCAAAAAAGTTTCTATCTGCAAATGATACAAAAAATGATTTGTTTGTTTCTTCAACTCTCCCACTCAAACTAATCATTTTTATTTATATTTTCAACACCCAACATCCTGCGATTTCTAACAAACTTCTCTTTTGACAGCGGCTTCGTAAAAATGTCAGCGATTTGGTTTACACTTTCAATGTATTCAAGTTTCATGAGCCCACTTTGAAATTTCTCTCGAATTAAATGATAGCGAACGTCAATTCAATGTGCTTTGTCCGCTTATGGAACTCAGGATTTTTTACCAAACGCAGAGCACTCTGGTTGTCCATGTATAAAACTGGTGTATCGAGCACCCCCAACAAGTTTTCGAGTGATCTTCCCAACCAGACCAATTCTTTCACAGTATCACTAGCTGCAATATATTCAGACTCCGTTGTCGAGAGAGTAACTATATTCTGTCGATGAGCACCCCAAGAAATAGGTGCTCCTCCAAAAAGGAAAACGAAACCTGTCATGGATCGTCTCGTTTCCAAATCACCCGCGAAATCTGCATCGCTATACACTTCCAGAATAGGTTTTTCATCACATTTGAACCAAATTCTATAAGAAATAGTCCCTTTCAGATATCTGATTAATTTCTTTATTTCAGTCCAATGTTTCCGAGTTGGATTTTCCAAATGCTGGCTCACCCTGCTCACTGCAAAAGCTATATCTGGCCTTGTTGACACAACCAGATATATGAGGCTCCCCACTGCTTCTCGATAGGGAGTCTTTTCTCCCACTGGTTCAGAACTTTCTTCTTAACAAGCTCCACCTGCAGGCACTGATGGAGGTTTTGAACTTTCCATTCCGAATTTTCGTATAACTCTTTCAATGTAATTTCTCTGATTGAGAAATATGGAACCATTGCTTTGTCTAGATATTTCTAATCCAAGAAAATACGAAGCATCACTTATTTTAACTTTGAATTCCATTTTCATATCTGACAGGAATTTGACAATGTCACTTTCGGCAGAGGCTGCTATCAATCCATCGTCTACATAAAGAGCCAAATAAAGTTTTGATGTCCCTTCTCTGGTAAAAACACAACTATCTGAAATCGATACTTGTAGTCCGAATTCCAATGGGAAAGAAGTGAATTTTTCATTCCAACACCTCGGGGCCTGTTTCAGGCTGTACAAGCTCTTCAATAGTTTGCAAACTTGGCCTGATTTGTTGTCGTACCCTTGAGGTTGCTCCATGTAAAGATTTTCCTTTATTTCACCGTATAGAAGAGCAGTTTTCATGTCAAACTGTCTGAGTCTCAGATTTTTCATGGCTGCTATCGATAATATGGCTCGAATAGAATTGTATTTGACGACTGGGCTGAAAGTTTCCTCATAATCAATTTCATACTTCTGATTGAAACCCCTTATAACAAGTCTGACCTTGAATCTGCCGACACTCCCATCTGCTTTTTTTTTATCTGATATACCCAGCGATTGTCTATCACCTTGCGATTCTCAGGTAAATCTACTAACTCCCAAGTGTGATTTTCTACAAGAGATCTGTATTCATCATCCATAGCTTCCTTCCATTTGATCCTATCGTTTGAATTCACAGCTTCCTCATAGTTTTGTGGTTCGATAGTGTCTGCTACTAAAGACATGGCTAGATGGAAGTTACAATATCTTGAAGGCATCATTATAGAATTTCTGTCACGTAAATGTTAAATTTCGTCAACATCTTTCCTCTCATGTGGTATTTGAAATTCATCAAGAGAATTTCTGCTAGGACTCGAAAAATGTTGAGTATCATTTGAAAATTGATGTACTTCTTCGTCATTATCAACTCCATAACTTTGAAATTCCTGGTATTCGTCATGATCATTATTGCAAGGTTCAATAAGTACTGGAACCGTCCCGCTTTTTGATCTTCAGCTACTTCTTCGCGAAATATAACATCACGACTCACTTGAACCTTGTTTTCTGTAGGATACCATATTCGATATCCTTTCATATTTTCTGCATATCCAACGAGAATGCCCTCCTTACTTTTTGGATCCAGCTTTTTTCTCATTTGGTGGGGAATATGTGCAAATACCTTGGAACAAAAAATTTTGAAATGACTGATTTTCGGTTTTTCTCCGAATATAATTTCAAAAGGAGATTTGTCTTCAGAACCACCAGGACCAGTTCTGTTCAGTACATGGACTGCAGTATTGATTGCCTCTGCCCACAGCCTTATGTCCAAACTCCTTGCTTGAATCATGGTTCTTGCTGCTTCCACTGAGGTTCTATCATCTCGCTCAACACAGCCATCTTGTTGTGGTGTATACGGTATGGTTCTCTGATGTTGAATTCCATGATTCTCCAGAAATCCAAAAACATCTCGATTACAATATTCAAGTCCATTGTCACTTCTCATTCTTTTTATGTTGAAACCCACCTGATTCTTCATCCAGTTGATGAATATATTCAGTTTGTCTTTCACCTCACTCTTATGCTGAATGAAGTATACTTGTCTGAAGTGCGAGTAATCATCTTTGAACAAAATGAAGTACCTGGAAACCCCACTGATGGAGTTTGAAAGGGTCCACAAACATCGGTATGGATCATTTCTCCAGGACATGTGGCTCTGACATTACTGGACACGAATGGCTTTCGATGTTGCTTGCCAAAAACACACGAATCACAGAAAAAATCGTCTCCAGGAACAGTTTCGATGAGAGAATGCTGTTTAAGGACTCTCTTCACTTGGTTGATGTTCTGATGGGCCAATTTTTCATGCCATAACTGCAAACCATTTTTATACGTAACATTCGCTTGAACTTCTTCATTTTTGGTATTAAGAACTTCGAAGAGGATTTTGAAAAGTTTATTCTGACGTACTCCAACTGCTATTGTGACATTATTTCTCATGAAACGACATTTGTTTGCATCACAAGTCATTCGGAGACCTTTATCCATAGCAGATCCCGTTGAGAATAAATTCATTTTTAGGTTCGGCACATAAAGGACATTATATAGGTGGTGTTTCGACCATTTTCCATCAACTGAACACAGAATATTGATATTTCCTCTACCCTTGGCTGGTAAATATTCTCCATTGCCAATTCTTACGAATGATGGACTTGTCAGGACCTGATAAGTGGAAAACCATTCCAATTTATTAGTCATATGATCACTAGCTTCAGAATCAGCATACCAGTATTGGGAACTGGGTATTTGAGGAAATGACGTTCCTACCAGAGCCTCGCCTGGATTAGCTGTCTCTGCAGAATGAGCATGTTTTCTGTCTTTTTCTTTTTTCTTGAAATGACAATCTTTCATCCAGTGTCCAAATTTTTTGCAATAGAAACACTTTCCCTTCGGTTTTTCCTCACTTCTGTCACTTCTTCTTGGTGGATATTTATTGCGTGCATATTTAGCTGCCAGTGCGGATGATTGACCAGAATCTTGCTGAACTTGATTCAACATACGAGATTCTTCTGAAAGAAGTCGTGATGTGAGATTGGCAAGACCCCTTTTATCATTTGGAGTTGATGCACTGTAGAAATGATTATATGTTGATGGCAAAGTCATAAGAATTTTTGTCATCATCATCGTTTCAGGAACTTCTTCACCAAGCTGCTTCAATTGGTAACCGAGTGACTCTAGTTTGGAAATGTGTGTGGCAATATCATCTTGGAAATTTTTAGAGTGAGAGTAAAACTGTTGTTGGACAAGGTGAAGACTGGCTTCTGATTTCATTTCGTGAATTGAGCACAATTGTGATGGTTGTCGATCCACTGATGTGACAATAATTTTCTGAGCCCTGGAGTCCAATTTCTTCCATTTATTCAGCTCAAGTTGCTGTTGAGCTTCACCAACGAGTCTACAGGATTCTCTGGTAACAACTTCAAGTAGATCACTTGAATTCAGGATTATTCTGATCTGGAATTTCCACTGCTCCCAGTTGCGGCCATCTCGTAATTTTTCGATCTTAACAACTTCGTTATCCATCTTCTTTATTATAAAACTCAAAATATATATCTTTATAAACGTCCTGGACCCAGAACCAGTTGAAATAACTAACTTTTGAGTTGTATTTTATGAAAAAATAAAGATAACTGTCAATATGTCGAGATTTATTTTTGTAACTAACAACATGTATCAAAACAGTAAAAAAAAACCTTGATAAAAAAAGTTACGATCTGCAAATGATACAAAAAATGATTTGTTTGTTTCTTCAACTGTTTCCTTAATTGTCACATTATCGAAATAATACATAAACTAATCTATAGCTAGTTGGAAAAATCATAATGTAATCCAGCTGTAAATTCAATTTTGAGTTTTTGATATATATATATATCGAATATAATTACTATCAAGTACCAGTGCTGTCTTATGGTTTGTATGGAAAACTGGTGGCAATTTTGATTTCAAAATACAGCACTTCTATCTATGTTGAAAACTTTCAATTATCTGTAGAGTGCATCGAAATAAAAAAAAATCACATCGAGTTTCTATAGTGAGGTTGATTGCATTTTGTATAATTCCCTGAATACTCGAGCCTGATCGAAAAATCTCATCGACTTGCCACGAACACTCAGCCCCACTCGATAACTCAGAGGATAGCGGAAGTAATCAATTTTTTTTGCAGTTAATATGCTCGATAACAAATATGCCATTTTGAGTTACTCTAATAGTTTCAAAAATATCTTTCATCCTACTAAAGAATATTCATATATGGTGGGTTTCACCTATGAAAGGAATTGAAATTTGTTTGATGTTTTTACCACAATCCGGTGATATTTCCTTATTCATGTTTTAATAGGATGGTTTCCGTGAAGGATGTAATGGTATTTGAGTATTCAATTCTAAAAAAAAAGATGTATGATTTTGAATGACACAAGTTAAAAAAAATTGTATGGACATATTTTTTTGTAGTACACATATCTACCGTGACCTCAACATAGCAGAAGTTCAAGCCATAACAGTAGAAAATATTGTCGGGATGGAAGAAGAATTCGGTTTCTTCGCTTATGGTAAATGCTCAAATACTATTATTGTGATAACGAGTAATAAATCAGTCGGTACGAACACACACAAATACAAACTTTATTGAATAACGCATTCATTCAGAAACAACAGTTGTTCTGGAAAACCTATACATGGCAAGGTGTTCGGCTCAATATTTCCGTTTGTCATTCTGCATACTTTATCCTGAGTCACTTTTTCACGCACCTTTAACGTCACCTGGCCCTACTTTTTCCCCAAGCAAATCGCATGGCGAATTTTGAACAGAATTAGCTACAATCACACGAGAAAAACGGCGCTCTATAAATTAAACATAAAAGATACCACACACTTCAATAGGGAAAGTGGCCCCCTGTCGAATCGGCTGAATTTCTGATATGTCATAATCCATGGCATTCCAAACAAAAAGTTCAATAGGCACAACTCTTTCTATAGGCTAGTTTTGACGCTGGAGGCCCTCGAAAACTTTCATTTGTTCTTCATTGTTATACGACAAGGAACGGTATTCTGGATAATAATCACTATTCTGCATAATCAAAATCTGAATATTCATTAATATAAGATACTATTGAAAGTATTTTTCTTTGGTGTTGTTACATTCGGTCAATTATACAGTGTGTTCTAGCTACTTACAATTTTCAAAGTTCAATAATTCGAAAATAGTTGCAAATCGTCTTAGGTATCTGCAATGAAAAAATGTTCATGAATCTCATTCTACATCACATAGTAAAAAAAATAAGAAGTGTTTATTTTAAAATAAAACGAAAGTTGGGTATATTCGAAAAACGTACCTACTGAAAAATATTGTTCGACCATCTTGTAAAATTGTATGCCATAAAAAAAATAGAAATATTACAAATCTGTCTATAAAATGGCCTTGCAAACATTTTCTTCCAAAATCTATCATTATGACGTCATGGATTTTTACGGTATGCAAATGGAATACTTTCGACAAAAAAGTCGTACCTAACATCCAAGTGATTCAGAGACAATCAATTATAGTAGGTATAGTGGAATAGAGGATACGCAGATGTTTGAAAAATTCACTAATATATATAACATTATTATTATAGATATTTCATTTCAAAATAATGCACTCCAACTTCCAACCCGATTTTATTTGTGCGGTAAGGACCCGATTTTATTTGTATCGCCCTGTATATGCAAAACATGTTTGTCCTAAATACTGCGTTGTCTAATTAATTTTCGTTTTTGAATCGATATCACAATAAAACTCTAGAAATCGAATTTTGACTGATTTCTTATACAAAAATTTTATTCATTCTCGAAATTGGAGGGTACCTATTGGATAATATGAGAACATTGCATCCCTTTACAGCAAAAAAAAACATTTTTCGTAGATGGCTTTGGAAATTATGTCAAAGTTTCTAGCAAGGTTTTGTTTGTTTGTTACTTCATGTCAATATAAATGTAAATATGGCGTATAATTTCGCAGTGAGATTTGAATGTTGTGTGTGAATACAATGGAACACCAAGGCAAATGGAACGTTTGAATGAAGAAAGCAAAATCATTGCCGAACGTCGAAGGAATGAATTAGAATTGCCTCAAATACCTTCATTGAACAGACAAGGATTTGCAAAAACTGTCATTTGAGTATTCTCTCAGAGATACAATCATATGAACAAGATCCCGATCCAACTGTACTTAAAGTTTTGTTGCGAACCTCTCGTATATCATGTTTAGTATGTGGTAGATTTCAAAATATTGGTAGAATGTCACCTTCTGCTAGGTTGGATGTATTTCTGAAGACATGAATGTTCGCACCTGACGGCGTCAGAATCTGTGGTGGTCATTTGAATGAGGAGGGATATCTTCTGCCACCTTTCATGAATAGGCTCAGAGGAATAACAAAACCATACAATTTGAAAAGTAATGAACTCAAACATATTTTAGTATTTAAGATGCAGAAAAACTCAAAGTCGTCTCCACAATTTAATATCCGAAAGATGTCAGTACGATGATTCAGTACATGTTTCGAACCTACATAGGTTCATCATCAGCTGAATTTACATTAAATTCTACAATAAAGGAAGAGTAATATAATATTAGTTGATAAATGAAGTATAAAATTTACTTACATGGAGAAGAAAAAATAGCAAAATCACATGGTGAAGTTCAGGACATAAAAAATTATTGTAATGACAATTAGGATTGAATTGATATTAGGGGGAATTTAAGACATCCCTAACACCATAAAAAACATTAAAGATTGGGGGGCTTAGAGCCCTTATGCCCAATATGCAATATTTGGAAAATCCACATTAAAAGATACTTAGAAAATCTCTACCGTTCACAGATTGACCGAGTAGGAAATTGGAGGAGAGTCAGCTGACAGAACTGTCAACTGTCGAAATTTTTCAATGTCGAGATGACATGGAAATGCGGCACAAGGATCTGGCACACACGGAACGAGAGCTCTCTTTGATTCTCGTTCCGTGTGTGCCAGATCCTTGTGCCGCATTTCCATGTCATCTCGACATTGAAAAATTTCGACAGTTGACAGTTCTGTCAGCTGACTCTCCTTCAATTTCCTACTCGGTCAATCTGTGAACGGTAGAGATTTTCTAAGTATCTTTTAATGTGGATTTTCCAAATATTGCATATTGGGCATAAGGGCTCTAAGCCCCCCAATCTTTAATGTTTTTTATGGTGTTAGGGATGTCTTAAATTCCCCCTAATATCAATTCAATCCTAATTGTCATTACAATAATTTTTTATGTCCTGAACTTCACCATGTGATTTTGCTATTTTTTCTTCTCCATGTAAGTAAATTTTATACTTCATTTATCAACTAATATTATATTACTCTTCCTTTATTGTAGAATTTAATGTAAATTCAGCTGATGATGAACCTATGTAGGTTCGAAACATGTACTGAATCATCGTACTGACATCTTTCGGATATTAAATTGTGGAGACGACTTTGAGTTTTTCTGCATCTTAAATCTACTACACTCCACTTTGAGATACAATGGACTTCTACCACAGGTTATATTTTAGTATCGTTACGAGAAGCTGTGCTGAACTATAAATCAACGAATAAATACAATTGCGAAAATAATTTTACTGATGAAGAATTTCGGGCGTTAACTCCAATAAAAAAAGAGCAGTTCACAGACCTTTTCGAATTTTGCAATTGCGTCAATATTCACGAGAAAACCAGAACAGTAGCAAAAAAAGATTTATTATGTTTCTTGTACAAATTACGACAAGGACTTTCCGATCAATTCTTGATGGGCATGTTCTCCTATTCCAGTCGTCGAGCTGTGAGTTTGGCAATTCAAAAAGTGCGTGTATCATTATTACAACAATTCGTTCCGCAAAATGTAGGTCATCAACATATAGAGAGAGGCCAATATATTGCTAGACATGTTACGGATTTTGCAAAACCCCTCTACAATCCTGAACCAAATTATCCAAGAGCAATAGCTTATATTGACGGAACGTATATAAGAATACCCAAAAATCGGACATTCCAAGTATTGCGTCAATCGTACTGTGTACACCAGGGATATCATCTCCATTGAAACCAGCCTTGATTGTAGCTCCCGATGGTTATATCCTAGATGTTCAAGGACCTTATTTTGCTGATTCAAGAAATAATGATGCGGCAATGTTGAGACATGAGTATGAACGAGATTTGATGGGTCTGAGGAACTGGTTCCAAGAAGGAGATATCCTTCATGTTAGATAGGGGATACCGTGACGCACAGAACTTCTTGGCTGACTTAGGTATAGTAGTGAGAATGCCCGTAGCACTTGGTCATGGACAGCATCAACTTACAACCGAAGAGGCAAATACATCTAGACTCGTTACGAAAACGAGATGGATTGTAGAAGCTAAAAACGGTCATATCAAAAATATGTTCAAATTCTCCAGAGATACTGCACCAATAGCACGAATTCGGCATATAGGAGACTATATCAAAATAGCATGTGCGATAATCAATAAGTATCATGAACCAATTACCATGGAAGGAGCCAATGCTGAGCTAGCTCGAATAATGTTGAACCGTGCCAATGAAATAAATGAACTCCAATTGAGAATAGAAGAAGAGGGTCTGCTACGAAGACATGGTAGATGGATTCCAATAAAGGAAAACCAATTACTTAATTTTCCAGTTCTCGATTTGGAGTACTTACGAGAACTTACATTCGAGATTTTTCAAATCAAACTAGCTCCATCTTATGTTCAAGATAATAGACAGGATGTGGGAAACATTTTATTCGAATTCGACGAAGGTATTGATAATACAGGTCTATTAAGGATAAGAGTAAAATCTCGTCATCGGAATACTATCAAATACCAACCAGGGATCAAATAACAATGTCAGTTTGGAACGTGTGCCAATTCAGGGGTACTTCTGTACGTGCAAATCAGGAAGTCGTACATTGGGTACATGTTCCCATGTAGCCAGCGTACTTTGGTACCTTGGATATGCCCGTCATGCCGCCAATGTTAGGTATTCTTCGACGCAAATACTTCATACCATATCTGATGCTGCAGAGAGACATAATAATGAAGAACCTATGATTGTGTAGATCAGTGGCGGATCCAGGATCAGGTCAAGGGGGGGTCTATAACTCAAAATTTATATATATTTAGATATATATATATATATATATATATATATATATATATATATATATCAGAAAATTATGAGCTACCGTATAGCGCAACAACTAGTCAAAATCCAAAAAAAAAGGTGAAAGAGATTGACATGAGCAAAATTTGAAGGTGTAGCCAGGAGGTAAAGTAGGTTCGAAACTTTACTTTTTTTAATTCGAATCGAGTTGATTTAACCTAATCAACAGCATATTCTACACATACGTAGTATATTCAAACCGTTACCGGCATACACAATACCCATCACAAATGTAACAAGTCTAATTTTTCAAGAAAAACAATCATTTTCGACTTTGAGGAGGATCAAAAATTACCTGAGAAGTACGATCGGACAGGAACGACTGAATGGTCTTGCTTCTTTGAATATCCATACCCATAATGAACTCAACGAGGACGAAATTCTAGTAGACTTTATCAAAAAACCTCGAAAATTCACTAATGTTTAAATGTAGCCTGCTCGTTAGTTTCCAATGGAATGTAATAATAATTATAAAAGTTCTTCAATTTTAAAGTAAAAAAAAATATTCTATTTCATTTTTTTGTCTTGCTCATGTGACATTTTTTCGTTCCCTAACAAAATTCGGAAATTAGGAGCCGATAAAAATTGAAAAAAAATTTCTTATTTTCTCAATGGGGGGAGGGGGGTCCGGACCCGAAACCCCCCCCCCGTGGATCCGCCACTGGTGTAGATTGATATACATGTTTATTGCATATTATCCTTGTTTCTTTGATAATGTTGATATGTTCTCATATGGAACACCCTGTAAATTATCGAATGAATGATTAGGGTTCAGTCGAGAGTTTTCCATTAGGTCCAGCAGGTTAAATGGGTACGTTAAATGTTACATGTGATATATTGAGTTTGAGCCCATTATTTTCTCCATATAACATTTATGCTGAATGTGCGACTAGAGGCTTAGTTGACCCGAGTTTCTCCACAACACTCCTTGAGCATCAATATAATAATCAGATATATATATTAATACTCATTCGACAAAACCCTATCAAAATGATAGACACTTTTTTATATTTTCCATGAGTTTCATCATTCATTCAAATAATAACGAGTAACGATACTTCCAATAGTATCTTATATTAATGAATATTTAGATTTTGATTATGCAGAATAGTGATTATTATCCAGAATACCGTTCCGTGTTGTATAACAATGAGGGACAAATGAAAGTTTTCGAGGGCCTCTAGCGTCAAAAATAGCCTATAAAAAAAGTTGTGTCCATTGAACTTTTTGTTTATAATGACTTGGATTATAACATATCAAAAATTCAGCCGATTCGACAGAGGGCCACTTTCCCTATTAAAGTGTGCGGTATCCTTTGAGAGAAGTTATAGTGTCTTAGAATATATCTGATTATTTCTGGATCGATCAATTTCAAATCAAAATTCTCGGGCGCACAGTCTCCGATTCGAATAATGTTTATGTTTATTCAATGCATTGTGAGCAATTTAACAATTCTCATCCGTTACTCTCAATGTCTTCAAAATTCCTGAAGCTGGACCTTGTAAAGCAGAAATCAAATCATCTGCCCTCAATTGATAAGGTAGCATTATTGTGAATAACTGAGTCGAAATAATCGATGGAGAATGTAAAATTCTTATATCTCCACCGGAAAAATTTTCGTCTGGAAGTGTCAGTAATGTATACTGACAATGAAGTTATGTTGTTTTGTGAAATCATCTTTTATCAACTCCAGCTCCTCGCATACAACTTTAAATAAATTCCGAAAAGACTTTTCAGTGTTAACCCTATCTGCAAGGGCTCTCAATACTGTGATTTTATTTATGGCGGGATCAAAACAAATTTTATATTTTTATACCTCATCCATTCATATGAGGGAGCGAGTGAACTCGAAAGGAATGCCCAGAAGTAAACAGGTGATAAAAAATCGACAGTATCGATCTGAGCAATGGTATAAAGAGCGCAAGATAAATATTTGGTCTTACCTCACTTCTCAAAGAAAGGACTGTTTGGTAAGCATTTATATTCGGAGACGACAATTCAGTTTTATATTTATTGAAAATGAGAACTTCGCTACGGAATTCATAAAATTATGCAGAGCTGAAAGGGTCACTTTGAAATTATCAATTCTCAGAATGAAATTTAGAAATAAGCGGTTCGAAACGACTTTTTTGAATGATATGTATATAAAAAAATATTTCTATAAATTTGTAGACTCTGACTCATCAAGAGTACATTAAATATTTGACAAGTATTATTCTCATCGTTTTCCAGTGGATTTATGCTCATCAGTGTTTGAATCTCAAAATGTTATTTTTCAACTGAGTATTTCAATATTTTCATTCCTATTTTATTGTTTCAGTTCAGATTATTTCGATATTATAAGTTTTTTACAAATTTCAATAGAGTTCATTATATCGACAATGGAAGTTCTAACCAACACTACCCATTGTCAACCACTTTCAAACTAGCACAATAGATCAAATGAAACTGTCAAATGATTGTGAACAGTAACGATTCACTCATTACGAGTAGACGTCGATTTGTTATCCCGGAACATGAAATATATATTGAAGGAAAGTTTCTTTTATAACGATAATTCCAATACATCGTAGAAAACTGTTGTACTGGTTTGATCTCTGTTGTTTATGTTCTTATCGTTTAAGGATGAATCGAATATTCCACCTTTTCTGATCGTTCAAACATATTTTATTTGAATTTGGCAATAATTGGCTCCTCAATTTTCATATTGAATCAATTTTTCATGCATACTCTATGATTACTTCACGTTTATGATGGGATATAATATTCCCAATATCAGAATATTCAATAGTCTTCATGTTGTTCGGATATAGAAATCGTAAAAGTTGAGTCGAGAAATATTTTCTAGAGTGACGCTTTACTTTTTCTCGTTATGATTTTTTTATCAAGCGATGTGAACTCATGAAACACGTAATCTTCGAAACGAACTCACTGAAAAATAATAATTATTACACACGATATATTTTTGTATGGAATAATTCAATTTCAAAATGGGCACAGAGTTGGAGAATTCGAGAATCTGATTTCTATCCCGATTAGTCGAAAAAGAAGTTAACGATTTCATCAGTTCAAAATACACTTACCTGCATGAGTCAAGAGTAGTAACACTAAGTTTCGTGAGGAATTCATGATGATTGCATACTACTAGTGAATTATCTCTTTTATACCTACAAATTTGATTCCTTATCATTATCACATGCTCAAGATAAATAATAATATTGGAGAATAAACAATGATTGGAGAGCGTTATCCTCATATCCTATCACTAATGATTTTCCTCGAATGACAATTCATATGAGAACTCACCTTGGATATATCCAGTCGTCAAACCTGTGCTTGTTCCGTTCAGATCACCCGGCATTGTTTCATTCCCCGTGCCGTATCTAGTAGCTTTTTCAGCACATGCAGCGTTTGCCAGCCCCCCCCTCAGGGAACGAAGGGTCGTCGCAGCATAGGACTTTTTGCGGCCATATTGCGTCATGGTATGGTTGCCTAAAATGCTCACTAACAAGAGCGGTCTCTCTCTTCCTCACTCTTTTTCTTTCTTTGTCTCTCTCTCATAAAACAAGTGATGTTTACCGGTTTGATAATTTTTTATTGTATACCCTCTCGCTCAGAATGAGACATTTATTTCAGGATATTCATAAAGTTATATCATCATGCTTTGTTATGAATACTGCTAAAACATGAGTTTATGGAGGTCACATATTCATCTATCCAAATTCCGCATCACATCTAGTTACCCAAATCATATTCTGCTTTTTTCTTTTATCATCTGACATATTTTTTATGCGATTTTGTTTTTTGAGTATTTCTGAAACAAAGTGAAATAGATAAAAAATATGCGAGACGATGCAGATATGATAAAAGCTATCATTATTGTTTCTATCTTTGTAATCTCAGATCAGATCCATTAATCTAGGAGTCAACAAAATTATGGACAACGCCCCACCAACAGGACGAATTATTCTTCCATATGCTTCACGAATCGTACATGGACAAGTTCAGGCCATAGAGTCGATGCAAGAGCTTTTATCGCTTCGAGATTGGGGCTGATAACGAAGCTCCGATGGTGTAAGATGGGAAGTCTACTGGAACATTTCTGCAATCACCGCAAAGTAGTGCATTTCTAAACTGGCTGCAAGTGCGCTAGTGAGTGTTGCGGCAACTGTGGGTGCAAAAAAAAGCTATTGCTTGTAGAGAGAGGTACAAATATGAGTCTCCAAATGATTTGAATACTCCCCAACTTCAATATTTTTTCTTTACTTTTTCAAACTTCATATATAAATATAAGAAGTATGTCATGGAATGTGATAGCAGTATTCGTAACAAAACTTAATGATAAGTATGTAAAGGTAACAGACTAATTGGTGAGATTCGTTAGTTTGCTTGTGTAAAAGAGAGAGAGAGAGAAAGAGACAAGGAGGGAAAGAGCCTGCTCTTGTTAGTGAGCATTATTATTATTAATATTATGGCGTGAAATGACCGCAAGAAGTCCGGTGCCGCCGCGACTCTCCATTCCTGAGAACTGGTCATGAGGTTATCATGGTCACGTGCACCCCTGATGATTTGGAGCAAATTGGGAGACTCTTGGGGCTCCGATGACCCTCGAAAAGATTCAACATTTGGTGAATAACCGATTCTTCTGATTCTTAAACAGATAGCATCATTCTATCGGCCTTGGCTGCCGAGTTACAATTGTTTCGAAGAGTGAAAGATTTTCAAACGAAGTGAGGAGGGGTGAGTGCACTAGGGGATTGGTTAGCATCTGCCCTAAAAGTGACCTAAGGGATCCATAGAACCTTCGTACATAGTAGCGTTCCTTAATCATCTTTTGCAAGGTTGATGCCATATTTGGTAGTTAACAACCCAACTCTCACCAGATGAAGAGGTGCACTGAAATTGAAAATGAAATAAAGTGATAGCAAGCTTTACATGGAAAAGCAGGTCCTATGTTTCTCAATCGAAAATGTGAATCATATCATAATTACACATATTTTTTATAATTTTAAGATTTCACTCGTTGCTAAACATCTATGGAGGGATAGGACACCAAAAAACATGTTATAATTGTGAATCGAATGGATGAGTTTCAAACTGTTTGTGATTTTTTTATTCATTTTTCACAAACAGGAATACAACCCGAAAACAGTGGTAACTCAATATGTAGTTATCAAGTATGTCATGTTGCATTTTTTCATAAAGGTAGTTGAAGATGCAGGCAAAATATCAATCTCCATCAGGTTCGAAATTGAGCTATAACTCTTCAAGCATCGATATAAAGGAGAATTCAAATAGTATTTTGTGTTCGAGATGGTTTCACAGAACAAAAATTATAATGGAATATGGGATATTGTGGAATATCATTATGAATCAAGATTTTGATGAATGACCATTCATCATTTTGAAAAAAAAATTGATGTCGGCTATAGCTCTTCTGTCAGCAAGACTGATCAAATTGAGCTTTTGATTTACGATGTGTTTTTGTGGCGTCATATCGAAATATTTACTGTCGATTATTTTGTTCTGTATACTTTTCATTCGTTTCATGTATATTATATAGTGGAGGTTCCAAATACCCAAATTTGGATAGTCCAGAGCCTAGCAGACTATTTACGTCTGACATAAGGAGATTAAGCAAGGTATTATAATTCCTCAAATGGAGAGTTGTTCTTGAAATGAAACCTTGCATTCTGTTCGCTTTCTTGAGGATGTGTACTCTGGAACTCGGTCCAGGTCTTCTCGAATTAGCTTGCAATCATCCAAGTGTGAAATTGTATAAAATGTTTCGAGATCATCATCGTAAATGAAAAAATAAGAAAAGTTGAAGAATCCAGAAATTTCACATATATAAATGTTGAATAGTGGACCTGGATGAGAACTTTGAGGTACACCCGACGTTATGTTAACTGATCTTGAGAGATAGTTGCCAACTCAGTGAGGAGCCGGTCACACCGACATCAGCCAGCCTCTGTACCAGCAATGTGTGATCGATCTTATCAAAAGCTTTGCTGAAGTCGGTGTAAATGGCTTTGTGTAATATATATATATATATATATATATATATATATATATATATATATATATATATATATATATATATATATATATACATACATTGTTGTATGATCAAAATATGGATGATATCATGAGAAGAAAATTCAAAGATAACACTTTCAAACAATTTTGCTAATATACATAATTTGGACACTGGTATATAATTCTGAGGTAACTTGTCCAGATTTACGAACTGAAATAACGAATGCTTTTTTGCGTTTGGAAATGCCCTTTATTCAAAGATTCTTTGAAGAGAAAATAAAGAGGAAATGAGAAACTCTCTGCACACATTTTAATAAAATTTGTTGGAAAGTCATCGACGCCAGAGCCCTCATGCGGAAGAGAGTCTATTTTAGCTTTGATAACATTTTGAGGTATTTGATAGTTACTTGTATGGAAATCAAAGCGAGTAGAAACCCTGTTTCCTTGGTTTGTTAATGGTTCACTGAAAGCTGATAGGGAATAATCAGCAAAAATTTCACGAATAGAATAACCTTCCGTCACAGTAGCATCGTTAATGATTACAGATTACAGAGTTCTTCTTTGTCTTTACATATTGCCAGAATTTTTTGGGATCGGTTGATATATTTCGTCCACATGAATCTATGTAATTTTTGTTGTCGTGTTCCATCAAATATTTGGAACGTCCACGTAAGATTTTAAATGTGAGCTAATCAATCTCGTTATTGTATTTTTTCCATCTAGAGTGATATTCATTATTCTCTTCAACAACCTTGATGGTGCCAACAAAAAACCAATGAGTGAAATTTTTTACAGATTTTTGAATTTTTAGGAACGAATTCATCTATAGCCATATTTACCCCAAAGTATATGAGGTCAAAGGTCTCATCAACAGTTTTTCCCAAGAACACATCATGCCAATCAATCCCAACAAAGACATTGTTGATACGGTTATAATTTGCATTATTGAATTTCAAGACATGAAATTTATTTTCCAGATTATGAGTCGAGTCTTTATGAGATAATTCCAGAAGGAATTCAAGGGTAGTATAAAACCTATCTTCACGAACTAGACGCGAATGGCATAATTGTAACATTCTTAAGTAACCACAGTTGTTGAGGACAAGGTCGAGTGTATTTCCAGATGTATTGCTAAAATGATTGTATTGGGTGAAATATCCAAAAGAGAGTGTGTCGGTCAACAAATTACTACTTATATCATTAAAATTCCTCGGAATACACAGATTGTTGACTCCATCGAAATGCCATTCTATGGAGCGAATGTTGAAGTTACCACAAATCACGATATTATTAGTCGGATTGCTAATAATAATATTTGTCAAATTCGAGCAGAAGGAGTTCAGAACCAAATAATCAGACATATATGTATAGCTCCAATAAAATTTCATAGATTTCTCATCACCTGCATCAGCTATTGGTGTTATCCAAAGATCCTCTGCATCAGATAACCAATGTTCTTTTATGCAACTTCTGATTGAGTTATTGACAGAAATCAAGATGTCACCTCATTTCAATTTGCAGCACCCTGATGATGCTCGATCTCTGCGATACATTGTGATTTTCAGAAAACACTTCACTGTCGAGCACACTATTGTTAGGACATGTTTCAGTAGAACACACAATGTCAAAGTCATAGAGCGTTATTGAAAATAGTCCTTCCGGGTATTAATTCGTGTGCTAGTTATATTCGACTTTTCGACTCTTATGCCCTTAACTAAAATAACAACTTTGATGGTAAGCCCTGCGTTTGGGTAACTGGTATTTGAATCCTCTCCCTCTCACAATTCGGTCCGACTATTGATAAATCAATTACAATCTCATCGCTCGAACAAACATTGGTTCATCAGCTTTCTCTTCGCTCTTTTCCTTCCCGTCAATTCGTCTTACTAGAGATGAATGTTTTCACGAACTCTGGAATACTGAAAATAGTCCTTCAGGGTATTATTCCGTGTCCTAGTCGTTGAAATTTTAGACATCTCGACTCTCATGCTGGAGTCTTTATCAAGAACTTAAACACATATCCCCATCAATACAGCAATTCAACTAATCTACCCGCTTACGTATAGACCAGGAAGATTACAATTTCAACTTTGATAGTAAACCCTGCGTTTCGAGTGAGTGCTATTCAAACATAATCCTCTCACAATTCATTCGATCACCCACAAGGTCACGGTAACACACCGTTTGATGACAATCTATAAAATACCAGAAACTTGAATTGTAAATCTTAATCATTGAGATAATATTAAAATTAGTGTGATTATATTATTATATTTACAGAGACTCGTTGAATTTTATTCAACCACATTCAGAATGATTTGTTTGAGCTATAAGTGAGTCAAAAAATTTATGGAAGCGACCACTTTTTCTTGTCTTGTATCAAGAAAAACAGATTGCTCCCATACATTCATACAGATCGTTTTATACGAGTAGGTATAGATGAGATGCTGATTTGTTGAAATTACAAGGGTGGGCTAGCTAACGTTTTGAGATATATGACTTCTCCAAAGCTGAAGTCCATTTATTTAACGCATTGTCAAACTAAATGATAATACGTTGTCACGTTAACTTTGACTTTCAAGAGTTGAAGCAAAATAGTTTTGACGATTCTAATCTCTATTTCAAGAGTTGAATGGAGGAATGTAATGTTATTCAATTGGCTTTCTCTGTGGTCTTGATTGTGGGATACTTTTTCTGTGAATTTCTGAGATAATGTGACTGATTTCCAACGAGTAGATCCCGTTTTGTTCAACATGATATAAAACCTGTTCATTCTCTAGTGAATCTGGTTGTCGAAGTCAATTGATGTGAAAAAAATAACGTTCAATAATTCATATTCTTTTATCATCTATATTCATACAATTTTACATCTTCACGAAAAAATAAATTTTCTCAAGCTGTAATCCACAAGAAACTTCAATTGAGAAGGCAAAACACAAACCATAAAAAAAGGCTGGCCTCTTTCCTTCCTGAGTCCGAAAAAGTTTTCACTTGTGATATTTGTAGGAGTTTCATTTCAAGAAGGGACTTGAATACTTGAGACGAATGCACGGTTTATCGTCACAAAAAATTCATACTTCCATCAATAACGATTTCCCCCATCAAGTTCAAGATATATGTTCAGATAACTTGAATGCTCATCTAGCTCTTTTCGAGGAAATCATATATATGTAGTGAGAAGAATACCTACATTCGCTAGAATGATTGTTGCTGAAGCACTTTCCGATTGCATAGATGGTCTGGCATCATGGAAACATTTATTTTATACCCCATATAAGTCCTATCGTTTATCGCCTCCTTCTCAAGACCGCAAAAAATCGATACCTTCCATCATCAAGAAAAATATAAGAGAATCACATTTTGAACTTTCAGAATCCAATTCGAATATTTCCAAAATCATCAAAAATGGTGATCTCAGTGCAGCAATAAGAATCATGACTTCAACTGACACCATTTGATGATGAAACTTCATCTGAACTCCGTTCAAAAGATCCCACTGTCACTTCTATCGCTTTTCCATATACAGTAAGTGAAAATGTGACTCTCCAAGTTATCGTAATGGATGTTTTCATGCTGTAAAATCTTCTCGAACCGGTTCCTGCGGAGAAATTGATGCTCTTAGATCTTTCCACATTCAAGACTTCAGTTTGGTTTTGGAACTTCTTGCGGTGGCAAAGCTCATGCTGCCCGACTTTTTCTGAATCAACATTCCAATCCGGTTCTACAATATTTTTGAAACTCGATTTCAAGAAGGCTCCCAGTATGAATCATCATTTTGGAAAAAGGCAATGGAAAGTTACCTTGTCTTCTCCCTTTCATCGTTTAATTTTATCATAAACCAACTTATTTGAATTTCGGAAGAAAAATCATATTATCAGAGAGAGGAGAACAACAAGGGAATTCTCCACGTCCTGCTTCGTTTTGCTTGTGTGTTAATAACTTAGCGATGTCCCTACCATGTGATTTCAACTGTTGGTATTTGGATAGTGGATCTATAGGTGGTAACACATATGAAGTTCTGGAGCAGTTCAGAAATATTATTTCTACCTCAGATGAAATCGGTCTGGAACTCAATTTCAACAAATGTGAATTGCTTTATTCGAAACCATTGAGGAAAGGAGTTTTACCCGAATACAGATCCGCTTCTGGTTTGGAGATTGTTGATAGAACTAATCAGTCACTACTCGGCACATCTTGCTGGATGCTTAAATGAAAACATTGATTGTTCAAATTCAGCAGCATCTTCTTCCCTAATGCACAAACTGATGTATTTACTGAGATGCAGTTCAACTTGGAGATAGACTTAAGAACTGGATATTTTTGACCAGACAGTACGTATGATTTCTGAAGTTATTTTAATTACGATTTCGATGAAGAGGCTTGAAATCAGATGATCCTTCCTGTAAGCATTAGTGGATTGGGAATCAGAAGTGTTCCTTCCCTCGCCTTACAAGCTTTCTTATCTTCCTTCAACCGCATGAACAAATATATTCATTCGATACTTCCTCTTGTGTTTTCTGACATTAAATTTTATTTCAAATGTGAAGAAGAAATGCTCTCCGAATGTTATTTTTCTACAGCAAATAACAAAGGTTCTCAAAGGCTTTGGGATATTCCCCAAATAAGTTTCATATCGAAGCAACATCTTGACTCAGCTAGAAGCTTTTCAAATGGTATGGCTCGACTCAAGGTTGTCAGTATAAACGAATCTGGTGCTTGGCTCGATACACTACCTGTTCCTTCACTTGGAATATTACTAGACGATGCGTACTTCAGGATAACAGTTAGAGTTCGCTTGGGCTGTTCTCTTTTGTGTGAGTCATAAGTGAAGATGTAGTGTAACGATTAATCGTTAATAATTCATAATAACTTATTTCATCAAAATATTGAGCTCATTATCTAGTGCTCGAGTAAAAACTTCACATTTGCATTCCTTCTATAAATCAAAAATAACGATTTCATACATACGAGAGCATCTTGCGGAGAATATCCGAATCATCATATCTACAATTCTCATACAATACAGAACGCAATGTCAAGATTTCTCGACTGGGAAAAGCTCAAACTCTCTTCTAATTAAACCAGCACCGAAGCAACATTGTTTTGAATTTTTATCGAAAATTTGTTTCGCGTTATCTAAACATCTCCACATTGTCTTCCTTTTTGCACATCAACATTTCATGAAGAGTTTGTTGTTTTGAATAGAATATCAGGTATGTGAGAAGAGTTCCTGTCATTCCTTATCTTCAACTCGATATTTTTGGCAGTGGATGGTGGCGTGCGTAGCTTCACGCAAAAATTATCTTGGTTTATCTTTGTTATCCTTCAGTATTCAAGTGGTTATCTTTTTCGTTTTTAGATATTTTTTCAGGTTATTCATCAATTTATGTTTCACAACCTCGTCAATCTAAAATTTCGGATTTTTAAGAATTTGACTGAGTTTTCATTTTCACAGCACAGTAATTCTGAAAGAATGTCGATCTTTTTTCCAAATAGAGGCTGAAAGTTGTTCCTGTCTGGAAAATATAGACTGAGAACGCAATAACCCACATGATATCCTGTACATCAACGCTGGAGATGATTCCAGGTGAGTATTGATACACACATTTTTCTCACCTCATAAATCTGTAATTGTGTGTACCTAATCTCACCCCGAGTAATTTTTTTTTCTCGAGCCACAGAGTTCGAAGGACGCTTCTAAAAATTTAGGATTCCATATCTCTTCTCTATAAATCAGAAATATTTCGCTCCAAAAATATCTGATTTGAGTCAAATTCGTTGCAATCAAAAATCAATCACTTGAAACTCGGATCAAATAAGATTTCGTGAAGAAGTAATTCACCACTTCTTTCTCGGAACTCTTATCAAGTTATCGGATTTTTTTATTCTTTCTAAATCTCAAATTGTTTTCTAAATCTCTTCTATTCCTCTACATTCTTTAAATCTATCCACTTGTAGATATCAATATTGGTAATAATTCTTATATCGTGAGCAAACATTGTTTGATTTAAATCTTGAACACAAATGTATTAGCTTCAACTGTTCATACTTTCAGTAATAAATCATAGTTCAACACGTATAGAAATATCATTCAAGAGCTTCAATTCAGGAAATGTATTCAAAAGGAATCATCATGATAATCTTGTATTCCTCTGCGTTTAACGTAAAAATCTTCAATTGTATAATCGCTGAAAGACTTCAAATGGTTACGTCAGTCATTCAAGGTTTGAGTGAAGTGTACGCCTCTCTGGTTCATCAATTATTGTACCATATCGTTTTTTATGAAACAACAACGGTAAGCCAAAGCTGAGCTACTGAACCCCAAGTCCACACCGATAGCCCACCAGGAATATTAGGTTGAACATAATAGCCCAACAGTACATCCAAGCTGAACTACTGTGCTTCCGATCCATACCTGATAGACTGCCAGGATTACTAGGGTGAATATAGTAGCCCAAAGTCTCCCAGGAATACTAGGATGAATATGGTAGCCTAACAGTGAGCTCAAGTTGAACAACTGACCTTCGAATCTGTACACTAGGGTGAATAAAGTGCCCCGATTCATAGAATCCTGACCCAGCCACCAGCAGATAGAGAAGGTTGAGTATCCCACCACCGAAAACCACAGTGAACTGCCATAGCAGTTAGCAGATAAAATACATAACCGAATATTGATATCCATATTGTTTCATAGTTTTATTATACATCATATAAAAATAGTTGTATTTTATTGTTTCGTTCTCGCGGTTGTGAATTAGTGGATCATGCGGCCCGACTTTTTCTGAATCAACATTCGATTCCTGATTCTACAATAGTTTTGAAACTCGATTTCAAGAATGCTCTCAATATGATTCATAGAGACATCATTTCGGAAAAAGACAGTAAAAAGTTACCTTGTCTTCTCCCTTTCATCGTACAATTTTATCATGAATGAACTTATTTGAATTTCGGAAGAAATATCTCATCATCAGAGAAAAGAGTACAACACCTTCAGGTTCTGCTTTGTTTTGCTTGTGTATTGATAACTTAGCAATGTCCCTATCATGTCATCAACTGTTGGTATTTGGTATTCTGGATCTATAGTTGGTAACACATATGAATTTCTACCTCTGATGAAATCGGTCTGGAACTCAATTTCAACAAATGTGATTCGCTTCATTTGAAACCTTAGAACCAGGGTGCCTTAGCAGTTAGCAGATGAACTACATAACCGAACATTCATTACAACTATTGTATTCATATTTTTCCATTATATATCATAAAAATTAGTTCTATTTTATTGTTTCGTTCAACATAAAAGAAAAGTATCGTTATCTTTTTAAGGGAAGATTCAATCTTTATTCTTTTTTAATCAACAAAAAATTTCTAGCGTCCAGCGAAAATGAATTGCAAGACCCTTGCTTGACAAAAACATTAATTTGAGACTGGCAAGTGTCGACACTTTTTCCAAATCACATTCAGAAGCAACATCCAGGTAGGCAGGAGGAGCCGCTGAATCTGCAGAAAAATCAAGAAATATTTATAATTCCAAAATAATTAAATTTTTCATCCCATTGCAATTTAATCTCTGGGAGTTTTTGGAAGCTACGCTTCAAAATTTTCCGAATCTGTTGGCCAGAAACTGCTGATGATCCCGAATGAACAGAGGACAAAAACATATTTCACACAAAGAATCAGTATCGCTATCCAAAGGCGGAATGCTGCCAGACCTCATAGTCAAATTGCTTTGGATTCTGATTAACTGATATTCTCCTGAAATAGTGCTTTGACAACTTTCATTTTTCACATCAGAACAAAAAAACTTTCGTCAACAGTTGTCCAATCTCCATCTGATAATTCAAACTCATGTGTTTCACTGATTCAAGCCAAAAATGCAGATGATCGAGCAACAGATCCTTTTGAAACACCACAGCTAAATGTTTGTTTTATGAACTGTGCTGTCCACTGTTTGTCCCGTACAAGAGGGTTGTTGGAGTAACTGAAGGAAGACATTCATTAGAAGAATATTTGTACTTTAATAATTTCGAATACTTTTGCGGTAGCGATAAAATAATTTTGGTCTGAGGATTCGTATGAGAGAGCCGTCAATACAATCTCTTCGAAAAACTGAATCGAAAGATATGCTTCCCATTTTTTGGGTGTGTACAAAGAACTTTTGAGGTAAATCATCTTTCCGTTCAGGCCAGTCTCAAATCTACCTGGACAGTAGGTTTTGGCTGGCACCTGGCAGAAGACAACTACTCCACCGGCTGAAAACACGAGGGGCATTGAATTATATCCAACCGATGCCAGTGTAGGTTTTTTCACAGAGGAAAATCCTGCATTCGATTTTGGCGATACGAATGAAGAAATTGATTTTCAGTTATAGGCACACACACACTTGCAGACTGGTTTCGGGCTTCTTGACCACTCGTCAGTACAAGGCAGTGCCATCATCTACATAAAGTCGATAAACTCGTTAATCCGTTAATCGTTAATTAACGAAGTTAACATTTTTATTAACGGATTAACTTTTAAGTTAACTTTTAAAAAGGTTAACGGATACGTTAACTTTCGTTAATATGTCCGTTAATCGTTAATCCAATGCCGAATAGTTTCCGCATGGCACCGTCAAGTGACGGTGAACGAGTGAAACAAAAACAAAACTAGATTTATTTTGCCAAGGCGTGCGAGTGAGAAAGAAAACTGCAAGGAGTTTTCGTTCATTTGACGTTTGATCATTTCATTACTTAGCGCAGGTGCTTAGGGTATGGTCCGATTGTAACCACTACTCATCGCTACTAACCGATTTTTTGACAGCGGTTTCCTGAGAAACTGGTAATCAGTGGTGGGACTCTGATGAATAGAAATGTATCATAGAATCGAAAAATGACGTCAGAATCGAACTTTCGGTACTCTGATTCCTATCCCAAAAACGCTTCGACACGAAAATATGAAAAGATCTATCCATCAGAGTCCAATTGGATGAATATTTTCGTATCGATGCGTTTCTAGGATAGGAATCAGAGTGCCGAGATTTCGGTGCTGGCGTCATTTTTCGATTCTATGAGACATTTATATTCATCAGAGTCCCACTGCAATGCCCAATTTCAGGACACATGTTAGTTTCAAGTTCAAAACAGACAGAAAACTACCTATGGTGTACAACAGCGGTTAGGTTTGAACAGATATTAACGGATTAACGATTAACGTTAACTTGCGTTAGTGCTCCCGAAATATAACGCTTTAACGTTCAACGAAGCTAATTTTTTTTGTAGCGGATTAACGATTAACGAAGTTGATTAGTTGATCAACGGTGCCCAGCTATGGTCGATGACTTCCTATTATTAAAAATCGAAAATCCTCATAGTATCGAGCCCCGACCAAAGCTGATGCGAACAACATGAAGTCATTGCGCCATCCACCCATGGACGAGGTATTTCAAAAACAAACCGAATTTGCACATTCCTTCTGCGAGAAAATTGTGAAAACATTCGACATAGTCGATGGGCATACTTGAAGACTGGCTTTGAATCAAATCATCTTTCGAACAATTCGTTCAGGCCAGTCTCAAATCTACCTACACAATAGGTTTTGGCTGGCACCTGTCAGAAAACCATTACTCGCCTAGCTAATACCACGAAGGGCATTGAATTATATCCTGTCTTCTGTTAAGAAACCTGCACTGGCACCGGTCGGATATAATTCAATGCCCTTCGTGGTATCAGCAAGGGGCTAACCAATTCATCAAGAACGCCAAGTTGATATTGCAGGAAATCGGTGAATTCAGTAATAACAAAAAAGCTCAAGAGTCTAGATCGAGTTACCTGTGGATGAGAAATTTCAATATAGTAGATAATTATCGATAAAATGTACTTATTGCGGCAACTGTTCTGTTACCTGTTTTCTTTTCAGCCTATTCCACAATTGTCTGGAAAAATTAGTTGATCTCAATACAATCTGAGCATCCAACACGAGAAGAAATTTTGAAAGGAACAAAGCGGTCAGTGAAGGATTCAAACGGATGATAACAGATCTATCGAGCTCGATGCTGAGATGTTGATCCAAACGAGTGATTTATGAGCTACCTCGATAAGGAAATATTCAATTCACGGTTGTTCACGGATACGGTTGTCTTGAAAGGACAAAGTCATTCACGACAACACCTCTCAAGAATAGTGCGACTGGGATCAAGGAGTAAGTTTTACGTGGCTGCTCTGCGAACCCATCAGATGCGATATTCATTATCGAATATTGTCTTTCCCAAAACGACATGGACGAAAAACTTTCCTGCGAGATTGTCAACAACTTGAAAAGATGTAGGGCTTATGAATAAATGAATATTATATTGTTATGAATTCAACTGTCACTCACTTTCTCACTGCCCCTGCATGTTCTTCGGAGAATGCAACGCCCACCTAGCGCATTTGTTAATCCACGAGAGTTATCACGAATGTTCGAGATCGGAAGGTTCCAAATATATTTACCTATTTAAAGCGGCACAGAGAGTTTCAGGTATTTCTCAGAAATAGAAGAAGGCTGAAGAACGACGTCCCAGGGGGAAGAAGAGATCTTGAGAAAGACGAAAAGGAAAAGAAAAAGAGGCTGAAAAACAACGACGCTGCTTGGAAGACGGAGGGGGTGAGGAAGCAACCTCACAGAGAAAAAATAAGAAAAACGTCGTCAGGTAGAAAAAAAGACTTAAAAACAACGACGCTAGAAAGAAAAAGAGGTATGAGGCAGCGACAATTCGGTAGTTAATTACAAGTACTTCTCAACACTTGATTCAGCAGCCAGATACCATCAAATACCTATAAGTACCGAATCAATTATAAGATAGGTTTTATTTCTCCTGAGCTTCCTCAGCAGGAACTGAACAGTTCAGTTCAAAGTTCCTGCTGAAGAAGCTATTGTATAGCGAAACACGTGTCACGGTTTAGTGAACCCTATTATGTGAATATCTTACAGGCAACTGTATATTATTTGTTTAATATGGATTTTGATCGAGTAACGGCCACTTCCATTCAGTTTTAGAAGCTGTGGGCCTGTTTTCAATCCCTGAAACCGTTCATCAACTGAAACAGTTTCAGGGGCTTGTAGGGTACTTCCGCAGGTCCGTTAACAACATTATTGAAAAAAGACAGGAAATGGACATGAGAAAAATTATACTCAAACATCGTAGACGATTTGAAAAAATCATTTTCTCAAAGCCAGTATTGTCCATTTTTGACGTAATAAGTCTCAAGATCCTGCTTTATACTGACGCTTACCAGGATTGATTGGGAGGCATTCTGATGCAGCTTACGAAAGACGGCAAGAAACCAGTAGCTTATTTCAGCAAGCAAACCATTCCAGATGAATATCATGCTTTCGAACTCGAGCTCCTTGCAACAGTCAAATCACTAGAAAAATTCGGTATTACCATCTTGGCTTACAATTCACTATAATAACAGACTGTTGTGAAGTTAAAAATGCTATGACAAAACACAAGATAATCTCAAGAATATCAAGATTGATGTTTGGTCTGCAATAATATAACTTCCAGATTCAACACAAAGGCCGGTATTCAGATGCAACACTTCGACGAGTTTAGCCAAAATCTTGAAATTCCCAACAACAATGTGCTGGCGATATCACAGAAAGATTGATCAAAAGAAGCCCAAGAACAAAAAAAGGGAATTTCCACTTTCCGGGAATTATGACGAAAACCGTTCAATATTCAAAGAATATGATCTTCGCAAAAACCGCATTTACAGAATAACCTAGAGAGGACGAAGATGGCTGGTACAGAAGCAATTTAGGTGGCAAATTGTGAAATTGAACCATGACGACGCTGGTCACTTCCATTCGAAAAAACACTCGTTTGAATACGGGAACGATACTGGTTCCTCAAAATGAGGCGATCCATCATGCCTTAATTGCCTTTACCACATCATAAATGAACGATGAGTTTTGGAACCTTTGGTGTAAAAGTTTAAACTTTTCCTAGAGATCAATTACCCTAACACCAAACTGATATTTTCGTACTCGACGCGCGTTTCGCTAACAAGGTAAGTATCTTCAGGAGAAGAAAATTGATACAGAGGTCAATTTCAAAGTTTGTTCTTGTATCGAACCAGCATGTATCACGATGTCGTCAAGGTAAACAAGATTTTGCCATTTGCTTGAAAGTGGTTGACAATGTTCCTTGCTGAATGGTAATGGTTCGGACTTCCATTGTCTATATTTTTAACTATATTGAAACCTGTTGCTGAAAGCGGAAGGATTAAAATGCATATCGAGTGGGAAAAATCAAATCGAACTCAAATCAATAATGAAATTAGGGATTGGTTGATCAAAGAAAATACTTTCATTACAAAAAACCCAGATTTCGAATATGAAATATGAGTCAAAAAACGAATTTCAATTAACGAAATAAATGAAATAATATTGTGACAAAAAACTGAGGTATCGAATATGAAATGTAAATAAAGAAATTGAATGAAATATTAAACAAGGAGGAGCACTGGCTCAAGAGGAAATTCAAGGAAGCCGCCCACATCCTCAACAACGACGCATTCACTCATGCCAGCGTGGAGATCCGGAATGTGTGGAGGCCGCTTATACAAGGCATTGACCAGCTGCGGCTCGATGAGGAAGAATCTCGCGCCAATACATCCATTTCCCGCTGAAGATCGATCAGCACACTTCTAGTAGTAACACTTGCTCGCCTCCTTGGTAGTAACACCCTTTATTCCACCATTGGGAAATCGGGAGCTTTATAACCGACCACACCTCGAAATATTGTTGTCATCACCCGAAGACGATTGCGGATACCAGCAACCGAAACATCGTGAGTACACTCAACTTGGTTTCAACATTTTCTCATGATATTTCATTCAAATTCTTCATTTACATTTTTTGACTAGTATTTCATACTCGATACCTCAGTTTTTTGTCACGATATTATTTAATTTATTTCGTTATTTGAAATTCCTTTTTTGACTCATATTTCGAAATCTCGGTTTTTTGTAATTTGTTTTTTGTAACAAAAGTATTTTCTTTGATCAACCAATTCCTAATTTCATTATTGACCAAAAATTTGAGTTCGATTTGATTTTTCTCACTCGATATGCATTCTAATCCTTCCGCTCTCAGCAACAGGTTTCAATAGAGTTAAAAATATAGACAATGGAAGTCCGAACCATTACCATTCAGCAAGGAACATTGTCAACCACTTTCAAGCAAATGGCAGAATTCTGTTTACCTTGACGACATCGTGATACATGCTGGTTCGATACAAAAAGAAACTTTGAAATTGACCTCTGTAATCGACAGATTACGACAGAACACCCTTTCACTTCAGCCGGATGAATGCAAGCTTATGCGTCGTAAGGTAGCATATCTAGGTCACACTATCAATGGAACCACAGTAAGAACATCAAACAGTTTTTGGGCCATTTATGATACTACAGATGGTTCATTGAATATTTTGCAGAACACGCCAATCCACTCACAGTTCTCCTGAAAATAGACATGCCATTCGTATGGAACACGGAACCAGCGAAAACATTCCTAGCCTTTCTTATTAGTTTCCTTCCTTTAACCTTTCCCAAAGATACTGATCCCTATAAAATAGAAAATAATAATAATAAGGCAGGTATTTTCTACCATAACCTAGGTTTAGCTTCGATTTCCAATGACGAATTCACTTCATTAATTCAGATCAATATATCCTTTCACCAATAAAAATTACACTTCATAGAAAATAGCTGAGAAAAATCAATAAATCTGTGTTCAAACTCACCATCCAGATAAAATCTATGTTCTCCTATTTCACCGAATCTCTTGAATTGTTGAAATCCCAAATTCCAAAATTGAAAGATGAATTCGAATCAATTAGTTACCTGATTGGACACTCTTTCCAGAAAAAAGTTAACCGAAGCAGACGAGGTCTCATAAATGGTGTCTCATTCAGATAGTTGTTTGGAATACCAGATGCAGACGATGCACAATTTTACACAGATGCTATCATTTCTGTTATAGAACAAAATCATGATTCCGAAATGCTAATGAAACAACAAATTCATGTTATGACAGAAGCGTATTCCAGTCATGACCGTTCAGCATTAACGTTGAAAAGTAACGAAGAGAAATTGAATAACAATATTAAAGCGTTCAAAATCTCCTCGAAAAACACGCCCAAATCTCCTCACTTAATTTCTCAAACCCAAACAATAACCGATAACTTTAATTCGCTCAATCAGATGATAACTGAATTGAATGAAAAATATGATGTAGTCATTCAGTCTATTCTATTTGCAAAACAAAATATTTTACATCCATCAGTAATCACTCTGAAACATTTCAGCATTGAAATGCAAAAGGTACGATTAGCATCCGCTGAAGAATTTCCATTACCGATTAATGATTACAATTTTGTTTACAAATACTTTTCGATTTGTTCATTATCAGTAGTTTATAACAACGAAATTTTGATTTTTTCCGTTAAAATACCTTCAGTAAATAAGCAAACTTACAATCTGTATAAATTGATACCGGTACCAGCACAGTTCAATGAAAGCAATATTCATTCATATATTGATCCTACCTATCCCTACTTACTAACTTAGTTGACCTCTGAACAATCAATCTACGAAGTTTCAATGAGAACCCAACAAACAAAATGAATCCCTTCTGATCGTACCAACAAAAGGAATCCATTCAGATTGTCCTACCAGATCAATAAAATCTGATATTGAAATTTGGCATCCCTTCAGTCAAACTCAATGGCTTTTCGTAATGACGAAACGCACTACAGGATCAATCATTTGTCAACCATCCAACGCACAGATCATTGATGTCGACCTGGAAGGCGCAGGGATATCTTCATTGAAACCAAATTGCAAGTTTTATACATTCTCGACACTTCTTGTAGCCACTTCTAACCAATTTCTAATTACACAAATTTCATCCCGGAAATTGACATAAACCAAGATGATTGCTGCATTGAAAAATTAGCTTTCCTCAGAAGCGAAATGAATAGAACCATTGAAACTGAATAATCCTAAGTTGGACGACGAGTCATTCCATGCCCAACTCAAATCGAACCAATTTGATGAAATTCTTCAACAGAACCTTAACAAACCGTTGACCATTCAACATGCAAAGTAGTACAATATTTTATTTGGAGTTGTAACTACAATTACAATTATAGTGTTTGCATTAGGCTGCTGCTGTCGCTGCTGTGATTTTCGATGGCTACCTGTCGGAAGATTTTGTCCAATACCAGTCAAATTGGAGGGTATTTGTATCAATAGCCATAATACAGTCTCCAGTAGTCAAATATTTCTAGCATAATTGTAGTTGTCGAATCTGAAGAGAAACGACGCCCTCGTAGACATCTCAGTAACACATACTAAGACGAACCAGAGCCGACCTTGTTTTCAAGATCCCGCAACACCTTAACGAGTTCAAGGAAATCACTGAAAGTTTAGAGTTTTGATAAATTCATTTTTCTACTAGTCCACTTTTCCGCACTCATTTTAGTGTTGAAAGAGTCACTTTTTCGCACTAGTGCGGAAAAAAGTTTTTTCCGCACTAGTGCGGAAAAGTAAATTTATTGAGTTTTGGGGGAGTATACTGACATTTGAAGATTCAAAGTATATATTTGAATGATTGTAGTTTAAAGAATATCCGAAAATGAAGAAATTCATTAGAATTCTGGTATAATTTTTGATGAAAAAAAGGATATTTCAATAAGTTTTCAATGGCCCTCGTATAAGCCTCATCAACTGAATATCAAATAATAGCAAACAACTGACATTTTTCATTTGTCACTTTGAATTACCGTAGCAACACAGAATACATAAATCTGTCAGTCAAAACACTACCTTGTCAAAACCAATTTTACCGTCGCAGTTTTTTCGAGTAAGATTATTTTCCATGGATTCTTCAGATGAAGACTTGCCAGAGTCAGTTCTGGAAGCGGCTAGAAGTGCGAACATGGATCTGCTACCATCAAAATCCCGTTGTAGGTATGAAAAAGAATATAACAAAATAGTTGAGGCTAGCTGAAAAAGAATATATTTTGTTTGAAAAGTGGTGCCAGAATAAGGGAATCAGAACTTTAAAAGAAGACGTTTTTTTTTGGCTTATTTCGCTGAAATTTCCAAAACATGCAAGCCTAATACTCTATGGTCCAGGTACTCAATGTTGAAAGGTGTGATTAAACTCACAAAAGACGTCGATTTAAGCAAGTCCTTCAAGGTCACGGCTTTTTAAAAAAAACAAAACATTGGATTTAGACCAAAAAAGGCAAAAAAATTCTCAGAAGAAGAAATTTTCAAGTTCATAAATGAAGCGCCTGACGAAAATCATCTTCATATGAAAGTCGCTACGATTTTTGGTTTGCGAGTGCATGCAGGCGAGAAGAATTGACAAAGTTGTCTTTAGATCATATTGATGACAAAGGAAATATTTTATTGATAAATGTCCCAGACAGAAAAAACCACTCTTCCAGAAGCTTTGCGATTTCTGAGAAAGCTGAAAACGGAAAATTGCTCATTTTGTTCAAAAAGTATGTGAGTTTAAGAAAGCCCGAAACCCCACACAAGCGATTTTTCGGAATAAACACCTTCGGAAAAATGCCATCAGAGATTGCAAGTTATTTGATGCTTCCAAATCCTGAATTATAAACGGGCCACAGTTTCTGACGTTCCGCCGCCACAATGCTTGCGGATTCCGGAGAAGGAATAACAAATATTAATCGCCTCGGAGGTTGGAAATCTTCCACTGTCGCAGAAAGTTATGTAGAAAGCTCACCAAGTTTCCAAAAGGGCCTTTCGAACGAAATATTAAACTTCAGTGACGCTGTCGCCGGCCCTTCCACTAGTCAGCAGTTGTCACCAGTAAAGCCTTCCAGAATGACTTCCTTCAGTAAAATTGCTGACAAAACAGTGAAAAACATTTTAGCCTCTGCGAAAAATTGTACGTTTAATATCAATATCAATAATAATTAATAGTTTGACATGTATTTAATAATAAATGTTTCTCTGTGTTGACTTTTGGGTTTTTCCGCACGCTAGTAGAAAAACTAGTGTACCTAACACGTGCGTAAAGTGACTTTTCCGCACGCGATTACTGGCCGAACTCCGCTAACGCGTCGTTCGGCCATCTGCAATCGCGTGCGGAAAAGTATCACTTTCCGCACTTGTTAGGTAAACTACTATAAATAAACTCTTTTTTGCGGAGGTTTGATGTATCCGTATAAAGGACCTTAGAATTACGAACATTCTGTATATATGAATAATTGTTCTGCAATGTTATTTCGAAAGGAAATCTTTTTAAGCGAATCAGAGTAGAATTTACATATATGATAAATAGACATTTTCACGCCCACATACGCGTTTTCTAGTAAAGGTACATTTTTCTGAAATGACATTAATAGAGTAGGATCCCAGAGCAATCAGACATAACTTATTTTCACACGGATGAAACCTGAAGTTTTCAGTAGCGTCTCGTGTGCCTTGAATACCTACGCGCTTCGTGGAACTTGCCGAGTGACACCTGGGCAGGTATCAGGTGAGAAAGGTAACTAAAAATAAGAATCATTTAACTCAAATTCACATGGCTGATTTTTATATATGTCATGTAGAATATTATTTCAAAGTAATATCATAAGTGTCAGACACTTTTGATGGACCAGAGCTTTTATCAGACGCTTTTAAGCTACCCAAAAAATAAATGAACTTTACTTAATTTTACATGTCTGATTTTTTAATATGTTATTGAAGTATTTATTCAAAAGTTATATTCAATCATTAAGACAAATTAGAGTGACCAAACATCCCCTAAGACAAAAATTATTCAGCCAGAAGTATGAGGGCGAGAGTACTATGCATGCGCTTCAGAGTGAATGAGACGTCCATAATAACTCGGTTTCCCTTCTCAAACTCACCATCTGTTTCAATCTACTGTGTATGTGCTGTTTGTGTGTAATATAACTTATAGTATACAGTTTAGTCAGTGTTGTTTTTTAAGGCACAATTGTGCCAAAAGGGGCACTATGGTAAGCACTTTGAGAAATTGGTCGAAAACGGGCACAATTTTAAGATTCCGTATTTTCGTGGTTCCGTGGTCATTTTCACTTGTCTAAATTCTCACTTTCCATTCCATTTTCCTCAACAATCCTGTTTCCTGTTAGTATGAAATTTAAAAATTATGATTTCTATGCACTTACATGGAGATGAAAAAAATAGCAAATTCACATGGTGAAGTTCAAGAGGACATAAAAAACTTGGTTGGGTTAGGTTATTTTTCTAATATTGCATATTGGGCATAAGGGCTCCAAACCCCCCAATCTTTAATGTATTTATGGTGTTAGGGATGTCCCAAATTCCCCTAATATCAAATTAATCATAATTGTCACTACCAAATTTTCTATGTCCTTTTGAACTTCACCATGTGAATTTGCTATGTTTTTCATCTCCATGTAAGTAAATTTTATACTTCATTTATCAACTAATATTATATTACTCTTCCTTTATTGTAGAATTCAATTTAAGTCAGCTGATGATGAACCTATGTAGGTTCGAAACATGTACTGAATCACCGTACTGAACATCTTTCAAATATTAAATTGTGGAGACGACTTTGAGTTTTTCTGCATCGTAAAAATATAAATATATTCAATAATATATTATAAATATAAAAAATTGCCACTTGAGTCACATTCGAGTTAGCGTTTGTCCTCGCAAAAAGTAGACGGTTTGTCCAAAGCCCCAAAGGAGGCAATTTTGGCCCCAGAAACCTGTGGAATTCCATCAATTGCATATCAAATACTACATGAAGCTCCATTTTTTAATGTTTACCAATCTGAACGTTGAGAAATCATGTATGTATTGCATAGAAATCATAATTTTTAAATTTCACACTAACAGGAAACAGGATTGTTGAGGAAAATGAAATGAAAAGTGAGAATTTAGACAAATGAAAATGACCACGGAACCACGAAAATACGGAATCTTAAAATTGTGCCCGTTTTCGACCAATTTCTCAAAGTGCTTACCATAGTGCCCCTTTTGGCACAATTGTGCCTTAAAAAACAACACTGACTATACTGTATACTATAAGTTATATTACACACAAACAGCACATACACAGTGGATTGAAACAGATGGTGAGTTTGAGAAGGGAAACCGAGTTATTATGGACGTCTCATTCACTCTGAAGCGCATGCATAGTACTCTCGCCCTCATACTTCTGGCTGAATAATTTTTGTCTTAGGGGATGTTTGGTCACTCTAATTTGTCTTAATGATTGAATATAACTTTCAAATAAATACTTCAATAACATATTAAAAAATCAGACATGTAAAAATAAGTAAAGTTCATTTATTTTTTGGGTAGCTTAAAAGCGTCTGATAAAAGCTCTGGTCCATCAAAAGTGTCTGAAACTTATGATATTACTTTGAAATAATATTCTACATGACATATATAAAAATCAGCCATGTGAATTTAAGTTAAATAATTCTTATTTTTAGTTACCTTTCTCACCTGGTACCTGCCCAGGTGTCACTCGGCAAGTTCCACAAAGCGCGTAGGTATTCAAGGCACACGAGACGCTACTGAAAACTTCAGGTTTCATCCGTGTGAAAATAAGTTATGTCTGATTGCTCTGGGATCTTGGACTATAATGATCCTTTGTTTTGAGACTCGTAATGGAATGTGTTGATTTGATTCCCGACTGTGCTATCTAACAATTGTAGACACATTGCTTTTTCGATTTTTGTTTGGAAATGAATATTTCTGAGCTAATAGAGTAAAATAGTTGGGCCAAGTGAAGTTATTTGGAATCTCCCTAGTACACAAAACCAATAAATAAAAATATGTTTCTGAGTAGCCTCCACTTTCTAAAGGATAATTATTGTGTAACAGGTACCAAATACGTATATCGTTTTGGTGGATTTACTTATCAAAAAGTGCACAACTGAGTGGATCAAGTAACTGAAATTCAGAAGTACCCAACTTATTTCTTCAGCTTTTTTCTAGAAAATCAGGTTTTTTCAAAATACTCAGTAATATATGTCATGAATTATACAGAGTACAAGTACAGAAAAAGGTTTCATAGCAAAACTAAAATCAGGTATTCCTCATAATTTCTTCGAATAGGAAAAATAAAGCATATGTTCATAACACTTATCGGTGTCATAATCTGATGCAAAAATTTCATCAGAATCGACTTTTATTTCTATATATTCTGGAAATGACATTATCTTTCTATTAGCATAATGTAAGGGTTGCAATAGTATGTTTGCAGAACCCAGATAATCCCGAGTTAAAGAAACATTGGCAGTTCCATCCCTCATCAGCAAGCAATATATTAATTTCGTGTGGATGCTTTACTAAAGCAGATGCTTGCGAATATAAGCTCCTTATTTTTCGTGGTTATTTTCTTCCAGTTCACATGCAATGATATGCCTTGCTCTAGACAGTTTTACACTCTTTCAACGGTCTAGATCTGTTTTTCACGTAATCCAGAATACTACATAGCTCCATTTCTATCACGGGCATTTCAATCTGGAACGTAGGTAGGTGAAGTAGTTAGAAATTATAACAGTCACGAATGAAATAAGACTGTAATAATTGCCAAACACGTATCTACCTCAGAACACAAAGCAACTTAGGACGTTTCAATAGTATTTATCAATCAACAAGTCCTCAAGAATACAAAACATGAAATATTAGTTCCATTATATCTGATGGCCAAAGTTTGTTTATCACCCCAAAATGAAGGCATCTTGGATTCAACAGCGTCATCTCGCGGTTGTCGATTCTTGCCTATATTTTGCTTAAAAAACTCAACTATTCGCACTAGAAACAGGTAACATTATGCTGGTTCCCCATCTTCTATGTTTTCCAGTGATTGTGCCAAAGAAACCGTTCAAAAATAAAGAATGATATATCAACAGAGGGAATAATGAGAGAACAAAAATGGGGTTATTGAGATTAAATAACATTTCTTAGATTAATTAGAATTCATAAATTCAGATGCACTTCAGATACAGATTTCTTGCAGATAATTGTTTTTGATTTTTCCTCAATTCTCCAAATTGAAGTTGCAGAAGTTTTGCATCACAGGCTATATTTAAACATACCAACAGTCATTTTTATTGAAAAAAAAAATTAAAGACTTCGAACTAAATGACGTAATCATTATGTCGACGATGAAATAAGATTCAAAAATTGACTAAAATGTACGGTTATTGCATTCGTTGAATTACCTCTCTACCCCCTCCTGAGGTTTCAATAAAGAAAAACTGAATCAAAAGTCAATAGTAAAGAAAGATTCACAATGGGATATTATCGTATGGTTGAGAAACTCAATAAATCGCAATCGGAGGAGCTGATGTTACATAAGTTCCTTCGGTAGTGTAGTCATCGTCCATAGAAGAATATCTATGGACGATGGTGTAGTGGTTAGCATATCTGCCTATCAAGCGGAAGGCTGGGGTTCGAATCATCGCCGAGCCACTGTGCTGGGTAATCGCACGTTAAAAGGTAAGGCGTCGTTGATCCATTTGCTCGCACAAGTTTCGACTTCTGAGGGTTGACGTTTGTCAGCTGGTCAACGAAAACGATCAATTTTTTTAGAACCTTCGTATGTCCTTGACTTGATATGTCAAAAAAAACACTTCCAACTTCTCAAAAAATCATAATTGATTTTTATCGGGATTCTTATTCTGTTAACTTGGGCTTACTTTACAAAAAAAAAACTGTAATATTTTTTATTTTTTTCAATTAACTTGATGATGCCAAATCCATATACTATTTTCCTAAGTAATCGAGTTATGATTTTTCTGAATTCAAATATGATCTCGATACTCGTGGAGGATATATTTATATTCGAATGAATTCAATATCTCAGTATTTTGTATATTGCTTGATCCATTCCCGGAAAAGTGGTACATTAGTATAAACACCTGGATACATCGGATGAGCACATCCATTTCCCCATGAAACGATACCAAAGAGTTTTCCGTTCGCCATCAGTGGTCCTCCAGAATCTCCCTAGAAAAAATATCACATATAAATATATAATACGGAATAATAAAAATGATGATATTGAAACCTCTACTGTGAAAATTACATTTATCATAGAAATCAATTACCCCTTATATTACTCGCGCGTTTCGCTTACGAGGTTAGCATATTCATGAGAAAAAAATTGTTATCGGCCTTGTACACTTGTATAGATTCCAATATTGATTCTTATTTTTTCAGATTGTGGTAGGTTACAAATCCAAAAAACTACGGAACAAATATTGATCTACCACAAAAAAAATGACGTTCAAAAAATATTCGATCCAATAATTGAAATGTTGCATTGAGAATCAAATCGAAAGTTATATACAGCCGAGTGACTACTAAAATGCTGAAATAACGTTTTTTGTTCTATTGAGTAACAGTTGCATCAAGTGGTTCCCAAATTTACTGACGGGAGTATAGGTCTATTTTCTTACAATGTGTATTGAATTTATATCACATTGAGTGTATTGGCGATTTTATCACTATGTCGGTTCTAGAGGTATAGACATGAAAACTATGACATGAAAGTTATACAATATTTATTTTATTGAATTTTCATGGAAATTCCGATGATAGTAAAAAAACAAAGAAAATAAGATAATTTTTTCAGTATTCAGAATGAGATATCCCATTTTTTCATAACTGTATCCACTGGAGAATGAAGTATTCCAAAAAATATCGAGTGCCACAACTGATAATGAAAAAAGAGTTAATTCTTGGTGAAATGATGGAATAGTATCACCTGGGAATCATGGGTTTTCCTCCCTCCGAATGGAATCAATGTTGGCCAACCTTTGGAATTATTCAAATCAAAATTACTGTATCCTATGAAACATGACAATTTTAATATTGTTTGGGCTCTGAAACTTTTGGTTGAAATCAACAATAAAATAGTTGCATGCAGTTATAAAGTATCACCAAGGAGAATGAGACAAACATCATTCATTGTGGTAATCTATATCATCCTTGATGAAATGATGAAATAATATCACCAGCCACAATTAGGTTTTCAATAATTTTTTTTCTCATTTGAAATTTCAAACAATAATGTTACAATGCCTTGTTAAGTGGCGGGCTCAGAATCTCCAAAAAAATATTTTGAAGACAAATCTGTCTCATATACACATCATTTTTTTCAATATTAATGGAGCCTTGAATTTTAAGAAAAATTAATGGTAATTGTTCGGATTTCCATTGTCTATATTTTTAACTGTATTGAAATCTGTTGCTTAGAACGAAGGAATAAAAATAAAAATCAAATGAGGTGATCAAATTCAAACAAAAAGGTTGAAACGGATTTTTTGGTCAAAATGTTGTTTCAGTATCTCCTCCTTCTCCTCCTTTGGTTCGTCTCGACAAGGAACTGAACAAAATAAAGAAGGATCTTCAGAAGAACGGCTACTCGAAGAAGCTAGTGGATCAGACATTGGCTCAGACGAACCAAAGGAACACTAAAGAGATACTGGAACAACAAGTTCTTACCGTCCTCTATGTGAGAGAACTATCAGAGAGGATCAAGAGGATAGGAGGGAAATACAACGTCAGAGACTGTTTTCCGTCAGGGAACACAATACGCTGCTATCTCACAAAACCTCGACCACCGAATAGACACAAAGACACCAACAATTTCGTTCATCAGATACCATGCCAATGCGGCAAATCCTACATCGAAGAGACCAGAAGACCATTGGAAGTAAGAATAGGCGAACACTAGAAAACAAACAACGAGGAGAAAAGAGTGAGTTTTGCATTACCTATTTAGCAGTAGAAAATGCAATTCGAAACTAAACTAACCCATATCGATTTATTATATACCTACATCAAATCACCTCATATTATCGTATATTTATGAAATGTAAAATAATGAACTTATCATACTTGAGTGAAACTCAATACAACAATATTATGTAACAGAGTCCCAGAAAGCTTCTGTTTTTCGGTACCGTCCATTTCTGTACGACCCTGATCTAGTCCGGATCAGTCGCAATGCCCCTCGAGGGCACAACGTACCCTACGGAGTTTAACTCAGGTTAAAAGAGGATGAATTCCTTGGGGTTCATCTTCAAGAAGGCATTCATCAGCCTGCTGAAGACGTCTGTTGAATTAAACAGATGTTCGTCGAAAGTTTTTCCCATCACAATAATATCACCGAGGAAGGCCAAGCATGTTCTCCATGTGAGCTCTCCCCGTAGGTCCACCAATCGTTCAAAGGTTGCAGTGGAATAACTCGAAACTGGCAGAGCCCAGTGCCGGAGGAAAACGTCGTTTTCTCCTTATCGTCAGGGTGGACCTACCAATAACAACTATTCAGGTCCAGCGTTGACAACCATGTACAGTTGGCAGGTACGTTCAGGGTGTCATCTAGTATGGATGAAGGTTAGCTCTCTTTCTGTGATATCGTTGCCTTTTCTGTAGTCCACACAGAATCCTGTCGATCGATTGAACGAGAGAAGAGCCCTGATTCCAGAGTAATTTCAAGGAAGCCGCCTACAATCTCAACAACGACGCATTCACTCACCCCAGCGTGGAGATCCGGAATATGTGGAGGCCGCTTATCCAAGGCGTGGACCGGCTATATTCGAACAGTGAATAGAATGATTTTCATGTAAGACTTGAGATAAAATCATTTCTCTATTCATCTCAAGAACAGCGGAACTGTTTGTTGTGAGTTAGAGAACCTAGGAAATGGCAGGCCCTCGATAGATACCGTCACGAGGTAGCAGGTGCGTGCGCTGACTCAGCTAGAATAGAACCTTACCCGGATACATATCCTCTTATACGATGTCCTGATGATATGAAGATATAATTCAGCATCCAAAGTCCATATTAGACAATAATGCAAATGCTTTTGGTTTTTCATCCACATACAAGATGTAGCAATATATGTTCTTATCGTTGTACCATTGTTTTACAAATGCATCGTCTACACTCAAATACTTGATTTTTTCAGCAGCTTCCTGACCACAAACGAGCTATATACTCCCTATTGTCTTCGAATGAACGATTGGTGATACAAATTATCGAAATCGGTGATACATGCAGGTCCATCCATCTATTTCAGAATTTCTGTTCTGACAAATGTTCGAGACCATTCCTATTCCATATTGAGCTAACGAAATCCTATATCTTCACTATCATAGCAAAATTCAGCATACTTTCACGCGTTACTTAGTGTTATAGAAAATCTCCAACTTTCCATCGATAATTGAACTTCTGAAATGTTTTCCTGAACATCGAGATCGAGCACAGCTTCTTCCTTACCTTCAGCATCTGCATTAATTTTCCAATCGCACTCTCTAGACACACTGTAATAGTCGATTGATTAATAATTGCTTATTGTCTCACACAGCATTCACCTCATTCAAGTTTATTCGATTCATTCCACCGTGTGGATACATTTTGTGATATTGCACTCATTTTCAACTCAATCCTAAGCATTTGAAAGTCGTGACATGCTTAGTCAGATATTTTATCGATTGATACGCACATTGAGTTTTATCACAATTTTTCAATGTCTACGAATACGCATTTTCTACCACCGTTGAATGGCGGGTGACAAAGTTTAGCATTGAGTTGAATCTCATGGTACATAGAAGATGATAAGTTGGGATTCAGATTTGTCCTATCACCTATGCGCTACATACAATGGGATATTGATCTGCAACCCAATCCTTGCTCATTTTTTCTGAAACTGGAAATGAAAAACGATATCAACTGAAAGTTCTTATCACGATTATAGCTATCAATCGGAGTATACTGTAAGATTTTGGATTATCGAAGTATCGAAAGCGGCGGATCCATACATTAGAACAGTTTGGATTTTTTTTTACCCTTTATGATAATTTTATAAAACAAACAGATTCATTTCCCACTACTTGAAGAAGTGAATTGTGGTGTGATGAGAATGATTGAATAGTAATAAACATGTTCAATGGTAAACCACAACTTTTCAGATTCATGATAAAAATTCAATAACATTTATCATATTCAGAAAAGTAGACTAAAAATAGATTAGTGATATGAAATATATTATATATGAAAACTGAGTTTCACATAATTCTACACTGGCAGCCGACCAGAAGCCAAATAGGGCCAGTGCCCGAGTAGCAGAGGATACCAGTACAAATTCAACGAATAGGAGGTGAGTTAGCATTGCCACATTTATGGATCCATCTCATTTTGGAGTGTTTCGATATTCAGCTGTGAAATGACATTCGTCTCAACCGTTGATAATGGTGCAATTTAACAAAAAATTGGCGGCGCCCCCATTGAGAGAAGCTTGGATCGTAGTATTTGTTCAGAATCCAGATCCTGTTCAGGATCTAGTTCCAGTTCTGGGCCAGTTCTGCTTCCCGATCCAGCTTCAGTTCGGAAACCAGCTTCGGATCGGTAACCAGCTCCGGCTCGGGATCCACCTCAGCTTCGAGTCGACAACCCCTCTTGAATTATGTTATGGAAGAACAAAATTATTCAGCATTTGGGGCAATAAGGTCGAGCCCATTCTCGGATACCGTTGTACATCGAAAATGAGAATTTTTGTAAACGAAGTTCTGTGTAGATCTGAAGTTTCCAGTAGGTTTTCCATGATGATCCTTGTTCCTGTCACGGTCGCCATTATATTGGAATTGTAGAACTAAACTTGTTGATAAAATAAGTCGGTGAAGCAGACTAGGAGAATGTGGAAAACTATTCTCTCAATATACAAAACGTGACACACAGTGGTGAGAATCTACTATCTCAATATGGACAATACTTCAAATCAAAAACAGGAGCTCATCACAACCAACATCCTTTTACCCAGGAATGAATATATTGGTAATATTTCAGTTTCAAAGATTGAGTTTCGAAGGAGGAACTACTCTCAACCATTATCAGACTCATGCATTTCCACTGGAACTATCCTCTGGAGAGGTAGTAACATTCTACCTATTGGAGTTCTCGAATGAATCAATCTAGATTTGACGTCTTTACCTACAACCAATTCTTCCACTTTTCCTATTAGCCATTTTATTCTCCTTGAATCTTATTTCTCAACCATTACTATTTCTCCGATCCGAGGACTATGTTGATTATTCTTATTTTTCTGTAGAACTGATTATCCCAAGTATTCTTTTCGGAACCTTTTCTTCAAGTCGTGTCTGATTGTCTGTAGATATCGATGTTTTCTCCGTAGTGATTCAGCATCTACCCTATCAATGTCAACAACTCCGGTGTTCACCAAATCTCTCAAAAACATAGCAGGTGTTAATGTGGCTAAATCTTGTTGATCAGAAATATTGGTCAACGGTCTATGGTTAACTACAGACTCACAGTCACACAAAACGTTTGGAAGTTTTTCATACGACAAACTTGCTCTGCACAGAACTTTGATCAATAACTGTTTTACTAATTGAATAAAGCGTTCCCACTATTCACCCCACCACGCTGTGGAAGGTGGACTGAACTTCCAAGTAATTATTTCGGTAGTTTGATGCTGTGAAATTTTGGTCCAGTTCAGTGATGAAAATGGATTTGGAGCTCCTGATGAAGCACCACAAATATCTGAGTTAACTGTAGTAAGTCTTGCTCTTCATGAAATAAACCATCTTAAAGCTCAGAGAAAAGTATCAGAGATGAAACCAATTCAAGATACGTCGCTCTATAGATAGCGCATCAAAGAGACACACCCATACTGTTTGTTTGTTTCGTGAAACGAATGTTAAAAAAAATCAATTCCTGTGATTCCGAAAACATGTCCATCTCGAACTCGATCTTCAAGTAACGCTACAGCAGTGGTTTCGAAATTGCTGGTTTGATATCTTCCAAAAGTGAAACATTTCAAAACAATTGATTTCAGAGTTTTTCTTCCACCAATAATCCAATATTTTTCTCGGAGTCTAGAAAGAAGTTCTTGTACTACATTATGAAATGACTGAACGTGAGTATCAAGAATCAGTCTAAAAACTACCGGATGTTTCACCGGTAATAAAATTGGAAACCGAAATTCATTCAAATATTTCCTTTCGGTGATTTTAGTTTCCAACCGGAAGAGTCGCAAATCATCTTGAAACACCGCCAAAAAATCTATTTTGTCTTCTGAACCATCGAATTTTTTTTTATCTGGGCACACCTTCGAAGAGTTTTTTTTTCCTCTTTCTCGATCGCAGTCAGCGAGCCTTATTTTTGATTGATAGGATGCCTCATATGAAAAATGAATTTCTCTACCCAAGCAATCATTTTCAAAATTTTCCATTTGAATGAAGAAGATTAGATACTGTGCAACTCCTTGACGGAAAATCAGCTGGGTTGAGAATACCACAGACGTGAAACCAACTGTCTTTGTCAGTGAGTTGCTTAATTAATTGGATTACTTTCCGAACAAATGGTTCTCACATGTCTGACCTTCTGATCCAAGAAGTATCGGAAATACTTTTTCATATATCATCTGAACAACTATCACTCATTAAAATGTTCACTTGAACATCATTATACATTACATATACACTTTTTCTTCACCTCTGTGAAGCATCAAGAAAAATATTCAACACATTTCAGTCATCTTCCATATTCTTCTCAAAAACGATTAGCTCTGTGGGTAAGGTCATCTTTCAGCGCTAACACACGCAATTCTTCCAAGAGTACCTCCCCATATTCGATAATTCAGACACAAACTTCCTTCAGTATTTTCAACTCTTTTTGTGACACTCAACATTTTTCATTATATCAACTCGTTTCTCGAAAAAAACACTAGTTTTTCATAAATAATTCATACTACCAATAACGAACTGGGATGCAATTAAATTTCGCAAATCAGTTGAAACTCTTGAGGAAATGGGAACTAAAAATGTGAACCACTACTTTCATTTCGTATTCACACCGTCAAAGATTTTATTTTTCAGCTCCTCACGATAAATATGCCTTTCCGAGAGAGCTGTTGCAAATAGCTATATCTCCACTGGTGGCTAGGCAGTGCTTTCAAGACATATTTCGTAATTTCTCATGTATGATTCAACGTTTTTTTTTCAAAATAATCATCTAATCGATTCGTCAAATTATATTCATTCAGATAAAATTTTGAACAACAAATAAATACTTATAGCTTGAGCAGGAACAGAGATTCTCAGGGTTTTTATTGGGTGGATGAGGCTGGTATTGAAAGTCGAAATCTCGTGGATTTTATTTATTATTTGTATGCGAGTTGATATGCGCCTAGGAAATGTCCTCAGCTTGGCAACTAAAAGAAGACTTACATTTATACTAGTGTTTAGGCATGGAATAGAATAAAGACATTATAAAAGTATGATTTGAATTTAACTTGGAAGTTTTAAGGTAAGGAGAATGCAAGTAAAAATATAATGATATGGTGACAATTTCTTACCTGAAAGAAGACCAGCCAGCGTCAAAAAATACTGATGAGTATATTTAAACGGATCAGCCATAAAGGTTCTACTACATAGAATGCTAAGTTGAGAATGCTTCAAGTCCGTTGTAATATACGAATCGATCGTGAAAATCTTCAGACGCTGATAAGATTGTTAAAAAAAATACAACAAAAAGCGTCGGTTTTGAAAACAGGAATTGAGTTTTACTGATGGGCCTAGTGGCGCCATCTTACTAAATTTATAGTGAACCACTGAACCGAAAAGGGAAGAATTCTGTAAGTAATCCATTGTCTCATAGTTGGCGACGACAGTGGCAGATAGATGGATGATTGCAAATAATAAACAACTAGTTAATTCACGAGAAAAATCATTAAAGGAAAAACACCAAACAAACTGATAATGACAAACTAACGGGTTGAGAATATGTTTTGCTATATCTACGTTCCCCATTATTTTGCGTGCAATAATTTTTGGTTTGGATGTCAAAATACATGCAAAAACTTATTGGGCGCATTTCTGGTGGTATGGCCGGAGGTGCGAGGAGTGGAAGGTCCCACGTTCTTTATTACCATCGAGGTACTGTAACACGTAAGTATTATCACTAACGGCTTTTTTAATCCGGTAAGGACCTTCAAATAACAATGAAAATTTTTTGGTTTCAGCCCGAAGGACGGAGGATGTATTATCTGCCTTTAGCAGCACGAGGTCATTGGCCTTAAAACGGACTCCCGGTCTTCCTGGGTTGGCAGCGGCACGACGGGCAGCTTTTCCTCGGAGAGTGGCTTCCGCGAGAATTAGCTTGTCTTCATATGTTGGTTCAATGGCAGGACCTTCAGTTGAACGAAGAAAAGTTTCTGGTAGTAGGCGAAGCCTCTCCTTGCCAAACTGCAGTTCATCAGCTGTGAACCCCGTTGACTCATGAACCATGGAGTTGAGGAACTGTTCAAAACGTGGAACTTCATGTGCCCATCTAGCATGTTGATCGCTACAGAAACAGCGACAGAGGCGGCCAAGCTCCTTCATAACACGTTCTGAACTATTGCATTCTGGGTGGCGAACAGCGGAATAGACCAACTGTACCCCAGCGCTAGTGAGTGTTTCTCTCCACAACTTGGAAGTAAACTGAGACCCATTATTGTGTAGAACCCGTCAGGTTTTTCCATGTTTAGGGAAATAGTCGTGCACAAGTCTATTTACCATAGCTCTGGCCGTTGTCTTCTTCAGTGGATAAAGTGTGACGTGCTTGGTGAATAAGTTGAGAATGACGAAGATAAAAAAAACACCTCCCCTGCTCCGGATGAGTGGCCCGAAAATGTCCATGGCAATAATGTCCTCCTTGTTGGCAGGAATTATCTGCATCTGGGGTGGTTTTGGCATAGTGGCAGATTTGGACTTTTGACACACCTCGCAGGCAAGTACTATTTTTTTTACTAAGCGGTGCATATTATTCCACCAAACCTCATTTCGCAAGGCTACCCAGGTTTTGTAAACCCCAAAATGGCCCAAGGTTGTGTGGAAAGCTTCAATGAACTCGGAAATGAGGTTTGTAAGCACACATAATAGAAGAGAAACTCCATCTGAACTCCGTTTATACAAAACTCCCTCATGGATAATGGAATTTTCTTTCAACTTGCTGTTTGTTTCCAAAGAATTTTTAATTTCATTCAGTTTATTGTCATTGGTTTGATGTGATATTATTTTTTCCAAGTTTTTCTGGAACACAGCAGGAAGCTTTAATGAAGTCGTCGCAATCCTGAAATGTTTGTCAGATGGGGTAGGGAAACGAACATTGGTAAGCCGAGACAAAGCGTCAGCAATTACGTTCTCCTTGCCAGAGAGATGTACCACACGGTATGTAAACTCTTGAAGTGCAAGCACCCACCGAGTAATTCTGGGAGTTAGTAATCGGGCAGTTTGAAGGTAGACCATGGCTTTATTGTCTGAATGGACCGTAACCTCCCTTCCTAATAGGTAAATACGCCATTTGGTAAAAGCAAACACTACTGCTAGGACCTCCTTTTCATTAGAGCTATATCTCTTTTCTCTGTCTAACAGAAGGCGGCTGGCCCAAGCAACAACACGACGCTTTCCATCGACTATTTGAAACAACTGGCACCCTAGACCTACATCGCTAGCATCAGCTTCGACATGCCAGGGAAGGTCAGGGTTTGGGTGGTTGAGCAGCGTAGCTTTCCTCAATAGCTGCTTCACTTCCTGAAAAGCCTTTTTCTCTTCAGCCTCCCATTTTCAAGGTATGTTTTTTCTTAGAAGTTTGGTTAGGGGAGCCAAGACTGAGGAGAAATTAGGACAGAATTGTCTGTCGCACTTACACATTCCTAAAAAACGTTGGAGTTCTTTAGTATTCCTTGGGCTAGTATAGTCCACAATGGCCTGAACACTTTCCTCGTCTGGTAATACCCCATTTGAATCAATGACATAACCCAAAAAATTTAGTTTTTCGCAAAAAAATGAACACTTATTTTGTTTGACAGTAAGCCCTACCTCCCTCAGTCTATGGAACACCATTTCCAAATGTTGGAGATGTTTTTCATAGTCCTCGGATATGATGAGCAAATCGTCAACATAGGGAATCAGAAAGTCGTAATCTGGCCCAAAAATAGTATCAACACAGCGGGTGAAGGATGCCACTGCTGTCTTGAGGCCAAACGGAAGGACTTGCCATTGGTAAGTGACAGTACCTACCATAAAGCCAGTGAATTTCTTATCGGATTCTCGTAAAGGAATCTGCCAATAAGAGTTGGTCAGATCTAACTTAGAATAGACCTTTCTCCCAGACATGGACTTTATGATTTCGTCAATGGGTCGAGGCAATTCGAAATCAGGCTCCATTACAGAGTTTAAGTGCCTAGCATCCAGGCATATTCTAACAGTTGCATCCCGTTTCACCGTGGTCATGATTGGTGAGATATACTGTGATGAGCTTCTCTCAATAACCTTCCACTCCAGCATTTGTGATATGGCTTTACTGACAGACTCTCTGTGGGCCAGATGTAAAGGATACGGTTTAACGAAATCGACAGAAGTGAGTGCTCTTTCTTCAAAAAGGAAATTGCTTACCTTGGTAACATTGTTGGATTCAACCAAATCAGCAAATGCCCTGAGAAAATCCGTGCTGTTACAGAACTGCCTCTACCAACTAATGTAGAAGAACTCAGAAGATTTTTAGGAGCCGTTGATTATCATCCAAATTTTGAACCAGATTTTTCATCATTGACATACCCTTTACGTCAATTGCTTCGTAAAAATCATCGATTTTTCTGGTCTTCCAAGTGCCACTCCGCTTTAATGAAGTTGAAAAATGAACTTTGCAGCAACCGTATTTTGATTTCGTTCGACCCATCTCTACCATTAACTCTCGCAACTGATGCTAGTCCTTATGGTGTAGCTGCAATCTTGAGTCACACGACTGATGGTAATGAGAGGCCAATCGCTTATGCACCTCGTTCATCGTCAGAGATGAACTATAGTCAACTGGACCGTGAAGTATCAGCTATTGTTTTTGGAGTGAATCATTTTTCCAATTAAATATTTTGGAAGGACACTTCTTTTTGATAACCGATAATGAACCGCTCTCACGAATCATCCATCAAAATAAAGCCTTACCTCAGATGACCTCTGCAAGACTACTGAGATATGCATTTTTTTTATCAGGATTCAATTACAGCGTTTCGTTCAAGTGAGGAATTGAAAACGAAAATGTTGATTGCTTGTCCTGTGCACCTTCAGATGAATCAGGTACATCAAAGGATGTTTCATTCAACAGAGAAGTATCACAACTCTACGATCAGAAAATATTCCAAATATCCGGTGAGTCCATAACCTATGAAACAATCTAGACTGAAACATCAAAGGATCCAGAACTCCATAAAATCGTGAAATGTTAGAAATCAAATTCTACCAATGAACCATATACTTTTGAAAATGGTATCTCATTTCGATTAGACAGAACTTTCACCCCTGCAAATATTCGCAACCGAATTCTGGAAGAGTTACGTTCATCTCATCTAGGGGTTGTGAAGAACTTGCCAGGCGTTACGTATATTGGCCGAAAATTGATGCCGACATCGAACGGTTTGTCAAATCATTAGAGAATTGTGCCCGCAATTTGCCGAGTCCTTCGAAAGATCCAGTTCATCCCTGGGAGGATCCTGAAAGTAATTGGGAATGTTTGCTCATAGATCATGCATGCCCCTTTGATGGCAAGCATTTCCTTGTATGCATCGATGCAAAATCCCAATGGGTTGGGATTCGTATCTCAAAAGAAGCTCCATCAACTGATTCTACGATATTTTTACTAGAAGATATTTTCTCTTCACACGGATACCCATCTATACTTATTTCCGATAATGCATCTATCTTCACAAGTTAACATTTCAAAACCTACTGTACAAACCAAGGTATATTTCAAAAACTCATAGCATCAGGCCATCCAGCAACCAACGGATTAGCTGAACGAAATGTTCAAACATTGAAACAAAAGTTACGAGCTGCCGCCGAAGATCCTGTTCCTCTCACTGAGAAACTTTGTGATATTATATTTCGCTATGAAGCTACTCCCTTAGCATGCGGAAAATAACCAGCAGAACTATATCTTCATTGTCCATTACGAATTCGACTTGATGCTATCAGACCGAATGATGAAGCAATGAAAACCACGAAATCCATTTTCATGCCCGTTCGAACACTAAATGTGGGAAAGAGAGTCCAGGTTCGAGTATACGTGAATAATAAGGATGTATGGCAATTTGGAAATATTGATAGCAAACTAGGACAGCTTCACTATAATATCATTTTATATGCAGGTCGAAAACTAAAAAGACATATTGATCAACTACGTTCCACTCTAGTCTCCAAGAATCAGTTTCATTCGCATCAACATCTCGGAATTCTACCACAAACTCATCAGTGCCATTATCACAAGAAGGTCTTTTACTGGGTGTTCCATTGTTGCCTGAGATGCGGGATACTCCAAGGGTAATTCGTCGAAGTGAAAATATTCCTGACCAGCACTTTCCACGGCGATCTACAAGAAGAAGACAAGCACTATCTTATTTAGGAGATTATGTTCCAAAATGATATTCTTAGAGTTCCTTCAATTATGTGGGGGAGATTGTTATGTATTTGATACCTTATTTCAATGTCATACTATATGCATAAAAAATGAGTAGCTATGAAAAAAAGAGATATGGTAAATGTCACGTTGATGACACATATTTTTGAATAGAGACATTCATTCATTATCCAAAGATACAACAGGAACTGAGACTGGAAATAGTGTTTTCGTTTAGTTAGTTCAAGCAAAATCCAGAGGTTCACCAATAAAGAAAATGTCTATTCCTCGTTTCGAACTTCTAGCAGCTACGTTGGCTACGAGATTACATGTTTCAATTCTTGATAGCTTCGATACTTCTCAGATCAGAAGGAAAGACATGTGAGAACCATTTGTTTGGTAACGGAATCCAAGTGATTAAGCAACTCACTGACGAAGACAGTTGGTTTCATTTCTGTGATATTCTCAACCCAGCCGATTTTCTTCTTCATTCAAATGGAAAATTCTAAAAATGATTGCTTGGGTGGAGAAATTCATTTTTCATATGAGGCATCCTATCAATCGAAAACAAGTGGGACAGAACGGTTCAGGTGTCGGGTTAGCAAGAAAATGGACGGAAAACAGCTTCCAAGATTGATTCAATTCGTAACAAGGCTCGCTGACTGCGATCAAGGAAGAGGAAAAAGAAAAAACTCTTCGAAGGTGTGTCCAGATAAAAAAAAATTCGATGGTTCAGAAGACAAAATAGATTTTTTGTCGGTGTTTCAAGATGATTTGGGACTCTTCCAGTTGGAAACTAAAATCACCGAAAGGAAATATTTGGATGAATTTCGGTTTCCAATTTTAATACCGACGAAACATCCGGTAGTTTCTAGACTGATTCTTCATACTCACGTTCAGTCATTCCATAATGTAGTACAAGAACTTCTTCCTAGACTCCGAGAAGAACATTGGATTATTGGTGGAAGAAAAACTCTGAAATCAATTGTTTTGAAATGTTTTACTTCTGGAAGATTTCAAACCAGCTATTTCGAAACCACTTATGAAGCGTTACCTGAAGATCGAGTTCGAGATGGATATGTTTTCGAAATCACAGGAATTGATTTTTTTGAACATTCGTTTTACGAAACAAACAAGAAGTATGGGTGTGACTCTTTGAATGCGCTATCTATAGAGCGGCGTATCTAGAATTGGTTTCATCTCTGATGCTTTTCTTTAAGCTTTAAGACGGCTTATTTCATGAAGAGGAAGACTCACTACAGTTAACTCAGATAATTGTGGTGCTTAGGAGCTCAAAATGCATTTTCATCACCGAACTGGACCGAAATTTCACAGCATCAAACTACCGAAATAATTACCTGGAAGTTCAGTCCACCTTCCACAGCGTGGTGGGGCGGATAGTGGGAACGCTTGATTCGATTAGTGAAACAGTTATTGATCAAAGTTCTGAGCAGAGCAAGTTTGTCGTATGAAAAACTTCCAACCGTTTTATGTGACTGTGAGTCTGTAGTTAACCATAGACCGTTGACCTATATTTCTGAAGATCAACAAAATATGGCCACATTAACACCTGCTATGTGAGATATGTGGTGAACATCGGAGTTGTTGACATTGATAGGGTGAATGCTGATTCACTACGAAGAAAAAACATCGATATCTACAGACAATCAGACACGACTTGAGAAAAAGGTTCCGAAAAGAATACTCGGGACAATCAGTTCTACAGAAAAATAAGAATAATCAACATAGTCCTCGAATTGAAGAAATAGTAATGATTGAAAGAGAAGATTCAAGGAGAATAAAATGGCTGATAGAGAAAGTGGAAGAATTAGTTGTGTGTAAAGACGTCAAATCTAGATTGATTCATTCGAGAACTCCAATAGGTAAAATGTTACCACCTCGCCAGAGGATAGTTTCAGTGGAAATGCATGAGTCTGCTAATGGTTTTCGATAATGCTATGAGGCAAATGTACAAAAATCAAACAATTCCACTTCAGATAATAAAATGATATTCACCAGATATGGCCGAAGAGTAGTTCCTCCTTCGAAACTCAATCTTTGAAACTGAAATATCACCAATATTTTCATTCTTGGGTGTGAGAATTTTGGTTGTGATGAGCTTCTGTTTTTGATTCGAAGGATTGTCAATATTGAGATAGTGAATTCTCACGACTGTGTGTCACGTTTTGTGTATTAAAAAAATTGTTTTCCACTTTTTCCCAATCTGCTTTACCGACTAATTTTATCAAAAAGTTCAGTTCTACAATTGCGATTTGGCGACCGTGACAGAAACAAGGATCATTATGGAAAAACTACTGAAAACGTCAGATCTACACAGAACTTCGTTCACAAAAATTCTCCCTTCCGATTTACAACGGTATCCGAGAATGGGCTTGACCTAATTGCCCCAAATGCTGAATTATTTCGTTCCTCCATAACATAATTCAAGGGGGGTTGTCGACTCGAACCTGAGGTGGATCCCGATCCAGAGCTGGTTTCCGAACTGGAGCTGGGTCCGGAAGCAGAACTGGCCCAGAACTGAAACTAGATCCTGAACAGGATCTGGATTCTGAACAGATACTACGATCCGAGCTTCTCTCAATGGGGGCGCCGTCAATTTTTTGTCAAATGGCACCAATATCAACGGTTGAGACGAATGTCATTCCACAGCTAAATTTGAAACACCTCATAATGAGATGGATTCATAAATATGGCAATGCTAACTCACCTACTATTCGTTGAATTTGTACCGGTATCCTCTGCTACTCGGGCACTGGCCCTATTTGGCATCTGGTCGGCTGCCATCGTAGAGTTATGTAAAACTCGGTTTTCATATATAATATATTTCATATCACTGATCTATTTAAGTCTGCTTCCCTGAATATGATAAATGTTATTGAATTTTTATCATGAATCTGAATAGGTTGTGGTTTACCATTGAACATGTTTATTATTATTCAATCATTCTCAAACACTGCAATCCACTTCTTCAAGCAGTAGGAAATAAATCTGATTGTTTTATGAAATTATCATAAGTAGTGAAAAAAAAAAAATCACAACTGTTCTAATGTATGGATCCGCCGCTTTCGATACTTCGATAATCCAAAATCTTACAGTATACTCCGATTGATAGCTATAATCGTGATAAGAACTTTCAGTTGATATCGTTTTTCATTTCCAGTTTCAGAGAAAATGAGCAAGGATTGGGGTGCAGATCAATATCCCATTGTATGTAGCGCATAGGTAATAGGACAAATCTGAATCCCAACTTATCATCTTCTATGTACCATGAGATTCAACTCAATGCTAAACTTTGTCACCCGCCATTCAACGGTGGTAGAAAATGCGTATTCGTAGACATTGAAAAATTGTGATAAAACTCAATGTGCGTATCAATCGATAAAATATCTAAGCATGTCACGACTTTCAAATAATTAGGATTCAGTTGAAAATGAGTGCCATATCACAAAATGTATCCACACGGTGGAATGAATCGAATAAACTTGAATGTGGTGAATGCTGTGTGAGACAATCAGCAATTGACCAATCGACTATTACAGTGTGTCTAGAGAGTGCGATTGGAAAATCAATGCAGATGCTGAAGGTGAGAAAGAAGCTGTGGTCGATCTCGATGATCAGGAAAACATTCCAGTTGAATCATCGATGGAAAGTTGAAGATTTTCTCTAACACTAAGTAACGCGTGAAAGTATGCTGAATTTTGCAATGACAGTGAAGATATAGAATTTCGTAAGTATAACCAAACATAGAATAGGAATGGTCTCGAACATTTGTGGGAACAGAAATTCTGAAATAGATGGATGGACCTGCATGTATCGCCGATTTCGATATTTTTTATCACCAATCGTTCATTCGAAGACAATAGGGAGTATATAGCTCGTTTGTGGTCAGAAATCTGCTGAAAGAATCAAGTATTGAGTGTAGACGATGCATTAGTGAAACAATGGTACAATGATAAGAACATATATTGCTACATCTTGTATGTGGATGAAAAACCAACAGCATCTGCATTATTATCTGATATGGACTTTGGATGCTGAATTATATATTCATATTATCAGGACATCGTATAAGAGGATATGTATCCGGGTAAGGGTCATATATCAAGAAGAGGAATGAGTTTACAGTTATCTGAAGTACTAAGGAATCGGAGCATCTATTTACAAATTTCGGATGAATAAATTATTTGTATACTCCTTTGTTAAGATACCCATAATAAATGTCCAATGCTTGTATGAGTTATTTCCTTGCGTAACAGCTTCTGAACGTAAACAGGTTGATTCGAACTCCAACATCTCACTCGCACTATCCTCACTCCTCACAGTCCATTGTTCGAAATTCAGACCACTCTCTCACTCGCATTCAATAGCTGGAGTCGACTACAAAATTTTTATTCGGATCCACATTCTCAGTGCCACCCAATAGCTAGAATTTTCAACCGACTCCACATTCGCAGTGCTACTCAATAGCCGAATTTTCAATAGACTCCACATTCGCACATTATCTCAATCGAATGCATCGTTATCCTTCGTAATTGATTTGAAGCAACTATCCATCAATGCGTTCGTGACAGAAACTGATTAGGTGAACAGTGGTAATTTTTCGTGATCAAATCAGTCAACAAATATATCAGCTTCGTTTCATCTGAATATTACAAGCTCGGTAAACTTTGTCAGGTAACTGTAAACCAGGATTCACAGGTGTGTAGTATAATAGTTGGTTCGAACTCCACGCTCACAGTCCATCGTTCGCATCCTAGCATATATTTACTCATTTTCAGTTCGATCTCCTCAGTACAGTCGACTGTTTATCACTGCAGTATAGATCAGCTTATTATTTTTTTTAATCCACTCAACCTTTCAGTCTCCTCTTTCAGTCCCCCTTGCAGTCCCACTGGAATTCCTTCCTCTTCCTCGTCCATTGTTTCAGCAGAATTTTTCAATTTCTAATTTCAAACAACTCTCAGTCGCACTCCTGTCACTGAAGCCCATAACGGTATCACTTCTTCACTTTCACTTTCGTAACTGATCGGTGCTGTAGCGGTCTGAGTATCAGACTTGCTATCCATGGGATTTCAGAGCCAGAATACACCGACAACAAGTTGCGGTCTAACCGAAATCACTGAGAAATATAATCTACTGGAAAACTTGATTGATTTGGATGAAGTTAGTACAGCTCTGGACAGCCTAATTCAGATGTTCACAGCTGGAGACAATATCAGCCAATTCAAAGCCATCATGTCGTTCGTGAGAAAGCTAATCTCAATCCACCAGAATTCCCAATCAGGTTTGGGATGAACTATTTCAAGACGGCTCTTTCACGCTTTTCCGTCGAAACTGCAAGAATAATCTACTTAACGACAACTACTTCACTTCATCTGAAATATCTAACTCAAATTTCTCGAAACACTTGCATAAAAATAAGGGTAGGAGGCATGATTGAACCATATATATATATATTAATACCAATATGGATAATAATGACAACTGCCGTGAATCCGAAAAAAAAGAAGATCGCCGGTTTCTTTATACCTATGCGCATGCGCGAGAAAAAAACATTTCTTCAATGATACACATACTTCTAATTACCTGTTTCTTTCTAACATGCGTGAGTTTCGACCAAGACCGATAGTGGGAATGAATTCCTTATTTCATATGATTGAAACCGGAACATAACCAAAGATTTTAGCGTCTGCGTCTGACAGTTGTTGAAAATATTAATCGAGCCAATTCTTTTTATAATATATATTAAGTATCTTCATCGTCTTCTCAATTATAAGTGTTTTATTTGATTAATGTGTTTGAGTTTGAGTTCTTATACTTTACCCATTCTTATCAAAGTTGGGTTTTTTAGTAGTTGAGAGTTTTGTTAGTGTTCGTATATATTTTTTCAACTATGAACCCGACACCCTGCTTCCTGTGCAATAGCAAGAATTCGAGCTCCTGCCATCGGTAAATATGGAATTTAGATTAATTATATTGTCTTCATATCACACGACTAATATTTCAGGTTTTCAAAAGACCCCGTCCTGAAATTGTTGTGGATGAATATTTGCAATTTGGAAAGTACCGATGACGTTTCCAGCATAAGAATATGTGCAAATAATTTCTCCGAGGACGATTTTTTAACTAAGCCTACAGAAATGGGTTTGAGAACACAGTTGAAACATTTTTGAAAAATATAACTTGCCTCTGCTTTCACGTTATCCAACATATGCCCCTGCTGCAGTTGGTAAGTGACATAATGAATCTTTTAAAACTAGTCTATTTTGAAACAAGCTATTTCTGACTAATGGAGGGTAAAGTTTCGTTTATTATTCTGCACCTTATATCTACTATCAACACATCTGATTATTTATGTGATTTTCAAACAGGCATACTGCACTGCAGCCTCAGCCTCATACTGCAACATAGTTCAGCCCATTCTCTAGCATTAGCATACACTCTTGGACAATTTTAGCCAAGTTCGTTAATTATTCATGCATCGAGTAGAGCGAGTAGAGACTGAGCCGAGATCAGCTGATCACTGCGCATGGAGCTTTAAGATATAAAAATCGTGTATGTAACATAACCTCATAGGCGAGGGAGTTGGCGCTGTGGTTCTGCGTCCGCCTGTGGCTCTAGAGGTCCCGGGTTCGCTTCCCCAACAGGGCAGAGATTTTTCTTTATAAGAATTTCTCTGTCGTGTTGGCGAATGACTCCTGCCACGTTTCATGGTTGACGGGTCCGCGAATAACCATGCTGCTCCTGAGTAAGGCGTAGGGAGTTAGTAACAAGCCTGATACACACACACACACACACCTTCTTGTTAGCTAATCCTTGTGGGGACGCAGCGCTACAGTGTGAATTAGGGGGTCATTGAAGTTACACTATAAACCCTACCCCATTTTTATGTGCGGTTCCAAAGCTATTTTCGGTTTATCCATACACTCGCTCCTTATATACTTTTTACCGATTGTGTATTATGGGCCCTGGCCCCTGGAGAGCAATTATTTTACTATAATCCATAATACACACCTAAACACACTTAATTTCGTTGAAAATGAATCAGGTCAGATCTCTGGGGCCTGGTCGCCTAAATCAATTTTCTATATGATTCGAAATTAACACACCATCACACCACACATTGTTGCCATTTTGCCTTCTTACTTGAGTGTTCGGATTTATTTCATCTTTGCAACAAGTTTAAATTGAAGTTAAGAACGATATTTTTGCAAACGATTGTACTTTTTCAACACAAATTGCCACCCATTAGTATTCTGTGGAATAAATTTTAGGCTCTCATACCAGCACACCACAAATTGATATTTTTATATTATAAAAATATTTTTCTGAAGAATTGAAAGAATAATACACTTGTCAATGCATTTGACTTATTTTCACAAGAAGTTTATTAATAGGTAACAGTATATAGACTTTCCACCCACAGATTTGTTGGTATAATCCGCGGAGTAATTCTACTAATTCTGTGATTGCCCTCAATTTTCATTTCGTGTATAATAATTGTTATACATCCAGACTACTTGTAAAGAATTCTCGAATACTTTTGGGAAGTAGATATTTTTTCATCAATTTTTTCAATAGGGATCGATTCTATTGAATTCATATTTTTAGGCAGCTTCTAAATCCATTTCATTCGGAGTCACGGTTGATTTCAACTCCATATTTCGAAGTTTTGTTGGACTCTTTTATTGCCTTTAATGGATGTGGATTAAAAATGTCATGGCCATTTTCGTTTTATCTGCTATCAATGATGAAATGAAAGGAACTTCACAAGTTTTTTCCCTTTGAGTACCTCATTCAACTGAGAATAATGGGACATACGGGTTTGGAAGTACTGAGGGCATTCTTTGAAAAAATTTCCAATTCAAGTGAGAGAAAATTGGTCGCTGTGAATGATTTGGTATGGCCAAACACTCGCTCTTTATAAACTTTCTACCAATTGTATTTTATGGGCCCTGGCAATTATTTAACTAGAACTCATCTAAACACCTTAACACATCTACTTCCGTTGAAACTGAATTAGGTCAGATCTGTGGGCCCTGGCCCCATAAGTCAATTTTTTATATCAAAATTAACACAACACATATTTCAATATTGGTGTCATTTTACATTCTCACGAATAGTGGTTGGAGTAATTTCATCTTTTCAACAAATTCGATTGAGTTAAGAACGATATTTCTCCCCTTAACCATTGCAATTGTACATTTTCAACACAAATCCTCAATAGTAGACTTTCATACAATCATACCTCAAATTGTAATTATAGAATCTCTCTCTGGAAAATGGACAGAATACTACAAACAGTGCATTTGACTGATTTCATACGAACTCTATTAATGGGCAATTACCTATATATAGAATTTTCACTCATATATTTGTTAGTGTAACAAGCGAGGTTAATCTGATCATTTCGTAGCTGACTACAATTTTTGTTTACTATTGGGAAGTAAACATTCTCATCCACACTTCAATAGATTTCGATTCTATTGATTAAATTCTCTTTAGCGACTTTAAATTCCATTTCATTCAAAATTTTGTTGACTTCTATCGCAGTTGATGGATGTGGATATGAAATTTCATGGCTACTTTCGTTTTAAATGCTATCAACAATTGGTGGAATGAAAGGAAATGTACAAGTACTCGCCCTTTGAGGACGAAAATGAACATGAGTACCCAATTTCAACCCAGAATATTGGGATAGTTGCAGCCATCGTTTTACTTTCTCTGTCACTTGTTCCAGGTATATAATAACTGGAATTTCAATTCCGTCAATTGCTAAGGAGGTCCAGAGGGCTTTTCTCGAATTATCTAGAAATATTCAGGTAGGAAAATCATCTGCATTTGTGACTGAATGTTTTCTTGAAATTCCATAGCTATTATCGGTCTATCCAAACAATCGCTCCTTATATACCCAAATCAACATACTAACGTACCACCAGTTCCAATATTGCTGTCATTTTGCTTCTCAACAATTCCGACTAACACTTGAGACTTCTTGTAGAGATCAATTACCCTAGGACCAAAGTTTAGCATCTTCAGGACAAGAAAACTGAATCTAAGGTAGTGCAAAAATTGCTAGAAGAGTTTTTTGGTCTGATTTGACCTTAGTCTGTTACTACAAATTATTCTGAATGATTTTTCAACAATGAACTGAAAAACGGGCTTAGAGGGCTAGGCCCTCTGTCACAATTCATGCTATTTTTACAGTTTGACATTTCTAGACTCTTGATGCTGTCGTGTGAAGCTTTTTAATTTGGACTGGACTGGTTGATGGATCGTAGTGATTCCTAATATAACGGAATTTCCGTTATATTGGAAATAGGAATTGGGCAAGGCTTCCTAGCATTGACTTCTCTTATTGTTTGAGAGAAAAGTTCAGTCTGTCGTTGATTTATTAGTAATGTTAGTCAAGTTATGAAGAATGTGTTATTTCGAATATTATATGACTATGAAAACTTCGAAATGAAACATTCTCGAAGCAAACCATCTCCATTCGAACCATCTCGATAAAATATACGAGAGCATCAATCAACTGAATACCTTTCATATGAACTACATTTCTCTTTATGGATTCAGTAGTGCTTGTGTTGCAAATTAGTGAATCTCAGGTATGAGAAGTAACAAGTGGGAGAAATGAAAGAAGGAAATAGTGTTTGGGAATATTATGTCTGATCGAGTTGAAATGAAATAAGGCCCCCCTAGGTGAATAATAGTCACATAGGGATTCCAAGATGTCTGAGTTGAAATAAAATAAGGGCCCCCCTAGGTGAATGATAGTCACATAGGGATCCCAAGATGTGTGATCCTATCGACTCAAAACAAGGAAACCAAAACATTGGCCGTATCATTGTGCATATAAACGATACATAAGATATTTGCCAAAATGACTCGGAAATGACTAATCAAATGAATACATTGACTTCTGCAATGGAAAATTCATTTTCACGAAAAATGAAGAAAAGTATCGAAAAATATGTTATCTATACAAAAATGGCACTCATGAATTTGTTAGAGAATTTTCTTAGCATTTAATCGTACAAGCAGAATCCTATAGAAAAGACTTATTTGTTTTGTTCAATTGTTCATTAAAGAAAGCAACAACAACGAATCCTACGTATGAGCTATCGTTTGATCCATTCCTATAGTAACCGCAAAATATATTGAATATCGTTCAAGTTGAACCTGCAAAGTTACAAAAATTCACAAAGAGCTGAAAAGTGCCACGAATGTTAACAACACCTTCATAAAATAAAATGTGAGGAGTCCCCATTGAACCCACATATAAAAAAAAAGCTGAATGTCAAGTTACGCGAATATGGGGTTTTGTTTTGCTCAGCCAGACGGTAGGTTTTATCATAAAACAAATTCAGACGAAAGTTGTGGCCATTTTCTATGAAAACTGCCTTTTTTGTCTTGAAATTTACCGTTTCTGATTCTTGATGGATTGGAAATTGGATGGATATGCAAACGAAGGGTTGACTATTTTTTCCTGTCAAACCTCTTTGTTATCTATTAAGCTTTCGGTAATGTTTATTACCTTTGTCAAGACAACTATGAAAAAGTTGATTACGATATATATATAGTGTAGAAAGTTCTCGACTATCAATAGATACGAAGGTGAGTTTTATCGGGTGTTCAGTCGTTCAACTGGAGAAAAACTCTTCTTTACTCTACCAAGCTTTCGATAATTTTTATTATCTTTATCAAGGCTGAAATGTACAATAAATGGTCAAATAACTAATGTATAAATGAAAATGGTATAAACTCACTGGTGAAACTAGTTAAATAGATAAACTCAACATAATATATAAAATAGAATAATACATCCCTTACTAAATGCTGACGGACACTGACTGACAGAATTTCTAAGAGAGCATGATTCCTTGATTGGAATTTATACATGGAGATTTTGGAAATGTTACAAAGATAAGAGATAAGAATATATTTTACTCAATTTTTCTATGTCAGTTTTCTTATTTATTGTATAGTTTTCTTGTTTGATTTCAATCATTTCTAAAAATAATCTTTTTGTTAAGTTTTCTTCAGTGTGAAAAATCTTAGTTTCTTCAAAGTTCATGTTATGATCATTATCAATAACATGTTCAGTGAGAGCACAAGATTTTTGTGTAGTCTACATGTTGACGCAGCGTGTTCCAGTAATAAATACTGTGCAGTTCCAAGAAAGAAGTTTCCGCAGGAAAAATAACTTTTTATTTCCATACTTGTTGATAACAAAACTACTAATAAATAATGACATTAACACAAACATGATTATACATAATTCATTACAGGACGTTCACTTTCAACATGGTGACATATGATAATTGCCACTTCAACAGTCCGCCTCAATTTCATATGTCAACTAAACTGAACATTACCTGAATTGTCACTTTTCAAATGAATATCGACAAGTCCCAGAGCTGAACGAAGTTTAAGAAATTGTTCTCCATTCAACCCCTTCGTTAAAATATCAGCTTTCTGCTCATTCGATGGAATATAAACAACAGTAACAGATATTATACCACTGTTAAATAAGTCTTTAACATAATTATATTTCACATCGATATGTTTCAATCTTTGATGTTCCCATTTACTCAACAAATGAATGCATGATTGATTGTCTTCGTATAATGTTATTGGTTTGTCATTTATTATCCCAAAATCGGTAAGCAGATTCTTTAACCAAACTAATTCTTTTGAAGCATTAGCCAAAGCTACATACTCCGCCTCAGTTGAAGATAAGGCTACAGTTGATTGTTTCTTCGTCACCCAAGAAACAGTAGCACCAAAAATTTCAAATAGTTAACCAGAAGTCGATTTACGGTCATTATGATCCCCGGCCCAATCAGAATCGGCATATCCGATTAGAGGATCTGAACAGTAATTGATACAGTAATGAAGACCATGATTCAAAGTCCCCTTGATATATCTCGAAATACGCTTTAATCCGACCCACTGAGATTCAGTTGCATTACTTTGAAAACGACTAAAAAAATTCACCGAGGCACTCAGATCAGGTCTAGTCGTTAACATAACATACATCAGACATCCAACAAGCTCGCGATATCGTTTTGAATCAATGATACAGGGCCCTTTATCAATTCCACTCACTGGATTTACCTCCATTGGAGTTTTGATTGATTTACACTCAAACATATCAAATCTTTTTAATAAACTTTCTAAATATACAGTTTGACTAAGAATCATACCAGATTCATTCCGCTCAATTTTTATTCCCAAGAAAAAATTTAAAGGTCCCAAATCTTTTGTTTTGAATTCAGTCATCAATGCATTCTTTATCACATTTATCTCTGTCTCGCTTTTCGATGCAATAACCATATCATCCACGTATAAAATCAAATATATCAAATGACCATTTGTTTTCTTGAAATACAAACATTTATTATAATCCGAATTTTTGAATTGCAATTGTTTCATGAAATTATCGAATCGAAAATTCCAACTTCTCGGACTTTGTTTGAGACCATACAGCGGTTTATTCAACTTGCATACAAAATTCGAATCATTCATTAAATACTTGGGTGGTTTCATGTAAATCTCTTCGTCGAGATCACCCTATAAAAAAGCATTCCTAACATCTAGTTGATGAGCAAAAAGTTTGCCATGATTTATGACAGCTAGAAAAACTCTGACAGTTGTCAAACGTGCCACAGGAGCATAAGTCTCGTTATAATCAAAACCCTTACGCTGTGCACACCCTTTCACAACTAAACGTGCCTTATACCTTTCTATATTCCCTTTTTCATCGCGTTTAAGTTTGAAAACCCATGTGTTATCGATAGCTCTTTTTCCCAGTGGCAAATCAGACAATTTCCAAGTGTTGTTTTCTTTGAGTGCGTCGAGTTCTTCCCCAATGGCTTTGTACCATTCATCTTTGTCCTCTCTGCTTTCTATTTCTTCGAATGTTCCAGGTACATCATCAAGGTAAGTCTCCGCATTCATGGCATAGACAACGTAGTCTTCCAAATACTTTGGTGGAAACGATACACGTTTACTGTATCGTCGAATATGTTCTGCATCGTTTTCTTCCTCATTTATTTCCGTGACTCCGCTTTCATCGGCAGATTCTTCCGATTCACTGCTTTCATTGCTCCAATAATCCACGTAATTTTTGGAATCAATGAATTTTTCCTCGTCGAATTTGACATCATGGCCGAAGACAATTTTTCTTTCATCAGGACACCAGAGACGATATCCATTCACACAATATCCAACCATAATGCATTTTTTGGATCTTGAGTTAAATTTTCCTTTTACCAACTCTTTCGGCACATGAAGGTATGCGATACATCCAAAAACTTTCAGTTTGTTTAGATTTGGTTGTTCACCATACCAGAGAGTAGCGGGCAAACTATTTTCCAATGCCGTAGTTGGACTTCTGTTGATGACATAAACAGCAGCAAGAACAGCTTCGGACCAAAAAGACTTCGGTAGACCTGTTTCTAATAGCATACATCTTGCTTTTTCAATAATTGTCCGATTCATTCGTTCAGCTACTCCATTCTGTTCTGGGGAATATCTGATAGTAAATTCATACTGAATACCGTGCTCTTCGAAGTGATTTTTCATTTCCGTCGAAACATACTCCCCTCCGTTATCACATCTGAAACGGCTGAGCTTACAGTTGAAATGCGATGTGGCCATTGCTTCATATATTTTGAAATAACGAAAAGTTTCAGATTTGGCTGAGAGTAGATAGACAACAGTAAAATGCGTGTAATCGTCAATGAATGTTAAAGCATATCGTTTTCCGTTATATGATTCTGGATTTATTGGCCCAAAAATGTCGCTGTGAACGAGTTGAAGAGGTCTTTTGGCACGATTTCTGTGATTGTTGTGAGGAAGTTTCGTTTGCTTTCCTTGTATGCAAATTTCACAAGTTTCCCAATCACCATTTTCAGTATCTATCTTCAGATTATCTATTTGTTTCTCCAGCTTCTGCAGACTACTCTTGCCGATGTGACCTAGTCGTTTGTGCCATAGGTTAGCGGTGCTGTTCAGGAGGCATGCGTTGTCTTCGGGTAAAGTTGTATGCACGAAGTTCGACTCATAAAGTTTTTGATTCCTTTGAGAAACAGCAAGCTTCATCTTTCCTTTAGAAATGATTGCCTTTCCAGCTTCGAAAAGTATAGTGAAACCTTTCATTTCTAGTTTTCTTACTGATAGTAGATTCAATTCCAGTTCGGGTGCCAATAAAACTTCAGAGATTGTGATATCAATTTTCTTTCCATCTACTATAGATTTGACGTGAACTTCGCCTTTCTTGTTAGCAATAAGATGCTGTCCTGATTTGGCAACTCTGATGTATATTGGATTTTCCATTGTGATGATGTTTCCGAGAAGAGATTCGTCATTAACAAGATGTTCGGTTGCTCCCGAGTCTAAATACCAACAAACTTTTCCAGTCTTCTGCTGATCGATAACGGGAAAACAGAAATTTGTATCCTGGTCCTCATCTGCAATTGCAGAATTCACCCTTTTGTGGTCTGCTCTGGTGGATGATTCTAATTTTCTGCAATCCGCTCTTTTATGACCAATGACACCACAGTTATGGCATTTAAAGGGATAACTGTTAGGATTTCGTGAATCAGTTTCTTTAAATCGAGTTCTTGACTTGGACATATTTGAGTAGTTTCCTCGATTAGAATGTGATGAAAAAGCTGTAGCTGGTTGAGGTTCATTCCTGATTTCACACCGTCCATTAGATAGACGTTTGGACTGTTCATCAGGAAGTCTATTTTTCACGAATGCTAGAGTCAATTGATCACTCGTTAATGTTTCCATTGCCGTCACAACTACATCATATTCCGGTGGCATTGTGAGAAGCAAATGACAAACTATATCTGTTTCCTCTAATGTAGCTCCAGTTGATTTGAGCTCTCGGATCATCTTATCGAATTTCAAAAAATGAGCTTCCATTCCCTCTGATAGGTTCAGCTTCATAGTTAAAAGAGCTTTTCTGAGACGTAGCTGACTAGCTACCCCTTTCCTTTCAAAAGTATCCTGCAATTCTTTCCATACACTATGAGCCGTTTGTTTTCCTTTCGCGTACTCCAGATGACTATCCGCTATCTTCTGTATGATCACGGATTTACACCTCTTGTCGTTTTTCTTGTCTTGGGCATTCCTGGCATCTTTTTGTGCTTTGACAGATACATCATCTCCTGGATCTACAGATTCAAACTTCAGCGGTTCCTCAACGTATTTGAGTAGATCTTTTTCGTCTAGTAAGGTTTCCATTCTGAATCGCCAGTTATCGTAGTTCGTCCCATCAAACAGTGGAATCTTGTACTTCTCGTCGTCATTCATGATTATATAAATTACTTTTCCAGATTAGGGTTTCAGACTGGGCCCATAACCTGTTGACGCAGCGTGTTCCAGTAATAAATACTGTGCAGTTCCAAGAAAGAAGTTTTCGCAGGAAAAATAACTTTTTATTTCTATACTTGTTGATAACAAAACTACTAATCAATAATGACATTAACACAAACATGATTATACATAATTCATTACAGGACGTTCACTTTCAACATGGTGACATATGATAATTGCCACTTCAACACTACAGTCACTCTCATGCCCAGTTAATCTAGATTTCAAAGTTTGACTTGTTTGACCGATGTATTTTTTGTGGCAAGAATTGCAAGGTATACTATAGACTACATTTGATTTCATCAATGGGAATTGTTCATCTTTTAATTTGGAATATATATTATTTATGGTGATAACATTTCAAACAAGTCAAACTTTGAAATCTTGATTAACTGGGCATAAGAGTGACTGTAGACTACACAAAAAATCTTGTGCTCTCACTGAACATGTTATTGATAATGATCATAACATGAACTTTGAAGAAACTAAGATTTTACACACTGAAAACTTAACAAAAATATTATTTTCAGAAATGATTGAAATCAAACAAGAAAACTATACATTTAATAAGAAAACTGACATAGAACAATTGAGTAAAATATATTCTTATCTCTTATCTTTGTAACATTTCCAAAATCTCCATGTATAAATTCCAATCAAGAAATCATGCTCTCTTAGAAATTCTGTCAGTCAGTGTCCGTCAGCATTCAAGGCCTATTTTTCTTGAGAAATCGAACTGTTTAGTCATCGGAGATGAATAAGCGTCTGAAGAATCTGGCCACTCGCGCTAGCGAAACGTCAGGAAGAAATTCCAAAGAACGACGGCCTTCAAGCCCGAAGAGAAGTAGTTATATCAATAGTTATTGTCAATATGTATATATATATATATATATATATATATATATATATATATATATATATATATTTATATATCGTAATCAACTTTCTTATAGTTGTCTTGACAAAGGTAATAAACATTACCGAAAGCTTAATAGATAACAAAGAGTTTTGACAGGACAAAATAGTCAACCCTACGTTGGCATATTCTAAAAGGCATCATACTTTCGATTGTTATGGAATTTGTCCATTGACCAAACCGATTAAATTTTACGAAAAAACATTTTTTCTCAATTGTTAATTACTCATATTCTGGACTGAAATTTTTCTAAGTCAACCCATCTGCAATATACTTGCTGACATATTCAATCAAATATAAAATAGTTTTCATTCATTAACCAGGACGATGGAGGTCTTTCTACAGCAGGATCTTTTACTATACGAGTTAATACCGACAGTTGTAGCCATTTTTGTACTTTTTCTCACTTGGTATCCAGTGTAAGGTATACCTATGATTCCTATAATTTCAAGCCCTTCAATTGCTTTGGAAGTCATGGGGCATTTCTTGGAATATTTCGAAATATTCAAGTGAGAAAATCAATATGGCTGTAAATGATTTTCTTCCACCAATTGTGTATTATGGGCCCTGGCCCCTCGAGAACAATTATTTTACTAGAACCCATCACACACTAACATAACAAATTCCGTTGAAAATTGAATCTGTTCATATCTGTGGATCCTGGCCCATCAGTTAATTATCTAAATGAATGAATCATTCTTCTTCTATTCCAGTTGAAATGAAATATGAGACCCCCTAGGTGAGTAATAGTCGGATAGGGATCCCACAAGATGTGTGACATGTGTGATGGAGTTCATACTGACCTAAAACAACTTGACCTAGATGAGATATTTGCCAAAAAAATGGCTAAGGAAAAAACATCTACTGAAATGTGTAGGTCTATTTCAATTCAATCCGGAGCCTTTAAAGAAAATTAAACCTATGAATTTGTCACCCGTCAAATAGAGATACGAATTAACATTAACTTTTTGATGTTCGAAAGCCTCAGAAAAAAATCCCCTTCGGTATGGAGTTCTAAAGTTCGGCTGTTCTATTGAAAATAAAACCCTGAGCAGAAAAGCTTCGACATGTCTCCAAGCTCACAATAATGGCGTGAGAATTCCGCAAGCGTCTGGTCATCCATCCGTGTTGATACTGCCAAGAGTGGAACGATTTACGACGATTCAGAAGAGCATCGGCTGTGAAAATATATAGGTATAGAAAAGAAACAAGTCTCCGACCCCTCTATGAATTTCCAACGAAGTGAGCGAGTCCGTGAGCGAAGAATCACTCTGAATAGAATCAAGAAGTTTCAATGAATGTTTCGGTGCCGAGCAGCATACATGAGATTTATATTCTTAGACAGGCCGTATATGTGGATCATTAGAAGCTGACGAAATAGGAATCCAAACTTCTGGGAAGCATCTTCAGCAATCGACCCCACATGTTTTTCCCATGAGAGATTATTACTCAAGACCAGCTTTCTTTCAGAAGAGACATGCTTGGGTTTCTCCAGCACTAAATTTCTCCAAGTTGTTGCTGATTCGAAAGAATCGGAAAAAATCATGTGTCACACAAAATATCTCCGAGACATCATTGTTTTTTCTGGAGATCGAAAAATACATAAAACTTCTCGAATTGGCTCCAAAATTCATTTTCATATCTACAGGGAGTTATACAACATGACAATTATCGAATAAGTCGTTTATTCTTGACGGAACACTCTGTACATATTTCCATATCCATTACTACGAATAAAACGATTTTTTATCGCCAGGGATGCTTCCATCTTAAAGAGAACAAAACTATTTGAAATTTTCAATTCATCAAACCTCAGAAACGGTGACTTTCAAGAGAAAAAAGTCAGTTTTTATAGAAAATGGCCACAATTTTCTTCTGATTTTTTTTATGATAAAACCTACCGTTTGGCTGAGTAAAACAAAACCTCATATTCGCGAACGATGACATTCTGCTTTTTTTACAGCTGTGGGTTCAATGGAGACTCCTCACATTTTTTTTCAAGCTGTTTTTACCATTTGTGGCACTTTTCAGGTCTCTGTGAATTTTTGTAACTTTGCAGGTCTAACTTGAACGATATTCAATATATTTTGCGGTTACTATAGGAATGGATCAAACGATAGCTCATACGAAGGATTCGTTGTTGTTGTTTTCTATCATGAACAATAGAACAAAACAAATAAGTGTTCTCTATAGGATTCTGCTTGTGCGTTAAAATGCTAAGAAAATTCCCTAACGAATTCATTAGTGCCATTTTTGTATAGATAACATATTTTTCGATGCTTTTCTTTTGCAGTTCATTTTTCGTGAAAATGAATTTTCTATCGCAGAAGTAAATGTATTCATTCGAATTATTATTTCCGAGTCATTTTGGCAAATATCTTATCCAAGTTACGTTTATATGCACAATGATACAGCCAATGTTTTGGTTTCCTTGTTTCGAGTCAGTAGGGTCACACATCTTGGGATCTCTATGTGACTATTATTTACCTAGGGGGGCCCTTATTTTATTTCAACTCACACATTTTGGGATCCCTATGTGACTATTATTCACCTAGGGGGGCCCATATTTCATTTCAACTGGAATAGAAGATGAATAATTCATTCAAATAGATAATTATATTTATATATAGAGAGAAAGACTTATTTGGATTAGAGCCTGGGGATGACAATTAGAATGTTCTCTTTGTTTTTGTTCTCTTAATTTTTCAGAACTTGTTGCTATCTATCAAGCTTTCGGTAATGTTTATAACTCTCTTCGAGACAACTATAAACGAAGTTATTACAATATATATATATATATATATATATATATATATATATATATATATATATATATATATATATATATATATATATATATATATATATATATATATATATATATATATATATATATATATATAGGCTGTTCTCTTTGTTTTTGTCGAGCTTTCAGAAATATGTATTTTCCCTTTCGAGACGAAAACGTGTAAATCAAAATGGTATTATTGAAAATGAATGACATAATTCCTTTGGGAAGTGACTTCCCGATCATTCGAAAGAAATTATTCATTTTCACTATGTCATTTGATTTTCACGTTTTCGTGATAAAAAAACATTTCTCAACTTCCCATTATCAACATGATTCAGTCACTTAGCGTCGATTGAGCATTCAAATTACAATATATTTTGTTTTATATGCAGATTCACACGAAAGGAAAGCATTGTAATTCTCAAAGAACACCGCGTGAAGGGGCAGGAGATACGATATAACAGTCACTTTGGATTTTTGGAGTTTGTAAGCCTCAGGATAACCTCTCTCGGCAAAGGGTAGGATTTCTGTACTCATACGGGTCATACGTGTGGATACTGCCACGGGTGAAACGATTGATGACAATTCAGAAGAGCACCGACCGTGAATATATTCATGGAAGAGAGACAGGTCTCTGATCATTCCACGTTGCTCCAACGAAGTGAGCGAGCCTATGAGCGAAGAATCACTAACAAGGCGGATTGCCTCTCTGTGAATAGAATCAAAAGCTTTAACGGATGTTTTGGTGCCGAGCTCCATACATGAGAACTATATTCAAGGCAGGTCATATTTGAGCCTTCGTTAGAAGCTGACAAGAAGTGAAGTATTTCTTCGCACGAAATAGAAATCCAAGCTGCTGGAGAACACCTTCAGCGATCAATCTCACATGGTTTTCCCATGAGAGACTGATACCGATCGTAATTCTGAGTATCGAGATAGGAATAGTTACTCCTGGCATCTAGATAATGAATTATTTATTTATTCGAAATTTGAGATACAAACAGGTTATTACTCATACAAGCATCCACTAATACAATCAATAACAGAGCTAATATGCATGTCTAAACAAGTACAGGGGTACACATCTTGAGTATAATAATGAAATACATGAAATAGGGGAAAAATAGAAAGTATTCTCATTCATAGTTATTATCGAGTCATTAGAGGAAATGATAATGTTTTTTACAGTTTTTTCGAAGGAACATTATGATATGGAAAAGATGTTTACATAATTGCAATATTTGTTAAAAGAATCACACATTCTAGTCAATGCAGAATGTTTTTCCTAAATTCGTTCTATAATTGGGGCACGCAAATAATTGTCTGTTTCTGATGTCCCTTTGAGGAACATGATAAGATATCATTGACACCAATTTTGATGATCATAACAGTTTGTTACAATTTTGTAAATGATGAGTAAATCACTGATAATTATTCTTGGTTCGAGAAATTGTTTCTTATGGTGGGACGAATTTCAATAATACCTGTAGTTACATATATATTTGTTATTTTAATATGAAGAAATCTTACAAATATATACTGAAGCCTTTCTAATCGCACTTTATGTATGTTATAATATGGGTTCCATATGACACTGGCAAAATTCATTTTACTGTAGACAAATGAGTAGTAAACCGATTTTATTGCCAGTTCATTGTTGAAGTCATCAGACATTCTGCAGAAGAAACCTCCAAGGCTCCACTACAGGAATTAATTACACAGTCTAGATGTGGATTGAAAGCTGATACATGATAAATCGGCTTTCTTCTAGACAACTCATGCCTGGGTTTTTCCAGCATAAAATTTCACCAAGTTGACGTTACCCCATTCTATTATTTGTGCCTAGTTATCGTTTATTCTATTAACGTGAATGTTTCTCTCAATTCTCATTTCTCGTATTGGTATGGGTACTCTAGAAGAGAACCTAGTTTGGAAATGATAGAAACCAATGCAATTGGTTTATAATGACAAGGTAAAGTTTTCTATCCTTCTTTAGGAACTGGATGAACTCTAGCTGTTCTCCAGGACTCAGGGAAAAACCCCAAGTTATACGAAAGGGCGAATAATTCGCAAAGTACTGGTATCAATTCGAGGGAACAGACTTTGAGAACATTATCTCGTGTGTGCCATTTTTTTGTGATATGAAATTATATTTTGATATCAGTAATTGATTTCGTATGTTCGTCACGATTTGAGTTTCATTCGACTCTGATTTCAATTTTATCCACGCCAGTTTCTTAACCGAAACGCAATTGAACTGTTTGGCTCAAGAACCTCATGTAATTTCATCTCCGATACAGAATAAGTCATAAAATATCCCACGAATACGTTTTACCACTTGACAACAATGCATGGCCGCACAGGGACTCTTAGAGTTCGATTGCGTTCATAACACCCCAACGCGAAAAAGAACTCTTTTAAAAATCAGTGGGTGAAAATATGAAAATATAGCCGAAAGGGGGCAGCACCACGTAGCCTTCTGATGAGACCCCATTAGGCGATTTCAATTTTTTTTGACCCACACACGTTCACACAGAATAATTTTTCCATCTTTGCGGGGTCTTATGGTAAAAGTAGGTACCATTCGAATCAGCAGACTCCACAGAGTGCGTTAAAATCGATTTAACTTTGTGGGGCCACGAAAATGGCCCCGTAAAACTGGATCACCCCTCAAGGTGGCATACAATCTGGTGCCAGGCCCCACAATGATTAGCTAACATACGCACACCCACACACACACACTTACTAATAGCAATAAAACTATAAAACTTGACTTTGGGTTATATGTCTAGAACGATGCCCAGTAAACCTAGTAACAACAACAACAATAACCTCATATTTAATTTATCTTTTTCGAGCAATTTTTGCTTGAATATTTACGAATTTTTCCTTTGAAATTCGCCATGCAGATTGTTCATATGAAGATCATGTTGAATGAAAATGTAGGTAGGTTGAATTTTTATGTTTTCTTTACGATGATGTGTTTATAGGTAGATGAGGTTGATTTCACATTCAGACTTGGCCTGGCATTCCATTCTCCAATGATGAGCATACCAACATTGATACGCTGCATTGTTGCTAGTCCGTTGTACTCACTTGGGCAGAGGCTAGAGAAATTGAAATAGTTGCTATTCATGTTATAACCAGTTAGGAAAAATTTCAATGTTGTATAATGAACATGATTCCTGCAATACGAGAAGAAAAACTATGGAAGTGTTCGAAAGAAGTCCAAGTTACCCAATGCTACACAGAAAATATTGAACACGCTCTACATTATATCCTTGGGGTATTAAACAATGTATTATGAATGCCTGTGTTAAAGGTAAAACGAGAGAATGAGATATGTTGTTTTGATAAGGGAAAACGAACTGAAAATTATCAACACTATTGTATCACCATTTTGAAAAGTGACCTTTGCCATACATGAAAGATTGATTGATGAGTTGTGATAGCACAACTAAAAGGGAATACGGTTGAATTTTGAATTGAATATTTTGATCGACATGTCATTGACACCAGAACCAATTTTGTTTTTCATATTTTCAATAAAGGCTTTCAGCTCTTTTGGGTTGGTTTCATTGAATTGGAAGCTTTCAACAATGTCAATTTTTTTGAGGCAAGACAAGAGTTTTTGTTTCAAACAGCAGTAGTAGTAGTTATTTAACAGACCTTTAGATTTGTTGTCCGCCCAATCCATCCCCTTTTAATAGTAAATCTGTTTTGTTACTTATAAGCAGTTTTCTGTAAATTCCCCTATATTCTTTTTATATTCAAATAAGAATTTTTGGTTCGGATGTACAAATTTTCTAATGTAATGTGAGAAGTTTCCGTTTCTTGTCAGATTTTTGATTCCATATGAACCAAGGATTTTTCTTTCTTTATCTACACCCGTACTCTAATAATACCCTTATATGCCCACAACCCGTTTTATAATGAAATCCATTACGATACAGATTTTCATTACGATACAGATTTTCAACCAATAGAAACCCATTATTTTTCAATCAAGCATGATGTGCAAGCTTTGCATTTTGCCGTTTGTTAAGTCAAAATCAGCAGGTATTGAATTTTTGAAGAATTCAGTCAATTTTCGATAATCGTATGAAAATGTCTTATAGCAGTGATATAGAAGAATAACCAGCGACTCCTCCACAGATTTCTCAGACAAAAAAAATACAATCGAAGGGAGTATATTTTTCATTTGACAAATGCAACATATATGTTTTTATTTTCGATTGAATCGAATGCGAGCTCTCATGGCCGAGT